>OY755246.1:73009466-73380925 GCA_963576725.1 Azorinus chamasolen
ACTAATCCACCTTCCATATCTTATTATAAATAGTTATAAATAGAACAACTATTCAGGAGGTACTAGAACTCCAATGCAGTTATCTCCCTTTGTCCCTTATGGCCATGCTGATGAGACAAGGGAAATAACTGTGAGGAAATTGCTAATGGGGAAACTTTTTTTGCCCGGGGGCATGATTTGAACAAATTTGATAGAGGACACTCTAAGGTACATTTCTGTGAAATTTGGTTGAAATCCTCCCAGTGGTTTAGGAGAAGAAGTCATTTGAAATAAAAGTGAACGGACAGACAGATGGACGACAGGCGGTCACAATAGCTCACCTTGAGCCTTTGGCTCAGTTGAGCTAAAAACTGCGACAACCAACTGCACCTAAAAGCGTGACACACAGACAGACAGACGGACATGTGCAAAACATAATGGCCCCTGATTATTGTCAACGGGGGCATAAAAACATTACTTCTAGAGTTTTCATACATTTTATATAACGTTTTACATTTTCTTTGATAGTAGTAAGACATGACGTCAAAAGTTTAGATAGTTAATTAGTAGTACAACAATTAGAGTTAACAATAAAACGCGACCTATGCCAATTGCTTCCAATGTTATAGGTATTTTAAAGAGTTTTGCAAAAGTAAGTCAAAGGTCAAGGTCACATGGTAAAAACATTGGTATGGTTGGAAAAGTCTTAAGACAGGAACGATATAAACCAAGTATGGAAACCCTAGGCCTATTGGTTCCAATGTTATATGTGCATTTAAAGACTTTTGGAAAAGTAGGTCCAAGGTCAAGGTCAAAACGGCTAAAATATTGGCATGGTTATGCCTAGTATGGAAGCCCTAGTCCTATTGGGTCCAGTAATATAGACCTTCAAACATTTATGGAAAAGTAGGTCAAGGTCACATAGTATGTTTGAAAGTCTTAATATGTAGGAAAGATACATACCAAGTATGAAAGTATAGGCATTTAAAGACTTTTGCAAAAGTAGGTCAAATGTCAAGGCAAATATGTCAGAAAGACAAAAATGTTGGCATGGTCATACCAAGTATGGAAGCCCTAGACCTATTGGTTTCAAAGTTATAGGCATTTTAACATTTTTGCAAAAGTAGGTCAAAGGTCAAGGTCAGGACAAAAATGTTGGCATGGTTGGAAAGGTCTAGACAATATTAACCCTCTCACAAACTTTCAGCATCGTAGCACAAATATTAAGCTTAATACCAACTTGTCTTAAAATCTTTAACTTTGTGATTTTGGGCCAAAAAACTAACTCCAAATTATGTCCAAAATTGAATAAAATTGAAAAATATTTTAAGTGTTTAACTTCATAACAGTAATATTTGACCCCAAATGAACCTCGATACAAAATTTCAGCATCCTAGTACAAATGTTAAGCTTTAAAACAACCCGTGCAAAAAACTCTTAACTTTGGCCATGCTCACACCCACGCTCATGCCTATGATATAGCATAAGTTCTGCTGTTTTACGAACAGGCGAGCTAAAAATGATTTTGGAGAAGGAGATTTTTAAACAACCCGTCCAAAAAACTTTAACCTGGTGATTTGTGGCCAAATGAACTAAGTCCAAAACATGTCTAAAATTGAATAAAATTAAAAAATATTTTTAATGTTTAACTTCATAACAGCAATATCTGACCCAAAACGAAATTCAATACAACATTTCAGCATCCTAGCTCAAATATTAAGCTTTAAAACAACCCGTGCAAGAAACTGTAACTTTGGCCATGCTCACACCTGCGCTCATGCCTAGGATATAGCATAAGCTCTGCTGTCCTACGAACAGGCGAGCTAAAAATGATTTCGGAGAAGAAGATTTTTAAAGTTTTCCAAATAGGCATTTAAGGAAATTTAGCCCTGCCCCTGGCGACCCATGTCTTTTGCAGATCAACTTGGCTTTAAAACACCTACCATATATCATTAAAATTCTAAAACTGGTTTTGGAGAAAAATATAAGGAAACTAGAGGTTTTTGTCACAAAAACGGATGTCTCCCCTCTAATAAAAGCAATATGTAAAGGGAAATCACTAAAAATGTTATGGTCTTGATGAATGATACTTCCCCTCATTATGCGTTTTCCACACTACATTTTTCAAACAGAAAATGATAACAGCTAATAACTCCAAAAATACTGATACCAGATTAATGGCCCTTGTGCATGACACTTACTTTCATCATGCTCTTTCCAAAAATAAAATGTCATTCCAATAGCATCAGTCGAACAGGAGTTATTGATCGGCCAAAAAATGTAACAAAGGGCAATAACTCCAAAAGTATTGAAGCCAGAATTATGGCCCTTGTTCATGACACTTTCTCTCATCATGCTCTTTCCATGTATGAAGTTTCAATATGATGGCAAGAGGCATGTAGGAGTTATCGTCCGGACAAGAAAGAATTAAACAAATGTACAAGGGGCAATAACTCTAAAATTTATTGAAGCTCGAGTTAAGGATCTTATGCATGACACTTTCTCTTATTATGATCGTTCCATGTATGAAGTTTCACTCCAATGGCATGTGTCACATAGGAGTAATCATCCGGACAAAAAATTGTGATTTATTTTACAAAGGGCAATAACTCCAATATTAGTGAAGCCAGAGTTATGAACCTTGTGCATGACACTTCCTCTCGTTATGATCTTTCGATATATGAAGTTTCAATCCAATGGCATGAGCCATATAGGAGTTATCGTCCGGACAAAAAAGTGTGATTTTTTTTTTACAAAGGGCAATAACTCCTATATTAGTGAAGCCAGAGTTATGGACCTTCTGCATGACACTTCCTCTCATTATGCTCTTTCCATATATGAAGTTTCAATCAACTGGCATCAGGCATATTGAAGTTATTGTCCGGACAAAAAATTGTGATATTTTTTACAAAGGGCAATAACTCCAATATTAGCAAAGCCAGAGTATGGACCTTGTGCATGACACTTCCTCTCATCATGATCTTTCCATATATGAAGTTTCAATCCAATGGCATGAGCCATATAGGAGTTATCGTCCGGACAAAAAAGTGTGATTTATTTTTACAAGGGGCAATAACTCCTATATTAGTGAAGCCAGAGTTATGGACCTTGTGCATGACACTTCCTCTTATTATGCTCTTTCTATATATGAAGTTTCAATCAACTGGCATCAGGCATATTGAAGTTATCGTCCGGACAAAAAGTGTGACGGACAGACAGACAGACAGACGGACGGACAGACGGACAGACGGACAGACAGACAGACAGACAGACAACTCTCACGAAAACAATATGTCTCCCCCATATAAATATGGGGGGAGACATAATTAGCTCTGCTCCTGGAGGCCATGTTTTTACAAATATCAGCATGGTTTTAGCAACTTTGATAAAGGATCACCAGGCAACTATGCCTATACCCCGGGGGCCAGAAAGGGTTACCATGCACCCCCCCCCCCCGTCTGACTTTTTTTATGGGTACCAGGGTGTTTGGTAGGGTCTGCTGAATGGAAATCAAAATTGTACCCATGAAAAAACTCATTCCTGCTATGGGTTTTTCTACCGTTTCAATGGCAACCGGAGGTCTGGACAACGACGGTGGGTAAAGGTTATAATGTAGTATATCTATGCTATTCGGGGCACTAAGAGTTTGAAACTGGTGTCAAACTAAAGGCAAGACATTGGTCTTTAATTAAGAATATGTTAATGTTAATTACCTCATTTGCATAATCATGCATATTAATGAGAAACCCGAAAAATGAAGGAAAAAAGACTAGAATATGGTGAAAACTAGATCTGAAGTCACCTGTGATGGTCCAAATACACCCAGATATGTTTTTGTACATAAAACATCCCCAATGTTAGTATTATTTAAAACAAAATTGTGTCTTTATGGCTTATTTGCATTTTATTGCATTTTTTGAGTATCCATAGCAGACGTACGTCCGGGTAGCGTAAGCACATAGAGAAGATAGCATTATATCTCAAGGCCTTTGAGAGATAATAGCTAACAGTATCAACTTGTTACCAAACATAAAATAAATACACTGGTATTTGATTTAAAATGTATTGTAGTTAATAAGTTCATTAGCATATTCATGAATATTAATGAGAACACCGAAAATGAAGAAAAAATGACTAGAAGATGGCGAAAACTAGATCTGAAATCACTTATGTTGCTCCAAATGCACCCAAATATGTTCATATACATAAAACATCATCAAAGAGAGTATTATATAAAACAAAATCGTGTCACTTTAGCTTATTTACACTTTTATTGCGTTTTTGAGTATCCATAGCAAAGGTACGTCCGGACAGCGTCAGAGCATATAGGAGATAGCATTAGATCTCAAGGCCCTCGAGAGCTGGCAGCTAACAGTATCAACTTGTTACCAAACATACAATAAATACACTGGTCTATGATTTAGAATGTATCGTTGTTAATAAGTTCATTAGCATATTCATGAATATTAATGAGAAACACCCCCCTACAATTAGAGAAAAAGACAGGGAAAAGGTGAAAACTAGATCATAAATCACCTGTAATGCTCCAAATGCATAGAGATATGTTCTTATACATAAAATCACCTCATTGAGCGTAATCTAGCAGATACTATGTTAAAAACGTGTCTCCATGGGTCATCTGCATTTTATTAATTTTTAGAGTTTCCATAGCAAATGTACGTCCGGACAGCGGCAACGCATAGAGAAGGTAAAAACGTTATATCACAGGACCCTGGGCAGCTGGGAGCTAACATTATCAACATGTTACCAAATATAATTATAAGAAATACAATGGTCTTTGATTTAGAATATCATGTTGTTAATCAGTTCATTAGCATATTCATGAATATTAATGATTAAATCAAACAGAAAGAAGGGACATTATTTAACAAGAGGGCCAGAATGGCCCTGAAGCGCTCACCAGACAATCAGAGGAGAATATTTTCAAAGTTTTAACTATATGTTTCTATAGAAAACTAGCCTGCCCTGGGGCTGGGCTAATTTTGACCCAAGAGGCACAATTTATACAAATTTTGTAGAGGACCTGGACATGATGCTATGTGCCAAATATGAAAGCTGAGAATTTTCCAGTTTCAGAAAAAAAGATTTTCAAAGTTTTCACTATATGTATCTGTTGAAAACTGCCCACCCCTGGGGCTGGCCCAATTTTGACCCCGGGGCTAATATTTATATAAGTTTTGAAGAGGACCTGAACATGATGCTCTGTGCAAAATATCAAAGCTGAGAGCCTTCCATTTTCAGAGAAGAAGATTTTCAAAGATTTCACTATTTGTTTCTATTGAAAACTGCCCGCCCCTGGGGCGGGGCCAATTTTGAACCCGGAGCCATAATTTATGTAACTTTTGTAGAAGACCTGAACATGATGCTATGTACCAAATATGAAAGCTGAGAGCCTTCCAATTTCAGAGAAGAAGACTTTCAAAGATTTCACTATTTGTTTCTATTGAAAACTGCCCACCCCTGGGGCGGGGCCAATTTTGACCCCAGGGCCATAATTTATATAACTTTTGTAGAGCACCTGAACATGATGCTCTGTGCCAAATATGAAAGCTGAGAGCCTTCCAGTTTCAGAGGAGAAGATTTTCAAAGATTTCACTATTTGTTTCTATTGAAAACTGCCCGCCCCTGGGGCGGGGCCAATTTTGACACTGGGGCCATAATTTATACAAATTTTGTAGAGGGCCTGAACATGATGCTATTTGCCAAATATGAAAGCTAAGAGCCTTCCAGTTTCAGAGGAGAAGATTTTAAAAGATTTCACTATTTGTTTCTATTGAAAACTGCCCACCCCTGGGGCGGGGCCAATTTTGACCCTAGGGCCATAATTTATATAACTTTTGTAGAGGACCTGAACATGATGATATGTTCCAAATATGAAAGCTAAGAGCCTTCCAGTTTCAGAGAAGAAGATTTTCAAAGATTTCACTATTTGTTTCTATTGAAAACTGTCCACCCCTGGGGCGGGGCCAATTTTGACCCCAGGGCCATAATTTATATAACTTTTGTAGAGGACCTGAACATGATGCTATGTGCCAAATATGAAAGCTGAGAACCTTCTGGTTTCAGAGGAGAAGATTCTAAAAGTTTTACTATATGTTTCTATTGAAAACAAGGCACCCCTGGGGCGGGGCCAATTTTGACCCCAGGACCATAATTTATTTAACTTTTGTAGAGGACCTAAAGATGATACTATGTGCAAAAGATGAAAGCTGAGAACCCTGTAGATTCAGAGGAGAAGATTTTTAAAGGTTCAAATTGTTGACGACTGACGACGGACGACTGACGACGGACGACGCACGCCGACGGACGACGGACATCAGGCAATCACAAAGCTCACCATGAGCACTTTGTGCTCTGGTGAGCTAAAAACGGTAGAACGAATTTTAAACTACCCGGTTTGCTCAAAGTATACCGAAATAATTCAACCTCTATTCAACATCTAAAAGTAATATAACATGATTTGTAAAGTAGAAATGAAACAAGGCTTTTTAAATAGTGTATTTCGTAACATACAAGTGGTATTATACTTATTGAGGCTAATGCTTTTGACACATACATATATTTACAAACACAAGCATACATGTATTTACAAACCATTATATATCATTGTTGTTTTCAGCACATGTACAAAACGTTAGTGCATGCTGTAGGTGCATAGCTAGATATTTAGAAACAATACATTTCACATTACTAAAATAGGATACATGGCAAAAAATGCATGAAACATTATCATGTCAAATTCAATAAATACTAATGATAACACAAGAAACGGAAAACACATCCCTCATTTCGATTCTGCTCCTCAATTTTTAAAATGTTTCTACGGGTTTAAGCGGTAGACCTTTCTGTGTGATATATTCAACTATCATCACATATGTATTAATCGTAATGCACATTTAGACCGAATAATAATCTTCAAAGAGCCCCCATCCACTTCTTCATATTCTTCAGCTGCTTCAAGAGCATTCTCCAGAATGCTTCAACAACTCATCCTCAATCTATTATGGAACCAGAGAAAGTAGTAGGGCATCGCACCCGGTTTTCTCTGTACCCTCTCACCTCTTTCTGGTGTATCAAATTAGCCTAAGGTTGTAATGGGCGTTAATCAACCCAACCAAATTTCTATAAGGTAGCAATTATTGATGTCAATCTCGCGCTCTATATCGTTTGTATTGTGTTTCCAAGACTATTCAAAATGAAGATAACTTTCTCAGGGCAGATGTAACAGATAAAGTCGCTAAAGAAGCTTTTATAAACAACAGGCTGGAAACCCACGCACGGTTCCTCGAGTTGTTAAAGACTGATTTGAAGACAATGGCAGCTTCGGTGTTAGTATACTGGCTGCACGGACATAGTTGAGTGCAATTACTAAATCAGTCATAAGGGTATATGTGGATATCGATCTTGGGGATCTTCATTATTGGTAATGCTGATGGCTGTTTAGCAAAATACTATACGCCAAGGGAGTTGAATACCTAATAGAAGAGGTAGACATGACAAATGCACCAACACAAGATGAGAAACACATTGTAAAAGAAGTCAGGAATGCTTTATTTCATTCAATGCGAGACATTCCAGGCATCTTCAAACAAATATCTGAAAGTCTTTTCAACATGACGCCTGAAAGTATTCATGTAAGATATGTATCAGGAAAACTAAAAACATATGGAGAGAATGAGGGAATGGGGGTTCAGAAAAACTGCTAGTGTAAGGGGAGGATACAAAGAAACCTGCTGACTGGAAGGCTTTTTTATGAACGATGACACCATGAGGCAAAGTACCTAGTTATAGCCTATGTTCAGTCCGAAAGACCGCTCAGTCAACTGTCCATGTACTCCCCTGGTCATTGAGTCATTCGCCTACAATATTGAGCACTGCTAACATATGGCGCAATCATGCAGCCGCAGTACCGGCTAGTGGCCCTCACATGTACCTACTTTAATCCCTGGGTGGAGAGGAGGTGCGGGTGGGAGACACTGAAAAGCGTCTCTGAAATTTCCGTGAGGGACCGGGATTTGAACCTGGATCTCCGGACCGGTAGTCAAGTGCGTTACCACTATACCACCACACCACACAAGTAATTTGTAAAGCATAAAGTAAAACTGTTTTGAAATCAGCACACTAAGAAACTAATATCAGGTTTTAGCCAGAGAACAAGACTGCACGACTGTTCAAGCAAGAACGCTAGCCAACATGTTTATACTGTTTGATTACTATGACAGTTTCGAATGTGAGGATGCTCTGTTGGGCATTCATGCTTACTGTGAGTCTACACATACATTTAAGGAAAAAGAGTATGTATCACCAAATAACGACTCCTGGAAAGAGACCGAGATTCGTAACTCCACTAGTAAGTCTTGTAAACTTGGGATGTTTAAGCTGGTCTAATTGGTGAATAAGAATCGTTCACATCCACAATGTATGCTGAATTGAAACTGCTGCTAAGGAAACGCGCGAAGATAAGCCAATTAATGATTTGCATAACGTTGACATGGGATCTTTGCCACCACGTAGATTTGCGTAGTTCGACACATTTAACGGGTTGTCAATCAGGTGCAAATTTTGACGAGCTCACATATAGCCTATCCAGTAATACTCCCAGCCTCAGAAGCACATGACTGGGGCCATGTCAATGTGGTTCTTGGACCATTCCATTATGAGTCTGCGGTTACTTGCCCTCACAACTTCACAAGTCATGGCTGACATTCTGTAATTTGAGGCACATAGAGAAGATGAAAAATGGGGATCTTTGAAGACACTGGTTATCATTGGGACTAAACTTGCATTATAATGCATACAGATATGGTGATGAATGAGTGTATCACACAGAAATGTCTTTTTCTGTAAACCGGTTGAGACATTCTTTACAGTCATGTTTTGTACATATACTCAGGCCACAATGATATAATGATTGGTAAATATGCCGAAGAATACATGCTTCGATTAGTTCAAAGTTAATTGTATGTCACCAGTTAAACACCACTAAGCCATGATTTCTCTTTGTTACTGTTTATTCTAATTCCACTTTACAGACCTCGTTTCATTGCATTTTCTGCTAGTAGATTGTAGTGTACAAGTCATTAGATAATCATCTCCTCAAAAGTTGATACTTTTGATAGAAATATCTTTTCAATCACCATAACTGTGATGTACTGACGAGAATAACGCAAACGAAATATGTATACAATTCATATGAGCCGAGACACGTCTACCCATGGTAAGTTTAGTTTACTTAATATGTTTAAATTCTTGATTCAATATTTTGTTCTTTGGTCAAGTCATAATATAGCCTAAATCATTTCAAATAATTTCATGACCGTTTGTGATACCCAAATCATTACTTATAAATAAGCAAGTAAGCAGAAGGATTTGAATAAATCGTAATCCTTCAAGTTTTTTTTATTTGAACGTGGTTTAAGCAGTCTGTTATTTGTATTTTAATGGTTAATTTGTTTTCATACCAGAAGGGTTCACACTCGCACCAGCATGAGAACAAGAGTACCGCATACGGTACATAATACGCCCACTTGCAAACTTTCTCTGATTCAACATGCCTTATAAGTGTTGACATTTTCTAATCTGTGCTTCAGATCTTGATTTCCATATTAAGGTGATACTATTTTTTTAACAAGAGCACCGCAAGACAGGGCAATATACGCCCGAAGGCTGTTCTATAAAATTATGTTGAAAAATAAAGGAGGAGTTAGTTGCACAAGAAATTGCTACCCGAAACTATCAAAGGGCAATAACTCCAGAATGAAAAATGATATGAGAGTTATCTCACTGATATGCACAACTACACATCAATATCTATCATTCCTGAAAGTTTGAAGAAATTATGTTGAAAAATAAAGGAGGAGTTAGTTGCACAAGAAATTGCTACCCGAAACTATCAAAGGGCAATAACTCCAGAATGAAAAATGATATGAGAGTTATCTCACTGATATGCACAACTACACATCAGTATCTATCATTCCTGAAAGTTTGAAGAAATTATGTTGAAAAATAAAGGAGGAGTTAGTTGCACAAAAAATTGCTACCCGAAACTATCAAAGGGCAATAACTCCAGAATGAAAAATGATATGAGAGTTATCTCACTGATATGCACAACTACACATCAGTATCTATCATTCCTGAAAGTTTGAAGAAATTATGTTGAAAAATAAAGGAGGAGTTAGTTGCACAAGAAATTGCTACCCGAAACTATCAAAGGGCAATAACTCCAGAATGAACAAGAGTACCGCATACGGTACATAATACGCCCACTTGCAAACTTTCTCTGATTCAACATGCCTTATGGCCAATCTCATATTTGCATAGATTTGCATTATTTTTTTAAGTGCAAGGGCCATAACTCCAAAACAACAAATCAAATGATCCTCAGAATCGACTTAGCTTCAGGTCTTGATGCATTAAACATGTGTATGAAGTTTCATTAATATCTGTCAAACAGTTTTGCCAGAAAACAGCGGAAAAACTATTTGCATATATTTGCATTTTTTTTAAGTAAAAGGGCAATAACTCTGAAACGAAAAATCAAATAAACCTCAAAATCGACTCAGCATCAGATCTTGATGCATTTAACATTTGTGTGAAGTTTCATTAATATCTCTCAAATGGTTTTTCCAGAAAACGGCGGACAAACTATTTGCATTATTTTTTAAGGACAAGGACAAGGACTGTGAAACGAAAAATCAAATGATCCTTAGAATCAATTCAGTTTCAGATCTTGATGCATTAAATATTTGTGTGAAGTTTCATTAATATCTCTCAAATAGTTTTCCCAGAAAACAGCGGACAAACTATCTGCATATGTTTTAAGGACAAGGGCCATAACTCTGAAATGAAAAATCAAATGAACCTCAGAATCAACTCAGCTTCAGATCTTGATGCATTAAACATTTGTGTGAAGTTTCATTAATGTCTGTCAAATAGTTTTCCCAGAAAACAGTGGACAAACTATTTGCATGTATTTGCATTATTTTTTAAGTAAAAGGGCCATAACTCCGAAACGACAAATCAAATGAACCTCAGAATCGACTCAGCTTCAGACCTTGATGCATTAAACATTTGTGTGAAGTTTCATTAATATCTCTCAAACAGTTTTCCCAGAAAACAGCGGAAAAACTATGTGCATATTTTTTAAGGACAAGGGCCATAACTCCGAAACGACAAATCAAATGAACCTCAGAATCGACTCAGCTTCAGACCTTGATGCATTAAACATTTGTGTGAAGTTTCATTAATATCTCTCAAATAGTTTTCCCAGAAAACAGCAGAAAAACTATTTGCATGTATTTGCATTATTTTTTAAGTAAAAGGGCCATAACTCCGAAACGACAAATCAAATGAACCTCAGAATCAACTCAGCTTCAGATCTTGATGCATTAAACATTTGTGTGAAGTTTCATTAATATCTCTCAAATAGTTTTCCCAGAAAACAGCGGACAAACTATTTGCATTATTTTTTAAGTAAAAGGGCCATAACTCCAAAACGACAAATCAAATGAACCTCAGAATCGACTCAGCTTCAGATCTTCATGCATTAAACATTTGTGTGAAGTTTCATTAATATCTCTCAAATAGTTTTCCCAGAAAACAGCGGACAAACTATTTGCATATTTTTTAAGGACAAGGGCCATAACTCTGAAATGAAAAATCAAATGAACCTCAGAATAAACTCAGCTTCAGATCTTGATGCATTTAACATTTGTGTGAAGTTTCATTAATATCTGTCAAATAGTTTTCCCAGAAAACAGCGGACAAACAAAATGTTGACGGACGAACGAACGAACGAACGAACAAACGAACGAACGAACGAACGAACGAACGAACGAACGAACGAACGAACGAACGGACGGACGGACAGGGCCACGACAATATACGACCACCTTTATTAGGTGGGCGTATAAAAATGATATGAGAGTTATCTCACTGATATGCACAACTACACATCAATATCTATCATTCCTGAAAGTTTGAAGAAATTATGTTGAAAAATAAAGGAGGAGTTAGTTGCACAAGAAATTGCTACCCGAAACTATCAAAGGGCAATAACTCCAGAATGAAAAATGATATGAGAGTTATCTCACTGATATGCACAACTACACATCAGTATCTATCATTCCTGAAAGTTTGAAGAAATTATGTTGAAAAATAAAGGAGTTAGTTGCACAAGAAATTGCTACCCGAAACTGTCAAAGGGCAATAACTCCAGAATGAAAAATGATATGAGAGTTATCTCACTGATATGCACAACTACACATCAGTATCTATCATTCCTGAAAGTTTGAAGAAATTATGTTGAAAAATAAAGGAGGAGTTAGTTGCACAAAAAATTGCTACCCGAAACTATCAAAGGGCAATAACTCCAGAATGAAAAATGATATGAGAGTTATCTCACTGATATGCACAACTACACATCAGTATCTATCATTCCTGAAAGTTTGAAGAAATTATGTTGAAAAATAAAGGAGGAGTTAGTTGCACAAGAAATTGCTACCCGAAACTATCAAAGGGCAATAACTCCAGAATGAACAAGAGTACCGCATACGGTACATAATACGCCCACTTGCAAACTTTCTCTGATTCAACATGCCTTATGGCCAATCTCATATTTGCATAGATTTGCATTATTTTTTTAAGTGCAAGGGCCATAACTCCAAAACAACAAATCAAATGATCCTCAGAATCGACTTAGCTTCAGGTCTTGATGCATTAAACATGTGTATGAAGTTTCATTAATATCTGTCAAACAGTTTTGCCAGAAAACAGCGGAAAAACTATTTGCATATATTTGCATTTTTTTTAAGTAAAAGGGCAATAACTCTGAAACGAAAAATCAAATAAACCTCAAAATCGACTCAGCATCAGATCTTGATGCATTTAACATTTGTGTGAAGTTTCATTAATATCTCTCAAATGGTTTTTCCAGAAAACGGCGGACAAACTATTTGCATTATTTTTTAAGGACAAGGACAAGGACTGTGAAACGAAAAATCAAATGATCCTTAGAATCAATTCAGTTTCAGATCTTGATGCATTAAATATTTGTGTGAAGTTTCATTAATATCTCTCAAATAGTTTTCCCAGAAAACAGCGGACAAACTATCTGCATATGTTTTAAGGACAAGGGCCATAACTCTGAAATGAAAAATCAAATGAACCTCAGAATCAACTCAGCTTCAGATCTTGATGCATTAAACATTTGTGTGAAGTTTCATTAATGTCTGTCAAATAGTTTTGCCAGAAAACAGTGGACAAACTATTTGCATGTATTTGCATTATTTTTTAAGTAAAAGGGCCATAACTCCGAAACGACAAATCAAATGAACCTCAGAATCGACTCAGCTTCAGACCTTGATGCATTAAACATTTGTGTGAAGTTTCATTAATATCTCTCAAACAGTTTTCCCAGAAAACAGCGGAAAAACTATGTGCATATTTTTTAAGGACAAGGGCCATAACTCCGAAACGACAAATCAAATGAACCTCAGAATCGACTCAGCTTCAGACCTTGATGCATTAAACATTTGTGTGAAGTTTCATTAATATCTCTCAAATAGTTTTCCCAGAAAACAGCAGAAAAACTATTTGCATGTATTTGCATTATTTTTTAAGTAAAAGGGCCATAACTCCGAAACGACAAATCAAATGAACCTCAGAATCAACTCAGCTTCAGATCTTGATGCATTAAACATTTGTGTGAAGTTTCATTAATATCTCTCAAATAGTTTTCCCAGAAAACAGCGGACAAACTATTTGCATTATTTTTTAAGTAAAAGGGCCATAACTCCAAAACGACAAATCAAATGAACCTCAGAATCGACTCAGCTTCAGATCTTCATGCATTAAACATTTGTGTGAAGTTTCATTAATATCTCTCAAATAGTTTTCCCAGAAAACAGCGGACAAACTATTTGCATATTTTTTAAGGACAAGGGCCATAACTCTGAAATGAAAAATCAAATGAACCTCAGAATAAACTCAGCTTCAGATCTTGATGCATTTAACATTTGTGTGAAGTTTCATTAATATCTGTCAAATAGTTTTCCCAGAAAACAGCGGACAAACAAAATGTTGACGGACGAACGAACGAACGAACGAACAAACGAACGAACGAACGAACGAACGAACGAACGAACGAACGAACGAACGAACGAACGAACGGACGGACGGACAGGGCCACGACAATATACGACCACCTTTATTAGGTGGGCGTATAAAAATGATATGAGAGTTATCTCACTGATATGCACAACTACACATCAATATCTATCATTCCTGAAAGTTTGAAGAAATTATGTTGAAAAATAAAGGAGGAGTTAGTTGCACAAGAAATTGCTACCCGAAACTATCAAAGGGCAATAACTCCAGAATGAAAAATGATATGAGAGTTATCTCACTGATATGCACAACTACACATCAGTATCTATCATTCCTGAAAGTTTGAAGAAATTATGTTGAAAAATAAAGGAGTTAGTTGCACAAGAAATTGCTACCCGAAACTATCAAAGGGCAATAACTCCAGAATGAAAAATGATATGAGAGTTATCTCACTGATATGCACAACTACACATCAGTATCTATCATTCCTGAAAGTTTGAAGAAATTATGTTGAAAAATAAAGGAGGAGTTAGTTGCACAAGAAATTGCTAACGGACGGATGGACGGACACACTAACAAATGGGTAGTTGTGTGACTTTTTCCTTTGATCTTTTCTTGTGGGACTAGTCCCACAAGAAAAACTATTTTTGGCTCTAACTTTGGAAAAGAATGATCTGGAAGCTAACCCTAACCCTAACCCTATGTCCCACAACTGGCCAGGTTAATGTCACAAGAAATGGCCAGGTTAATGTCACAAGAGATGGCCAGGTTAATGATTTTACTTGTGCGACTAGTTAGAAAAAGTCACACAACTACCCATTGGTGAGTGCGGACGGACGGACAGACGGACAGACGGACAGACGGACAGACGGATGGACGGACGGACGGACGACATGCGCCATACCATAATACGTCCCTTCGGGCGTATAAAAAATGAAGTGAATATCTTATTAAACAAGAGATGTTTGTAAAACATGTATACCCCCCGACCCCCTGACCTTTGATCTAGTGACCTCAACTATAGAGGTCATCTAGCGGTCGTGACTAATCACCACAGCAACTTTGAATATCCTAAGCCAAACCACTGATCATTTATTGATCTGAAAACATTTCACATATTCAGGTCATGGTGACCTTGACCTTTGACCTAGTGACCTCAACAACTTTAAGGGTCATCAAGTGGTCACAACCAACTACCACAGCAAGTTTGAAGATCCCGAACCAAACCATTGAGCAGTTATTAATTGGAAACCATTTCATCAGTTAAGGTCATGATGACCTTGATCTTTAACCTAGTGACCTCAAAATCAATAGGGGTCATCTAGTTGTCATGACCAACCACCTCAGCAAGTTTGAAGATCCTAAGCCAAACCCTTGAGCAGTTATTAATCGCAAACCATTTCACCAGTTAAGGTCATGGTGACCTTGACCTTTGACCTAGTGACCTCAACAACTTTAGGGGTCATCAAGGGGTCACAACCAACCACCACAGCAAGTCTGAAGATCCTAAGCCAAACCCTTGAGCAGTTATTGATCAGAAACCATTTTACAAGTTAAGGTCATGGTGACCTTGACTTTTAACCTAGTGACCTCAAATACAATAGGGGCCATCCAGTTGTCATGACCAACTACAGCAGCAAGTTTGAAGATTCTAAGCCAACCCCTTGAGCAGTTATTGATTGGAAACCATTTGACCATTTAAGAGCATGGTGACCTTGACCTTTGACCTAGTGACCTAAAAAGCAATAGGGGTCATCTAGTGGTCATTACCAACCACCACAGCAAATTTGAAGATCCTAGGCCAAACCCTTGAGCAGTTATTGATCAGAAACCATTTTACCAGTTAAGGTCATGGTGACCTTGACCTTTGACCTAGTGACCTCAAAATCAATAGGGGTCATCCAGTGGTCATGACCAACTACCACAGCAAGTTTGAAGATTCTAAGCTGAACCCTTGAGCAGTTATTGATCGGAAACCATTTAACCATTTAAGGTCATGGTGACCTTGACCTTTGACCTAGTGACCTCAAAATCAATAGGGGTCATCTACTTGTCATGACCAACCACCACAGCAAGTTTGAAGATCCCATGCCAAACCCTTGAGCAGTTATTGATCGGAAACTATTTCACCATTTTAGGTCATGGTGACCTTGACCTTTGACCTAGTGACCTAAAAAACAATAGGGGTCATCTACTTGTCATGACCAACCACCACAGCAAGTTTGAAGATTCTAGGCCAAGTCGTTTATTAGTTATCGTTCGGAAACCATCGATCTACCGACCGACAGACAGACCGACCGACCGACCGACCGACCTACCGACCGACATGTGCAAAGCAATATACCCCCATTTTTTCAAAAGGGGGGTATAATAAAAAAGTTACAGCTAATCCTCATTTTTGCAATTTTTTGTAAAGTCTGTAAAGATAAACTAAATGAACCTCAAAATAAACTCAGCTTCAAATTTTGTTGCTTAAAACATTTGTGTTAAGTTTCATTTATATCATTCTAATAGTTTTCCCAGAAAACAACAAACTAAAAGTTGACCGACTAACAAAGCAACGAACACACGAAGTTCAAGGACCATAACTTTAGAATAAAATGACATATCAAAACCCCCGCAATATATGTGAAAATTCACATTAAGGTTTAACTATATAAAAAAATTGAAGTAAATATCATTTCAAATGAAAAAGTTATGGCCATCCTCATATTTGCATAGATTTGCATTATTTTTTTAAGTGCAAGGGCCATAACTCCGAAACAACAAATCAAATGATCCTCAGAATCGACTTAGCTTCAGGTCTTGATGCATTAAACATGTGTATGAAGTTTCATTAATATCTGTCAAACAGTTTTGCCAGAAAACAGCGGACAAACTATTTGCATATATTTGCAATTTTTTTTAAGTAAAAGGGCCATAACTCCGAAACGAAAAATCAAATAAACCCCAAAATCGACTCAGCATCAGATCTTGATGCATTAAACATTTTTGTCAAGTTTCATTAATATCTGTCAAATGGTTTTCCCAGAAAACAGCGGACAAACTATTTGCAGTATTTTTTAAGGACAAGGGCCATAACTCTGAAACGAAAAATCAAATGATCCTCAGAATCAATTCAGTTTCAGATCTTGATGCATTAAATATTCGTGTGAAGTTTCATTAATATCTGTCAAATAGTTTTCCCAGAAAACAGCGGACAAACTATTTGCATGTATTTGCATTATTTTTAGCTCACCAGAGCACTTTTGTGCTCAGGGCGAGCTTTTGTGATCACTTGATGTCCGTCGTCCGTCGTCGTGCGTCGTGCGTCGTGCGGTGCACGTCGTCCGTCGTCGGGCGTCAACAATTTGAACCTTTAAAAATCTACTCCTCTGAATCTACAGGGTTCTCAGCTTTCAACTTTGGTACATAGCATCATCTTTAGGTCCTCTACAAAAGTTATATAAATTTTGCCCCTGGGGTCAAAATTGGCCCCGCCCCAGGGGTGCCTTGTTTTCTATTGAAATATATAGTAAAACTTTGAAAATCTTCTCCTCTGAATCTACAGGGTTCTCAGCTTTCATATTTGGCATATAATATCATGTCCAGGTCCTCTACAAAAGTTATATAAATTATGCCCCTGGGGTCAAAATTGGCCCCGCCCCAGGGGTAGCCAGATTTCATTAGAAACATATAGTGACAACTTTGAAAATCTTCTACTCTGAATCTACAGCGTTCTCAGCTTTCATATTTGGCACATAGCATCATGTTCAGGTCCTCTACAAAAGTTATATAAATTATGCCCCTGGGGTCAAAATTGGCCCCGCCCCAGGGGTAGCCAGTTTTGAATAGAAACATATAGTGACAACTTTGAAAATCTTTTCTTCTGAATCTACAGGGTTCTCAGCTTTCATATTTGGCACATAGCATCATGTTCAGGTCCTCTACAAAATTTATATAAATTATGCCCCTGGGGTCAAAATTGGCCCCGCCCCAGGGGTGGTCAGTTTTCAATAGAAACATATAGTGAAACTTTGAAAATCTTCTCCTCTGAAACTGGAAGGTTCTCAGCTTTCATATTTGGCACATAGCATCATGTTCAGGTTCTCTACAATTTTTTTATAAATTATGCCCCTGGGGTCAAAATTGGCCCCGCCCCAGGGGTAGCCAGTTTTCAATAGAAATATATAGTAAAACTTTGAATATATTCTTCTCTGAAACTGAAAGGTTTTAGCTTTCATATTTGGCACATAGCATCATGTTCAGGTCCTCTACAAAAGTTATATATATTATGCCCCTGGGGTCAAAATTGACCCCACCCCAGGGGTGGGCAGTTTTCAATAGAAACATATAGTGAAAACTTTGAAAATCTTCTCCTCTAAATCTACAGGGTTCTTAGCTTTCATATTTGGCACATAGGATCATATTCAGGTCCTCTACAAAAGTTATATAAATTATGCCCCAGGGGTCAAAATTGGCCCCGCCCCAGGGGTAGCCATGTCTCAATAGAAACATATAGTGACAACTTTGAAAATCTTCTCCTCAGAAACTGGAAGGTTTTCAGCTTTCATATTTGACACATAACATCATGTTCAGGTCCTCTACAAGAGTTGTATAAATTATGCCCCATGGGTCAAAATTGGCCCCGCCCCAGGGGTAGCCAGTTTGCAATAGAAACATATAGTGTCAAATTTGAAAATATTTTCCTCAGAAACTGGAAGGTTCTCAGCTTTCATATTTGGCACATAGCATCATGTTCAGGTCCTCTACAAAAGTTGTATAAATTATGCCCCTTGGATCAAAATTGGCCCGCCCCAGGGGTGGCTAGTTTTCTCTAGAAACATATAGTGAAAACTTTGAACATCTTCTCCTCTGATTGCCTGGTGAGCGATGTCAGGGCCATTCTGGCCCTCTTGTTTAAGTAAAAGGGCCATAACTCCGAAACGACAAATCAAATGAACCTCAGAATTGACTCAGCTTCAGATCTTGATGCATTAAACATTTGTGTGAAGTTTCATTAATATCTGTCAAAATAGTTTTCCCAGAAAACAGCGGACAAACTATTTGCATATTTTTTAAGGACAAGGGCCATAACTCTGAAATGAAAAATCAAATGAACCTCAGAATCAACTCAGCTTCAGATCTTGATGCATTTAACATTTGTGTGAAGTTTCATTAATATCTGTCAAATAGTTTTCCCAGAAAACAGCGGACAAACAAAATGTTGACGGACGAACGTACGAACGAACGAACGGACGGACGGACAGGGCCATGACAATATACGACCACCTTTATTAGGTGGGCGTATAAAAAGCAAATACCGGGTAAGTCATAATTAAACAAGAGATGTTTGTAAAACATGTATACCCCCCAGACCTTTGATCTAGTGACCTCAACTATAGAGGTCATCTAGCGGTCATGACTAATCACCACAGCAACTTTGAAAATCCTAAGCCAAACCACTGATCATTTATTGATCTGAAAACATTTCACAAGTTAAGGTCATGGTGACCTTGACCTTTGACCTAGTGACCTCAACAACTATAGGGGTCATCTAGTGGTCATGACTAATCACCACAGCAACTTTGAAAATCCTAAGCCAAACCACTGATCATTTATTGATCTGAAAACATTTCACAAGTTAAGGTCATGGTGACCTTGACCTTTGACCTAGTGACCTCAACAACTATAGGGGTCATCTAGTGGTCACGACCAACTACCACAGCAAGTTTGAAGATCCCGAACCAAACCATTGAGCAGTTATTAATTGGAAACCATTTCATCAGTTAAGGTCATGATGACCTTGACCTTTGATCTAGTGACCTCAAAATTAATAGGGGTCATCTAGTTGTCATGACCAACCACCACAGCAGCAAGTTTGAAGATCCTAAGCCAAACCCTTGAGCAGTTATTGATTGGAAACTATTTTACCATTTTAGGTCATGGTGACCTTGACCTTTGACCTAGTGACCTCAAAAACAATAGGGGTCTTCTACTTGTCAAGACCAACCACCACAGCAAGTTTGAAGATTCTAGGCCAAGTCGTTTATTAGTTATCGTTCGGAAACCATCGATCTACCGACCGACCGACAGACAGACCGACCGACCGACCGACCGACATGTGCAAAGCAATATACCCCTATTTTTTCAAAAGGGGGGGTATAAAAATTGTTAAAAATAGTTTGATGTATCTCTTACTTGTTTTGGTGTACTTGGAGCATAACGGATCTTTAAGAATTTAATGTCTGCATTTTTTAATACTTTTGTTTTCATTAATATTCATGAATATGCTAATGAACTGATTAACAATATGATATTCTAAATCAAAGACCATTGTATTTCTTATAATTATATTTGGTAACATGTTGATAATGTTAGCTCCCAGCTGCCCAATGCCCTGTGATATAACGTTTTTACCTTCTCTATGCGTTGCCGCTGTCCGGACGTACAATTGCTAAGGAAACTCTAACAAGAAACCGCCAATGTCGGTATGGCCGGATTGCCGATTAAAGTGATACAGATGAGCAGTCAATCATTATACATTTCTGCATCAGCAGATGCTGAAGACATAATAAATAGTTAAACATATTCCAATTGCATGTAATGAGGTCCTCATTATGACTCCACATGTTAAAAAGGTAAATCTAGAAATTCATTGAAGCATAAAAAACAAGAGATGTTTGTAAAACATGTATACCCCCAGACCCCCTGACCTTTGATCTAGTGACCTCAACTATAGAGGTCATCTAGTGGTCATGACTTATCACCACAGCAACTTTGACGATCCTAAGCCAAACCACTAATCATTTATTGATCTGAAAACATTTCACAAGTTAAGGTAATCGTGACCTTGACCTTTGACCTAGTGACCTCAACAACTATAGGGGTCATCTAGTGGTCACGACCAACCACCACAGCAAGTTTGAAGATCCCCAACCAAACCATTGAGCAGTTATTAATCGGAAACTATTTCATCAGTAAAGGTCATGGTGACCTTAATCTTTGACCTAGTGACCTCAAAAACAATAGGGGTCATCTAGTTGTCATGACCAACTACCACAGTAAGTTTGAAGATCCTAAGCCAAACCCTTGAGCAGTTATTGATTGGAAACCATTTCACCTGTTAATGTCATGATGACCTTGACCTTTGACATAGTGACCTAAAAAACATTAGGGGTCATCTAGTGGTCATGACAAACCACCACAGCAAGTTTGAAGATCCTAAGCCAAACCCTTAAGCAGTTATTGACTGGAAACCATTTCACCAGTTAAGGTCATGGTGACCTTGACCTTAGACCTAGTGACCTCAAAAACAATAGGGGTCATCTAGTTGTCATGACTAATCACCACAGCAAATTTGAAGATCCTAAGCCAAACCCTTGAGCAGTTAATATAAGAAACAATTTTACCAGTTACGGTCATGGTGACCTTGACCTTTGACCTAGTGACCTCAAAAACAATAGGAGTCATCCAGTGGTCATGACCAACTACCACAGCAAGTTTGAAGATTCTAAGCCAAACCCTTGAGCAGTTATTGATCGGAAACCATTTCACCAGTTAAGGTCATGTTGACCTTGGCCTTTGACCTAGTGACCTCAAAAACATTAGGGGTCATCTAGTGGTCATGACCAACCACCACAGCAAGTTTGAAGATCCTAAGCCAAACCCTTGAGCAGTTATTGATCGGCAACCATTTCGCCAGTTAAGGTCATGGTGACCTTGATTTTGACCTAGTGTCCTCAAAAACAAAAGCGTTCATCTAGTTGTTATGACCAACCACCACAGCAAATTTGAAGATCCTAAGCCAAACCCTTGAGCAGTTATTGATCAAAAACCATTTTACTAGTTACGGTCATGGTGACCTTGACCTTTGACCTCAAAAACAATAGGAGTCATCCAGTGGTCATGACCAACTACCACAGCAAGTTTAAAGATTCTAGGCCAAACCCTTGAGCAGTTATGTGACTCTAATGAGTACCAGTCGCAGCAAGATAGGGTATGACTGAGAAACACAATGAGTACCAGTCGCTACAAGATAGGGTATGACTGAGAAATACAATGAGAACCTGTCGCAGCAAGATATGGTATGACCGAGAAATACAATGAGTACCAGTCGTTGCAAGATAGGGTATGACTGAGAAATACAATGAGAACCTGTCGCAGCAAGATAGGGTATGACTGAGAAATACAATGAGTACCAGTCGTTGCAAGATAGGGTATGACTGAGAAATACAATGAGTACCAGTTGTTGCAAGATAGGGTATGACTGAGAAATACAATGAGAACCTGTCGCAGCAAGATATGGTATGACTGAGAAATACAATGAGTACAAGTCGTTGCAAGACAAGGTATGACTGAGAAATACAATGAGTACCAGTCGCAGCAAGATAGGGTATGACTGAGAAACACAATAAAACCTGAACACACACATAATACATTGTATTATGTATGATTATCTTTAAGACAAGTGGCAGCTTAAGTCGGGGTAAAAGTTCCTCTGAGAGCATGCATTACTATCATTAAGCAGTCACCTGCCTAAAACATTCTTAATTTTTCTTTAGTAAAAGTTCTGGTTAACAAGGTTTTACTATTAAAATATTTTGATAGATAAGCATACTTTATTTACAGCCCAGTCATCAATAGCATACCAAATTGTTTCTCTTTATACCCAATACTTGACAGGATGACAATATACACATACCTTGATGCAGCAAAAAAGCTAGTGATCTGGTACCCAAAGCTGGCATAGTAGGCATGCTCCATGATGGCCATCATCTGTATGGCATTATAACCTGAAAGAGCCAGGGCAAGTTTATATATAAAAGTGGTCCATGACTTCTATATATCCATTATCGAGATATCAATAATCGAGTCAATAGGTCACATATTTTGTGTTTAAAAGAGCGTTTTGAACTTAGATAGGTCATTTTCTTTCTTGTGTCCTTTCTGAAGTAATGCATTGGTTTGACCAATTTTGATAGAATATGGTAACCTGCAATATATTCCTGTGAATCTGTATTCAATTCTGACCAATGTATACTACTAAATAAACAGACACCACTTTGTGTTGGATTTTCTGTCAATATCAGAAAGCGTACAGATGAAAAAATGTTTACTGCTAATTTGTATAGATATGGCCATCAGTAATTTTGCATTTCAAATTCAATACAAGAGGGTCATGATGGCCCTATATCGCTCGCTTGTAAGTTGTAAATTGTAGCACTAAATAGAGATGAACTACCGGCTGTCACAATCATCTAAAGAAAATAATAGTTTTAATTTTTCAACTTATGATTATTCAGTTTGTTCAAAATGCAGTGTTCACATTTATTCTCAATGTGGTCACCAGGACTATTTTTCACAAATACCATCCAAATTGGATGACCGGTTTTGGAGAAGATTTTTAAAGTTTTCCCAATAGTCATATAAGGAAATTTAGCTCTGCCCCTGGTAGCAAAGTTTTTTTCAGATATCAGCATGATTTTAACAATTTTGATATATTCCTACCAAAAACAAAAACAAGCTCTAGCGAAACGAATAAGTTGAGATATATAAACCCCGTAAGATGGAGCACGGGGAACATCTCCATCAAGGTAAGGGACATTTACAATGTTAAAATCAAAATAGTCTCTTTTGTCATAAATTTTAGAAATAATCATTCCATTGTCAATTTTAAGGTCAAGATCGAGAAAAGCTGCATAAGTGTCGGAAGGGTTAGCTTTATTTAATTTAAGTTCTTTCGGGTAAATGGTAGGAATCAAAACA
Organism: Azorinus chamasolen; assembly: GCA_963576725.1. Lineage (NCBI taxonomy): Eukaryota > Metazoa > Mollusca > Bivalvia > Cardiida > Solecurtidae > Azorinus > Azorinus chamasolen. The sequence goes on from OY755246.1 coordinate 73,033,320, forward strand.
TTAAAATCAAAGGTCTGAAGAGCCATACTTGCTTTTGGGTTTGATATGGATGTTAAGTGTAAGGGAAGAAGTTGCTGCACATGTTAATCACAATTTTTGACGTCTTGGAATGTAATACTAAAAATATTACAGACTGTAACAAGTCAAACCATAAGCAAAGTGGTTATTAGTGACACTCAGACAGTCCTTGACCTCAACAAGTCAGAAATGCAATGCTGAGTGACAGTTTCCATCTTTCAATTCATATCAAAGCAGTATCAAATGCTGTTGTGTATTTAAAAGCACTACACTCGTTATTAATTAAAAAGCCTAGAATTTTAACTGCTGTTTAGACAATGTAGTATGAATATTTAGTTAAATTTTGTTCAGGGTTATATATATGCAAACACACACACACTAGTCCAAAATCTTGGTTGATTCATAATGAACAACCACATTACACACAATATATCAAATGAACAGTAAATTCCTAATAATCCACATGATGTTCTATTCTATCAAAACTCCACCCTGAATTCCACTGATCATAAAATTATATGATCATAAAATTAAATATTCCAATTTATTCTTGAAAGTTTGACTGACAGCATTTTCTTATTAACACTCTTACAGATAAATCATTTTCAAATGAATTCTATCAGTGTTCTATCCTTACTGGGTCTATTAAAAAAAGCTAAACAGAGATTAACCCCTGTAAATAAACATGATCGGAGTAGACACTGTTTTAAAAACCTTTTTAAAAATAACTTCATTTCTATCAGGATGTTGATGGCCAAGAATGACATCATTTCTGGCTATTCCATATCAAATTTGTCAAATGTACTTTGCTGCGACATCTCCCAGAGTTTTTTTCTTTGATTTTTGGGGAAAGGGCATGGCCTTACCGGAGGGGAAAAATAAGAGCGAAATGAATGCTTTAGGGGGAGAAGTCAGAAAATATCAAAATAGCATTTAACATGTTCATATTTTCTCTATCAAGTGACAGTACAATTCATTTAAGAGCATTTCATGCAGTTCTGACAGTTTAATGGTGTTTTTCTTGTGTGTTTTGTCTACAACTGTATAACTCTTGTAAAAATGTCATCTACGAGTTTTCATAACAACCCATTATAAATCAGAAATCTACAGTAAATCTCAACTATTCCATTAACCGAGACAAATATAATCGGAATTTTGGTAGATAAAGATATCATCCGCATTTTTTTGTAAATGAAGAGGCCTACATGTATGTCTCGCATTTTTGCGATGACAATGGCATGCGGTGAATGGCAAGTTCTAGCTATCTCGGTTTGTTGAAAAACTAATTAAATCCATTGTAGAGAGTAATACGCATACTAGCCTGTTACCACTGCAAGAGAAGTTGGCATTTCTATCGTGTTTCATCATTTAGTAAATTTACGCTAATAGAAAAGAGATTGTTGTGCGTACTGCAGGTATGAAGCGAAAAGTACAGGCACTGCAATTCATGCTTAATGCTATACAGATTACTCGGATCTCTAGGTTAGACGGATGTATAGAAATGCGGTTCACATTTTATCCCGTACACGGTGTCGATATAAAAATTGCCCTCTCCCTCCCTATCGGCCGAAAGGTAATTGATCAATGAAAAAACAGGTTTTCTAGTTGGGAAGTCTTCGCTATCGGCGGAGAAGAAATTTGTAATTAATAGACAAGCTATTGCTGCTGTAGAAACGCCAATGTGTTGCGAAAACAATGTTTGACTCAACACCGGGAATGAGGTTCATATCCGGGGATATGAGTTAATACTTTTGTGGTCGACTTTTAGGCTTGCGCAACTCATATCCCCGGATATGAACTTCATATCCGGTCAAATCCAGTGTCTAGTCATACCGATATTCTTTCGCGTTTTCTTTGGAGTATATTTGTCAAGAAAACCTGTAGTATATCTGTATTTTTGTATATACAGGATTTTTTTAACTGTTAGTTAGATTTCATTAATTTGTTGTTTATCAAAGTAAGTTCACTTTTAAACTTCATTTTGTTTGTTTTATACCTTATAAAAATTAGTACTGTGTATATATTCAAATGAGTGAGGCGGTTGGTCAATCGAAACTAGAGGTTTTTGTCACAAAAACGGATGTCTCCCCTCTAATAAAAACAATATGTAAAGGGAAATCACTAAAAATGTTATGGACTTGATGAATGATACTTCCCCTCATTATGCGCTTTCCACACCACAGTTTTCAAGAAGAAAATGATAACAGCTAATAACTGCAAAAATGATACCAGAGTTATGGCCCTTGTGCATGACACTTACTTTCATCATGCTCTTTCCAAAAATAAAATGTCATTCCAATAGCATCAGTCGAACAGGAGTTATTGATTGGCCAAACAAATGTAGCAAAGGGCAATAACTCCAAAAGTATTGAAGCCAGAGTTATGGCCCTTGTTCATGACACTTTCTCTCATCATGCTCTTTCCATGTATGAAATTTCAATACGATGGCAAGAGCCATGTAGGATTTATCGTCCAGACAAGAAAGTGTTAAACAAATGTACAAGGGGCAATAACTCTAAATTTAAATTTAAGGAGCTTATGCATGACACTTTCTCTTATCATGATCTTTCCATGTATGAAGTTTCACTCCAATGGCAAAGGAGTTATCGTCAGGACAAAAAATTGTGGTTTTTTTTACAAAGGGCAATAACTCCAATATCAGTCAAGCCAGAGTTATGGACCTTATGCATGACATTTCCTCTCGTCATGATCTTTCCATATATGAAGTTTCAATCCAATGGCATGAGCCATATAGGAGTTATAGTCCGGACAATAAAGTGTTGTTTTTTTTACAAGGGGCAATAACTCCTATATTAGTGAAGCCAGAGTTATGGACCTTGTGCATGACACTTCCTCTCATTATGCTCTTTCCATATATAAAGTTTCAATCAACTGGCATCAGGCATATTGAAGTTGTCGTCCGGACAAAAAATTGGGATTTTTTTTTACAAAGGGCAATAACTCCAATATTAGTGAAACCAGAGTTATGGACCTTGTGCATGACACTTCCTCTCGTCATGATCTTTCCATATATGAAGTTTCAAGCCAATGGCATGAGCCATATAGGAGTTATCGTCCGGACAATAAAGTGTGAAATTTTTTTACAAGGGGCAATAACTCCTATATTAGTGAAGCCAGAGTTATGGACCTTGTGCATGACACTTCCTCTCATTATGCTCTTTCCATATATGAAGTTTCAATCAACTGGCATCAAGCATATTGAAGTTATCGTCCGGACAAAAAGTGTGACGGACAGATGGACAGACAGACAACTCTCACGAAAACAATATGTCTCCCCCATATAAATATGTTGGAGACATAATAATTAATATGAATAAAATATGTTTATATGCTAATTTGCTGAAGTACCTCAAATTAATGGAAGCTGTATACAAATGCCGAGACTGGCGCAAGCTTATTCAACGATCACTGCTGGTTATTTTGTGATCAGGGCACTGAATATTCATAGAATTTTCAGTGACTGCATTATATACACATGTATAGAAGCTATATCGTTGGTTTTTGACTGATAGAATATTGAACTCATTAAGGTTAAAAACTGGCGAATATATTGTCTGCTTGGGCAACGTAATTGTGCAGTTACCTGTTCTTTTGAATGGGCTAAGTAACTGTCCTCTGAGTTCTCTCTTTGGGCATGAAAATTGCACGTTTAAGACTGTCCAACCAGCCTTTAATAATATTATACTGCTATTTCATAGCGGGCTCAGAGTAGTTCAGACTGATATAGCCTGGGGTTATATTCGGTTTGAAGCAGGTTTGCTGAAGACAGTGCTCAGGGTTCGGAGCGTTGTTGAACCGTCTTCCTGAGGCTGTCTTTTTGAGGGTGTCTTTTTGAGGCAGTGTTTTCGAGCACGGGCTCGGAACATACTGCAGACAGGCTTCAAAGCGTTAGGTTTATAAGCTTCTTGAAGCAGGTTTCATACACTGCTCAAGATAGGTTTCAGAGCGTAGGGCTACATACATGCTTTGAGACATAGGTTTGAAGTCACAGTAGTGTTGAGATAGCTTCAAACCACAGGTTTCAACAGGGTTTGAAGCTTAGGGTCTCAACTTGCATAGTCTAGAGTTATATAGCTCACATTTTATACAGTTTCATGACATAGCTTGAGGATTGTGTTCCAAGCACCATTTTGAAGTTGAGGCATCGACCAGCCATCTCGCTGGCTTAGGGGTGTAGTAGTTGTTCACAGTTATAGTTTATTGTTTTATAGTTGGCCCCAAAGCTGAGATATTGTTGATCACCATAAAATAGGTTTTTGTGTAGAGATTCATGTTTTCATAGTGTTCGTCTCAAGCAAAGTAGCCTCAGAACACCATACTATCATCATCAGCTAGCATAGCCCAGCCATATCAATTTTATAGTTTCAAGCCATGTGCTGTGTTTGGCTCAAGACATTGTCACCTCAAAGAACGCCCGAAATATTTAACAAGAGGGCCATGAGGCCCTGAAGCACTCACCTGAGATAACCCCAGGGGCAGGGCCATTTTTGACCACAAGAAATCGTGTACAACCTTGGTAGAGAACCACAAGGCAAAGCAGTATGCCATTAATTAAAGGTCTAAGCCTTATAGTTTCAGAGAAAAATAATATTTTATATTTTTCCCATGAAAAACTGATTAGCCCTGAGGCAGGGCCAAGTTTCGCCCAGTGGTCAGGGTCGTAAGTTAAACATTCTTGACAGAGGACCACAAGCCACAGCTACATATTTGTAGAGGACCATTAGATCATGTTACATACCAAATATAAAAGGTCTAGGCCTTACAGTTTCAGAGAATTTTTTTAAAGATTTTCCAATGAAAAACTGATAAGCCCTTGGGCGGGGCCATTTTTGGCCTGGGGGTCATAATTTGAACAATATTTGTAGAGGACCATAATATCATGCTACATACCAAATATCAAAGGTCTAGGCCTTACAGTTTCAGAGAAGAAGATTTTTAAAGATTTTCCTATGAAAAACTGATAAGCCCTTGGGCGGGGCCATTTTTTTACCCAGGGATCATAATTTGAACAATCTTTGTAGAGGATCATTAGATCATGCTACATACCAAATATCAAAGGTCTAGGCCTTACAGTTTCAGAGAAGAAGATTTTTAAAGATTTTCCTATGAAAAACTGATGTCATTGGGCAGGGCCATTTTTGGCTCGGGGTCATAATTTGCACATCTTTTGTAGGGGATCATTAGATCATGCTACATACCAAATATCAAAGGTCTAGGCCTTACAGTTTGAGAGAAGAAGATTTTTAAAGATTTTCCTATGAAAAACTGATAAGCCCCGGGGCGGGGCCATTTTTTGGCCCAGGGGGCATAATTTGAACAATATTTGTAGAGGACCATAAGATCATGCTACATACCAAATATCAAAGGTCTAGGCCTTACAGTTTCAGAGAAGAAGATTTTTAAAGATTTTCCTATGAAAAACTGACAAGCCCTTGGGGCGGGGCCATTTTTGGCCTGGGGATCATAATTTGAACAATCTTTGTAGAGGACTATAAGATCATGCTACATACCAAATATCAAAGGTTTAGGATTTACAGTTTGAAAGAAGAAGATTTTTAAAGATTTTCCTATGAAAAATTCCATATTACCATATATGGAAACAAGAGCTGTCCGCAGACAGCGCGCTCCACTTTCTTTAGTGCTGGATAGTATAGTGGAAGTCTAAGTCAGAAAGGGGAGATAACAACCAAGTCGAAAAAGGGGCATAACTATGGCAAAATTAATTTTAGGGTTATCTACCCTTGTGAAATGGATTCCCCTTGTGATAGTAAACATGCATACCAAATATGAACCAAATATTTTTGATGGTTTCTGAGAAAAGGACCTTAACAAAAAGGTGCTGGATAGTGTAGTTGAAGACTAAGTCAGAAAGGGGAGATAACAACAGCAAAATTAATTTTAGGGTTACCTGCCCTTGTGAAATGGATCCCCCTTGTAATAGTTAATATGTATACCAAAGATGAACCAAATATCTTGGACAGTTTCTGAGACATGGACCTGAACATAAAACTTAACCAACAATCGAAAAAGGGGCATAACTATTGCAAAATTAATTTTAGGGTTACCTAACCTTGTGAAATGGGTTCCCCATGTGATAGTAAACATACATACCAAATATGAACCAAATATCTTTGATGGTTTCTGAGAAAAGGACCTTAACAAAAAGGTTAACCAACGCCGATGCCGACGACGACGAGAGGGTCATGACAATAGCTCCACTTTTTGAAAAAGTGGAGCTAAAAATGACCACGCCCTCTGGCGGCCATGTTTTTTGCCGGATCAAAATTCTTTTAAAGTCTATCAACTGAGAAACATTTTGGTGAAAACTATATTCAAATCGGACAAGTCATTCTGGAGAAGAAGATTTTTCTAGATATTGTGTACAGTTGCCATGGCAACAAGACCGATGGCCCCACCCACTATCTTTTAACGACTTTTGAAGCACCCACCCACAGTATGTATCTGACCAAGTTTGGTTACAATTGGGCAGTCGGTTTCAGAGAAGAAGTCGTTTGAAATTGTTGACAGACAGACAGACTGATGGACTGACAGACTGACAGACGGACGCCGGACACAGGGGTATCACAATAGCTCACCTTGAGCACTTTGTGCTCTGGTGAGCTAAAAAGGTCTGAAGCTTGGTCTTGTCATTGGGGCATCACCCGGCATCCTGACAATATTCGATAATTCAAGCTTGTAAAAGGTTGATCTTGTGTAGACTAGTAGAAGTTATCTTACAAAGCGAAGTATTATTAAATGCATGAAAAGTAAATAAATACATGAACATTTCACAACAAAACTAGTTCAGAATTGAAGAGAACTATTTTTTCTTACGCATGTTCACAAGAAATAGTGAACTCTTTGCCATAAAAAAGAAAAGCGTCTGATCACTATATTGCATTCTTCGAAGCAATAAAAAGGGTTATGTAAGTTGAAAATATCATCCAAATATCGGGAAGTTTCATTGAAGGCTTTTATGACATCTTCTTGTGATTGTGGGTTCAAACTCAACATGAAATTTCTCTCATAGCAGTACAAAAACAAATCTGCAACTAATGGTGCACAATTCGTACCCATAGGAATACCAATCACCTGACGGTATACTAAGCATTCCCATAACGTATGAATATGTTATCCAGAAGAAAGGTTAGTGATTCGCAAACTTCTGAACAAGACCAATTGGTGTAGCATTGCATTGGCTCCTCAGTAAAGAAAGCTTTTTCAGCATTACATGCCAAAAATGATGTTTTTTCTCTGACAAATATTTTCTGGATTAAGATGTTTCTATAGAAAACTGGCCAACCCTGGGGCGGGGCCAATTTTGACCCCAGGGTTATAATTTATATTACTTTTGTAGAGGACCTGAACATGATGCTATGTGCCAAATATCAAAGCTGAGAACCTTCCAGTTTCAGAAGAGAAGATTTTCAAAGTTTTCACAATATATATGTTTCTATTGAAAACTGGCCACCCCTGGGGTGGGGCCAATTTTGACCCCAGGGGCATAATTTACACAACTTTTGTAGAGGACCGGAACATGATGCTATGTGCCAAATATCAAAGCTGAGAACCTTTCAGTTTCAGGAGAAGATTTTTAAAGTTTTCACTATATGTTTCTATTGAAAACTGGCCACCCCTGGGATGGGGCCAGTTTTGACCCCAGTTTATATTCATATCTTATCTTAAAATTGATGTACTTTTAACCCTTCCCCTGTTCTATGTTTATTCAAAATTTAAATACCTAGTGAATCTTCATGGACAACATAGTTATAATGAAATATGGAAAGTGGGACAGTGAAGCCATTTAAAAAGTAAAGAAACATATTTCAAATTCCATTGACAAACAGATCAGACCCTGATCAGACATCTGCTATAGGAACCGTCTGGTTTGGGTCTGTTTGCAAATGCATGAAAAGGCATTTATATGAGGGAAAGGCTTAACCCTTTCCCTGTTCTATGTTTATTCCAAATTTCAATACCTACTGAATATTCATTAACAAAAATACTTCAAAGAAATATGGAAGGTGGAACATTGTAGACATTTTAGAAAGTAAAGACACAGATCTTTCAAATTCTATTAGCAAACAGAGTAGACCCTGATCAGATGGTTCCTCTAGGAGCTCCTCTAGGAGCAGTCTGATCTGGGTCTACTCTGAATGCAAATGCGTGAAAACACGTTTATATGAGGGAAAGGGTAATAAGTAAACATATTATAAGTACATGTATATTGTACACAAAATGAAAATATTTTAATGCAATTTGCACTATATTATATCATAAGCAAATAGAGCAGATTGATCAGATGGCTACTACATGAGCCATCTGATCTGGGTCTACCAATTTTGACTCCAGGGGCAAAATTTATATAGCTTTTGTAGAGTACCTGAATATGATGCTATGTGCCAAATATGAAAGTTGAGAATGAGTCTTGTGTGACTTTTCTCTTGTATAAAATAGACACTCAAGACAAGAAAATAGTCACTTTTGTTCTCATAGTCACACAAGTATATCTACAACAGCCCCGACGGACAGACAGACGGATGGATGGACACCGCATACAAAAACAATATGTCTCCCCAGTATACACGGGGAGACATAAGCAAAAGCAGCAATGCAAAAGGAGACAAGAAATGTTGACACAACATCTAACAGACATTTTCCTTCACTATAAACTAGTGATTTCTAAGTTCAAAGGGGCATAACTCCCAAGAAAAATTGCAGAAGGAAAAATCCCCAACAATATGCACATCTACATAATTTTTATTGTGTCTATGCTACATACAAGGTTTTATGAGATTCTGTTGAACAGTTGCGCTTACAAGGTTAGGGTCAAAAGACCTAGTGATTTCTAAGTTAAAAAGGGCATAACTCCGAGAAATATTGCAGAAGGAAAAATTCCTGACAATATGCACATTTGCATATTGTGTTCTTGCTAGAAACAAGGTTTTCTGAAATTCTGTTGAACAGTTTAAAAGGAGTTGCGCTTTCAAGGATAGGGTCAAAAGATCTAGTGATTTCTAAGTTCAAAGGGCCATAACTCCAAGAAATATTGCGGAAGGAAAAATCTCCGACAATACACACATCTGCATATTGTGTTCTTGCTACATACATAGTTTCATGAAATTTTGTTGAACAGTTTAAGAAGAGTTGCGCTTACAAGGATAGGGTCAAAAGATCTAGTGATTTCTAAGTTCAAAGGGGCGTAACTCCAAGAAATATTGCAGAAGGAAAAGTCTCCCTACAATATGCACATCTACATATTGTGTTTTTGCTACGTACAAGGTTTTATGAAATTCTGTTGAACAGTTTAAGAGGAGTTGCGCTTACAAGGATAGGGTCAAAAGACCTAGTGATTTCTAAGTTCAAAGGGGCAAAACTCTGAGAAAAATTGCAGAAGGATTTATTCCCTACAATATGCACATCTACATATTGTGTCCTTGCTACATTATTAGTTATACAGTTCTTTCCCAGGGTACATGACGATTTATTCCCGGCTGACGAAAATCATGTTACCCGAGGGTTACATGGTTTTTCCAGCCGGGAATAAATCGTCATGTACCCTGGGAAAGAACTGTATAACGAATTTATTATACTGCAAAGTTTTTACGGTCTGAATAATTTATATAAACCAATTTTGGCATGTTGAAACACTAAACACGCTAATTCCCCTGAAGCGCCCCAATACATTACTTTGACCGAGGGTCTCCGTAGTTGTGTGTATTGTAAGTTCTACAAACTGCATGGTTTTAAACTTGTGATTTATTCATGGTGATCGGATATTTATAAGGAATAAGGATTCTGTTTAAAACCCCAAATAATCGTAAGTTGTTTTAGCATTATACATTTCATATTTATCAGGTTCATTGTGCTGCATGTGATGAATATTAGCGATAAATCTATAGATACAATACAAGGTCAAAGTTAGTCCAAATTATTTAGACGTTTCGCTTGCTCTTTATTAAAAATTATATGTCTCTCCAAGCATCAAAGACTTTGCATATGCCAGAAAATGAAAACTGTAAAATATCAATAATAATGATTGGAAATTTTGATATTAGCATATGCGGCGGCTTTCTATGAAGGACTAGGTCAAAGTGTACATAGAATGATCGCCCCAAGTCAAAACGCTTCAATTTAGGCATTTAGAATTTGAATGATTAAAAATAAGAATATGAAAAGAAAATACATTTGCATATTCAACGATTTCTGTAGTTCAATGAAAGAATGCTCACTCTTAGAACTAAGTGAGAGGTCTGGGTTCAAGTCCTGGCAGAGATTTTATAATGCAAATTGAGGGCTTGGTGCAAAACTATTCTAACTCCTTCACAAAGTGAAGGAGTTAGAATAATTTTGCACCAAGCCCTCGAAATGTATTTCAGTCAAATTAATGTATGATAATGAAACAATTTCAAACAAACACACTGTGTAACTGGTAGCAACAGCATAATGCCGTAATGGTAACAGCTTACTATCGGCAAAATTTAATGTAGAAAGCTCCTACAAGATGATCTTTATGAATGTACGTTTGTCCTGCATAAAGCTGGGGGATTTTTGTCTGCATCATATGCGATGTTATGGCGATGTAATCCCCAACTATCAGTTTGATACTTCTAGTGTTAATTGCGACACCAAGAGATTAAGGCCTGGGCTCCGATCACCGATGAGCTAGTGTAAGCTTAAAGCTCGCGGTCCCAAAATTAAAATATTGAGGCCATGACCACAGTCTCAGAGACCCTATTGCCTACATGCCTGCTAGTATGATTATATATCTGCTAATTCCTCTAGTGGGAAAAAGGAAATAAGAGCCCTGTGTGTCGGAGCATTATACGCCCGAAGTCTGTGCTGTCATAACATGCACTATATTAATTTGAGTTAAAAGTCACTGTGACCTTGACCTTTGACCCAATCAACCTCAAATCAATTGGGGTCATCTACTAGCCATGACCAACCTCCTTACTAAGTATGAAGACAGCACACGTAATACTTATCAAGTTATTGAGCTGACAAAATTTTTGAGTTGAAGGTCACAGTGACCTTGACCTTTGACTGACTGACCTCAAAATCAATAGGGGTCATCTACTAGCCATGACAAACCTTCCTACTAAGTATGAAGACAGCACACCTAATATCATGTTACTGAGCGGACAATATTTTTTAGTTGAAAGTCAGTGACCTTGACCTTTGACCGACTGACCTCAAAATCAATAGGGGTCATCTAATAGCCGTGACCAACCTTACCACTAAGTATGAAGACAGCACACCTAATAATTATCAAGTTTTTGAGTAGACAAGATTTTTGAGTTGAAAGTCACTGTGACCTTGACCTTTGACCGACTGACCTCAAAATCGATAGGAGTCATCTACTAGTCATGACCAACCTTCCTACTAAGTATGAAGACAGCACTCCCATTAGTTGTCAAGATATTGTGCAGACAAAGAAGTGGCTAACAGACGGACGGATGGACAGACGTATGCCATACCATAATACGACCGAAGTTACCTTTGGCCGTATAAAAAAAGTTAAGCAAAAATATGCACCACTGCTTACCGAGTTTAGCAATTCTGGGTATAACATCCCTAGAGAATTCTGGATATGTGGCAACCTTGCCCTGCCAGGAGGCTATACCCACATGAGATTCATAGATCCTGAGGCTTGACGGCCTGGGAGGATGACCATGCTTAAACTGGTAACGCTGAAACATAACAAGCCTTTGTTGTATTGACTTAAACTGGTACTGCTGAAACTGGAACCACTGAAATAATACAAGCCTTTGTTGTATTGACTAATTCTGGTACTGCTGAAATATAATAAACCTTCATTGTATTGACTTGTACTGGTACCGCTGAAACTGGAACCACTGAAACATAACAAGCCTTTGTTGTATTGACTAATACTGGTACCGCTGAAACATATCAAACCTTTGTTGTATTGTCTAATACTGGTACTGCTAAAACATAGCAAGCCTTTGACTTATACTGGTACCACTGAAACTGGTACCAATGAAACATATACTGGTACCACTGAAACTGGTACCAATGAAACATAAACCTTTGTTGTATTGACTTATAGAACTCGGTGCAACCATCTTTTGTGAAATCAGATCCTCAGAGTAAAAGAGTACAGGTGAACCTAATAAAAACAATAAAACATCAGACCGGACAAATTGTTCAGTTTTCAGGTGTTCGACTTTCAGAGATTTTTCTTAACCTGAAACCTGAAGGTGACGTAATATGTGTCTGATCTAATGAAATATCTTTCACTTCTTTTGATCTTATCAGAATAAAATACAAACATCTGTTTCTACCAACAAGAGGGCCAAGATGGCCCTTAATCGCTCACCTGATTACCATAGATTTAAGATTTTTGCTAGGTAGCCCATGGGTAGGGCCAATATTGACATTAGGGACAATATTTGAACAATGTTGATAGTGAACCATGAGCAGTGGTTCTACAGAACAAGATTTTCAAAGATTTAGAATATTGACTTTATCAAGACAATGACTGACCAATGAAGATTGGGCTAAACATTTGCCCTCCAGAGTATTTTTTCTAAGATTTGATCTAGTGACCTACTTTTTATTCCCACCCCACCCATAATCACACTCAACCTTGATATCACCAAGACAAACAGTCTGAGCTAGTTTGAGGAAAATTGGTCTAAAAATGTGGCCTCTGGAGTGTAAACAAGATTTTTCTAAGATATGACCCAGTGACCTACTTTTTGACCACACGTAACCCACTTTCAAACTTGTCCAAGATTTTATTAGGACAATCATTCTGACCAATTTTCATGAATATTTGGCTATAAATGTGACCTCTAGAGTGTTCACAAGGTTTTCCTACTATTTGACATAGTGACCTAGTTTTTAACCCCCCACATAACCGACTTTCAAACCTGTTCGAGCTTTTATCAAGAGAATAATTACGACCAAGTTTCATGAAGATTGGACAAAAAATGTGACCACTAAAGTGTTCACAAGGTTTTTCTACTGTTCGACCTAGTGACCTAATTTTCAACCCCACTTGACCCACTTTCGAACTCGTCCGAGATTTTATCAAGACATTTGTTCTGACCAAGTTTCATGAAGATTGGACAAAAAAATGTGACCACTAGAGTGTTCACAAGGTTTTTCTACTGTTTGACCTAGTGACCTAGTTTTTAACCCAACTTTACCTACTTTCAAACTCGTCCGAGATTTTATCAAGACATTCGTTCTGACCAAATTTCATGAAGATTGGACTGAAATTGTGACCACTAGAGTGTTCACAAGGTTTTGCTACTGTTTGACCTAGTGACCTAGTTTTTCACCCGACGTAACCCACTTTTCAATCTCCTCCGAGATTTTATCAAGACAATCATTCTGACCAAGTTTCATGAAAATTGGGCTAAAAATATGACCTCTAGAGGGTTCAAAAGGTATTCCTACTATTTGACCTAGTGACCTAGTTTTTAACCCAACTTGACCCACTTTCAAACTCATCCGAGATTTTATCAAGACATTCATTCTGACCAAGTTTCATGAAGATTGAACTAAAATTGTGACCACTAGAGTGTTCACAAGCAAATTGTTGACGACGGACGACGCACGCCGGACATTCAAGTCTCCCAAAAGCTCACCTTGAGCTTTGCTCAGGTGAGCTAAAAATGGGAGTATACAGTAACAAGTAAAACAATCATTTTGTAATATCTTTTTTTATATAATTTATACTTTGCCACATACGCTGAACGTCAGCTTTGAAATAGCCTCCAAATCTAACTTACTCAATCCTCTAAAAGTAAACTCAACCCGTCCACATTCAGACGGAGGAACAGACATGACAGCTTTGAGTGTTTACATCAAACTGACTAATTGTTTTTTTCATCTATCATTATTTTTCATAAACAAAAGGCCTGTTCATACAGACTACTCGAAACTTATTTTTTTGGTGGCCGGAAGAAAGTCCCAACGGAATTTTGCCCCATCCTTAACAAGAGTGCAAGTGGGCACAATATACGCCCGTCGAGGTTTTGTTCAACATAAACTGGGGTTAACGTATTTGCTAAATTCAAATTCTAAGTCCAATTTTGCGACCAAGTTTCAAGGTTGTAAATAGGCATACTTTAACAAAAACCTTAACCAAAAATTCTAAATTAAAAAGTGCCATAATTGTGTCTAAATGCTTGAGATGAAGATGAAGCTTCTGATGGTGAACAAATGTTTCAAGTTAAAAAGCTTTATCTGAAAGGATTATGTAAATAAGTGGACTTTAACCAAAACCTTAACCAAGAATTCCAAGCTAAAAAGCCTCATAATTATGTCAAAATGCTAGACAGAGTTATGTACTCTTGCCTACAGGTGAAGCTTGTGATGGTGAACAAATGTTTCAAGTTTAAAAGCTTTATCTGAAAGGATTATGTAAATAAGTGGACTTTAACCAAAACCTTAACCGAAAATTCCAAGCTAATAAGCCTCATAATTATGTCAAAATGTTAGACAGAGTTATGTACTCTTGCCTACAGGTGAAGCTTGTGATGGTGAACAAGTGTTCCAAGTTTAAAAGCTTAATCTAAAAGGGTTATGTAAATAAGTGGACTTTAACCAAAACCTTAACCAAAATTTCTAAGCTAAAAGGGGGCATAATTCTGTCAAAATGTTGGACAGAGTTATGTACTCTTGCCTACAGGTAAAGCTTGTGATGGTGAACAAGTGTTTCAAGGTTAAAAGCTTTATCTCAAAGGGTTATGTAAATAAATGGACTTTAAAAAAGCCTTAACCAAAAATTCTAAGTTGAAAAGGGGAATGATTCTGCCAAAATGCTTGACAGAGTTATGTACTCTTGTCTACAGGTGAAGATTGTGATGGTGAACAAGTGTTCCAAGTTTAAAAGCTTTATCTCAAAGGGTTATGTAAATAAATGGACTTTAACAAAGCCTTAACCAAAAATTCTAAGTTAAAGAGGGGCATAATTCGGTCAAAATGCTTGACAGCGTTATTTTCTCTTGCCTACAGGTGAAGGTTGTGACGGTGAACAAGTGTTCCAAGTTTAAAAGCTTTATCTCAAAGGGTTATGTAAATAAATTATTATATACCAAGTGTTCCAAGTTTCAAAGCTTTATCACAAAAACAACCCAATGTCACCATGACGACGCTGGATCAACATTATTCTCTTTGATTTTATGGCTGAATGCATGTAACAAAAATGTGACGTGTATTTTGACATGATAATCTTTGACAAAGGCCCTTAGTGGTCGAAATATTAGATCAGAGCAGTTTAAGTATTTATTTATCACAAAGTGTTATGTAAATAAGTGGACTTGTTCCACATAAATTGAGGTTAACATTTTTGCTTAATGCAAATGCTAAACGCAAATTCTAAGTCCAATTAAGCGACTTTGACCTTAGATAAACGAGCCGGGACTTGGCAGGATACTGTAGCATGTCTAGATAAACATTGTGGTTAAATTTGGGAAGGATCCACCAAGTGGAACTTGAGTTAGAGATGTTACAGACAGACAGACCGGTTAACATTTTTGCTAAACGCAAATTCTAAGTCCAATTAAGTGACCTTGACCTTGGATAAACAAACCGGGACTTGGCAGGCTACTGTAGCATGTCTAGATAAACATTGTGGTTAAATTTGAGAAGGATCCACTAAGGGGAACTTGAGTTAGAGATGTTACAGACGGACAGACAGCCAGACGGACAGACAGCGCCATTCCATAATACGTCCCGTTTTTTCAAACGGGCGTATAAAAACTGCATAGCGGAACTTTGCCCCATCATGCTTTTGCACACATGGAATTTTGCCCAATCCTAGTTTTGCACACACGGAACTTTGCCCCACTCTAAGACGGAATTTTTCCCCATCAATTTTTATTTTCCATTTAACTAAACTTACTAACTTCAAACTAAATTATTTCTGCTCCATTTTACCTTACAACTTAACTGAATTGTGCACTTCAATAGTGCATTTCATTCCAAAATTTTATATTAAAACTTAACTAAATTATGAACTTCCATAGCAATGCACCAAAACATTACCCCTGAGCAATTTGTTCCAAACAGCAAAAGTCATTAGCAAACAATTCTATTATCATCAACTTTAATTCGTCACACAAAGTTTTTTTTTTATGTTTTTAAGGATTTAGGTGTTATTACCTATATGAAGATGCTTAAGACCTAAGCAAACAATGAAGATTTGGCATTTAGGACAATTAAAGGCGATTAGTTTCTGTTTGGGTAAGTAATTAAAGTAGGTATGTATCGGGTTATGATTCTCAATATGATATGCCTTTAAATAATTAACTGCCAAAATAAATTAACAAGAGGGCCAAGATGGCCCTTAATCGCTCACCTGATTACCATAGATTTAAGATTTTTACTTGGTAGCCCATGGGTAGGGCCAATATTGACCTTAGGTAAAATATATGAACAATGTTGATAGTGGATCATGAGCAGTGGTTCTGCAGAACAAGATTTTAAAAGATTTAGTATATTGATTTTATCAAGACAATGATTCTGACCAATGAAGATTGGGCTATAAAGGTGCCCTATTGAGTAATTTTTCTAAGATTTGACCTAGTCACCTACTTTTTATTCCCAACCCACCCATCACACTCAACCTTGATATCACCAAGACAAACACTCTGAGCAAGTTTGAGGAAGATTGGGCTAAAAATGTGGCCACTGGAGTGTAAACTAGATTTTTTGTCTAAGATATGACAGTGATTTACTTTTGACCACACATAACCCACTTTCAAACTTGTCCAAGATTTTATTAGGACAATCATTCTGACCAATTTTCATTAAGATTTGGCTATAAATGTGACCTCTAGAGTGTTCACAAGGTTTTTCTAACATTTGACCTAGTGACCTAGTTTTTAACCAAGTTTCATGAAGATTGGACCAAAAGCGTGACCACTAGAGTGTTCACAAGGTTTTTCTACTATTTGACCTAGTGACCTAGTTTTTTACCCCACTTAACCCACTTTCAAACTCCTCCCAGATTTTATCAAGACAATAATTCTGATCAAGTTTCATGAAAATTGGGCTAAAAATGTGACCTCTAGAGGGTTCACAATGTTTTCCTACTATTTGACCTAGTGACCTAGTTTTTAACCCCACATAACGCACTTTCAAACTCATTCGAGATTTTATGAAGATAATCATTATGCCTAAGTTTCATGAAGATTGGACAAAAAATGTGAACACTCTAGTGGTCACATTTTTTGTCCAATCTTCATGAAACTTAGAACTCGTCCAAGATTTTATCAAGACATTCATTCTGACCAATTTCATGAATATTGGACTAAAAATGTGACCTCTAGAAGGTACACAAGGTTTTCCTACTATTTGACCTAGTGACCTAGTTTTTAATCCAACATGACCCACTTTCAAACTCGTCCGAGATTTTATTAAGACATTCATTCTGACCAAGTTTCATGAAGATTGGACTACAATTGTGACCACTAGAATGTTCACAAGCAAATTGTTGATGACGCACAATGTACGCCGGACATTCAAGTCTCCCAAAAGCTCACCCTAAAAATGTGTTAAAAACAACTTTGCAATAAAACGTGACCATAGACTATAGAATGGGCAAAATGAAAATTGATGGGGCAAAATTCCGGCTTAAAGTGGGGCAAAGTTCCAAGTATGAAAACATAGGATGGGGCATAATTCCGTGTGTGCATAACCATGATTGGGCAAAGTTCCGCAATGCAGTTTTTAAGGATGGGGCAAAATTCCGCTGGGGCTTTCTTCTGGCATTCATTTTTCTCACCTCGGAAAATGTCAGTCAACTGAAGCATCGGTAGTATGTTGCATGAAAATTTAAGTAGGCACGCATCATGTTTATGAAAACAATATTTAATTGCATGTTGAGATAATCTTCCCTTGATTTCAATAAATAGGTATGAATAATCATGCCTAATTAATGTTTTCTTATGATTTCTCAAAGCAAAATCGGCTGCAGAATTAGCCTATGCCCTGTTATGGTTTTCACACCTTTGCAATAGTACACAAACACATGCAGCTGTCAAACACAATAAGGGTCCCAAAATTATCTGGTCAATCTATTAACATGCCTGCACCCCTAATTGGCCCTTGGAGTATGTTCAGTTTTCAGAGGTGATTTACAATGGAAAATATAGGTTTATGTTCTGGAACTTGTGTTTGGTATACGGAATATATTGCAGATACATGTGCTTATTTCTTCACAAAACCCATACTTGTAACTACTCATATCATTGCAAAAGTCTTTCACTTCCATATTTTGTCATTTACGAAACTCTTCACTTCCATGTTTTGTCATTTACAAAACTCTTTCACTTCCATGTTTTTTCATTTGCAAAACTTCTTCACTGCCACGTTTTGTCATTTGCAAAATTTGTTGTCTGCTTTATTTTTCATTTTTATATTTTCCTCCTTTTCCTTTCAAAAATCAATGCAGCAAACAGTTTGAAATCAAATGACATGCCAACTTTTACACCTTTCCAGGGTCCGAATTTAAGCTCGCATACTCGCAAAATGCAAGCAAGATTTACAGATTGCGAGTTGAAAAATAACAAACTTGCAATTTTCTGCGAGTAAAAATTACAGATTTCTCAAATCTGTTTCGGGAAAAATCGCCAAACTCGGCAGTTGTGAGCACTTTAAATCAGCTCCAATATTGATTTTCCCTATCTGTAAACATGCTACGGTGTTATAGTAAGGGTACCTATCCCAAAGTAGTCGCTGATTTTTCTTTTAGATATTGTTATTTGACAATTTTTACAGCAGAAACACGTTTTTACTTTCACTATATTTATAGAATATAGGTTATGGACATGGACTAAAAGTCGGAACGTCCGACGGTGCAGGCAAACATTACTTTACTCCACGAGTTATTAATTTTCAGTTGTGAGTGGTGTTTTATTTTTCATCAAAAGCGCAATTAACTAACAGAGTATATACACGAAAATTTGTAGATCTTGGACAGACAACTGTTCACGTACCTGGAATTACCGGGGTCCCTTAGAATATGATGGCTAAGTTACAGAAACCGCGTTTTAGCCTTACCTTTACATGACAGTTAACAAACATCCGGTTCAGAATCGCTATGAAAGCTATTCACGCTACAAACTGTTTTGACAGCCTGAGTGAGGGAATTTTTTTTAGCAAAGTAACATTGAAACTCTAGTGCGCGCATAGGCACCCTCTCCAGTGAAAAAACGGGGGATTTTTTAGAAAAAGGAGGGAATCCTACAATTAAGCATCCTGGCTGCAACACTGCCAGTACGGTATCGAGTGACTTTAAGTGAGCCTGTGACCATAGATAACAAAAGCTTGCTTATTTAATACAGGTCAAAAGTAATGCGAACAGCTCTATTTGGAGCTCTCTGTATTACATTTGACCAGTACTAACCTGCCAACTGTCAACAGCTACTAAGTACTGTGCTGTTATGTTGCCATATTAAACAGGGATGACTGTGAGTCTAAGACTACATCTATACATCTACTGGGATACTCCAAACAATCATTTTCTGATCATAACTATGAGGATAGTGTTTGACTTGCGATCCCACACACTTTCACTTTTTAAGCTAGCTTGGGAAATGATCTGGCTCTACACATGTAATATCTACAATCATGTAAAATTGTAAAGTGCTGGTCTTAAAATGCTTGACTGTAGACTTGAAGTGTTTAGTCTATTATTGTTATAACAATAAAAGTATAAATTGCATAATTGCCAGTAAGTTTTTCATTTTGCCAGTAGAAAATATTCCCAATGGCAAAAAATTGCCAGTGGATAAATATGTTAAATTCGGTGCCTGCTTTCAAGCATTGTATCTATAAATCAAGAGTTTAGTGCAAATCTGTTGTAACTACCGTATTAAATATTTATAATAAGGTCATCTCAAGTTTACCCAATAGGCTGAACTTACAACAGTTTGCCCTAAGCCCAATAAATAGAATAAATGACTCTGATGAAAAGAAATTTTTGCTTTAAATAGATAAGTCTTGTATTAATAATTTATGTGCTAGCAGAATATTTCTAATATCATTTCGACTGTATTACTGTACACTATAATAAGATGTTAAACCTTTCCCTGTTGAATATTTATGTGAGAAATAATGGCCTCAAGATTATCTATTGGCTTAATTTCAATAATCCACATAATTGCATAAGCAAACAAAGCAGACCCTGATCAGACATTTCCTACAGGAGCCATATGATCTAGGTCTACTCTGTTTACAATGGTTTGAAAAGGCTTTTTAAGAAGGAAAGGGTTTTTAAATGCTTCTTGCATAAAGCGAGACTTTGCATAATTTTGAAAATGCAACTGAAACTGAAATTATTATAATTCAATTTCAAATTATATATGTAAAATAATGTTATTGTATCGATTTCAATAATAATTCTGGTTTTGAAACTCAAAATGACTGTCAAAAATGACTAGTTAATCTTGCTAATGTACTGAACCAATTTCTCTACAACTGTGACTAGAGCCCTGTCTCAATAGAATTTTGAGCATCTTTAGATTTTTAACAATCCAGTCAGGGTCAGAATAATCAGATGAAGACAAATCTATAATCAGTTTTAAAACAGATGTGCGATAAGAATTTCCCCTCGCTTTTCTACAAGCTACAATGACTTACATCCTGTGGATCCCAGAAGATCTGGTCATATACTGGACTCTTATTCTCTCTCGTTACATATTTTGCCCATGGCGACAGTCTGTCTTCCAGTTTCCCATCCCTAGTGTGCATAACCAGCTGAAAACAAGTTTGGATATACATTAAAACTTCACTATATCAACAAGAGCCGCATGCGGCACCACCGCTTGTCTGATTTGGTGCTTGTCCAGCTAAATTTAAAAACAAGAGGGCCAAGTTGGCCCTTAATCGCTCACCTGATTACAATAGATTTAAGATTTTTGCTGGGTAGCCCATGGGTAGGGCCAATATTGACATTAGGGACAATATTTGAACAATGTTGATAGTGGATCATGAGCAGTAGTTCTGCAGAACAAGATTTTCAAAGATTTAGTATATGGATTTTATCAAGATTGGGCTAAAAATGTGCCCTCTAGAGTAATTTTTCTAAGGTTTGACCTAGTGACCTAATTTTTATTCCCACCCATCCATGATCACACTCAACCTTGGTATCACCAAGACAAACACTCTGAGCAAGTTTGAGGAAGACTGGGCTAAAAATGTGGCCACTGGAGTGTAAACTAGATTTTTCTAAGATATGACCCAGTGACCTACTTTTTGACCTCACATAACCCACTTTCAAACTTGTCCAAGATTTTATTAGGACAATCATTCTGGCCAATTTTCATGAAGATTTGGCAATAAATGTGACCTCTAGAGTGTTCACAAGGTTTTCCTACTATTTGACCTAGTGACCTAGTTTTTAACCCCACATGACCCACTTTCAAACCTGTTTGAGATTATATCAAGACAATCATTATGACTACGTTTCATGAAGATTGGACAAAAAATGTGACCACTAGAGTGTTCACAAGGTTTTTCTACTGTTTGACCTAGTGACCTAGTCTTAAACCCCACTTGACCCACTTTCAAACTCGGCCGAGATTTTATCAAGACATTCATTCTGACCAAGTTTCATGAAGATTGGACTAAAATTGTGACCACTAGAGTGTTCACAAGGTTTTTCGACTGTTTGACCTAGTGACCTAGTTTTTTACCACATGTAACCCACTTTTCAAACTCCTCCGAGATTTAATCAAGACAATCATTCTGACAAAGTTTCATGAAAATTGGGCTAAAAATGTGACCTCTAGAGGGTTCACAAGGTTTTCCTACTATTTGACCTAGTGACCTAGTTTTTAACCCAACTTGACCCACTTTCGAACTCATCCGAGATTTTATTAAGACATTCATTCTGACCAAGTTTCATGAAGATTGGACTACAATTGTGACCACTAGTGTGTTCACAAGCAAATTGTTGACGACACACGCCGGACGCCGGACATTCAAGTCTCCCAAAAGCTCACCCTAAAAATGCGTTAAAAACAACTTTGCAATAAAACGTGACCATAGACTATAGAATGGGCAAAATGAAAATTGATGGGGCAAAATTCTGGCTTAAAGTGGGGCAAAGTTCCGAGTATGAAAACATAGGATGGGGCATAATTCCGTGTGTGCATAACCATGATGGGGCAAAGTTCTGCAATGCAGTTTTTAAGGATGGGGCAAAATTCCGCTGGGGCTTTCTTCTTTGCTCAGGTGAGCTAACAACAAAAAATAACTAGAGGTTTTTGTCAAAAAAACGGATGTCTCCCCTCTAATAAAAACTATATGTAAAGGGAAATCACTAAAAATGTTATGGTCTTGATGAATGATACTTCCCCTCATTTTGCGTTTTTCACACTGCATTTTTCAAGAAGAAAATGATAACAGCTAATAACTCCAAAAATACTGATACCAGATTTATGGCCCTTGTGCATGACACTTAATTTCATCATGCTCTTTCCAGAAATAAAATGTCATTCCAATAGCATCAGTCGAACAGGAGTTATTGATCGGCCAAAAAATGTAACAAAGGGCAATAACTCCAAAAGTATTGAAGCCAGAATTATGACCCTTGTTCATGACACTTTCTCTCATCATGCTCTTTCCATGTATGAAGTTTCAATACGATGGCAAGAGCCATGTAGGAGTTATCGTCCGAACAAGAAAGAATTAAACAAATGTACAAGGGGCAATAACTCTAAATTTATTGAAGCTCGAGTTAAGGATCTTATGCATGACACTTTCTCTTATCATGATCGTTCCATGTATGAAGTTCCACTCCAATGGCATGTGTCACATAGGAGTAATCATCCGGACAAAAAATTGTGATTTTTTTTACAAAGGGCAATAACTCCAATATTAGTGAAGCCAGAGTTATGGACCTTGTGCATGACACTTCCTCTCGTTATGATCTTTCCATTTATGAAGTTTCAATCCAATGGCATGAGCCATATAGAAGTTATCGTCCGGACAAAAAAGTAGTATTTTTTTTCAAAGGGCAATAACTCCTATATTAGTGAAGCCAGAGTTATGTACCTTCTGCATGACACTTCCTCTCATTATGCGCTTTCCATATATGAAGTTTCAATCAACTGGCATCAGGCATATTGAAGTTATTGTCCGGACAAAAAATTATGATATTTTTTACAAAGGGCAATAACTCCAATATTAGTGAAGCTAGAGTTATGGACCTTGTGTATGACACTTCCTATCGTCATGATCTTTCCATATATGAAGTTTCAATCCAATGGCATGAGCCATATAGGAGTTATCGTCCGGACAAAAAAGTGTGATTTTTTTTTTACAAAGGGCAATAACTCCAATATTAGTGAAGCCAGAGTTATGGACATTGTGCATGACACTTCCTCTCATTATGCTCTTTCCATATATGAAGTTTCAATCAACTGGCATCAGGCATATTGAAGTTATCGTCCGGACAAAAAGTGTGACAGACAGACGGACAGACGGACAGACAGACAACTCTCACGAAAACAATATGTCTCCCCCATATAAATATGGGGGGAGACATAATTACCATTTTGTTATGGTGAGGAATGTTCAACTTGACAGACAGCCAAGATTGACCAATAATATCTGGCGGTAACTTTTAATGATGATAAAAACAAAGTACACACAGATCAGATGGCTCCTGCAGGGGGCTGGTCTGTGAGTGTTTATTTGATAGGTTTTCTTGCAATATACTTCTTTTCAGCATATAAACAAATTATTTATGAATGTAATTTTAAGGTATATATCTGGAATTTATAAATTACAAGAGGGCCATGATGGCCCTAAATCGCTCACCTGGTTACTATAGACATATGCATACACTGTATTTCTATGTAAATATAAGTAAGCTTCAGAAACCAAGGGCCATCATTTTAGGCATGGAGTTTAAAATTTGAACAATCTAAATAAAGGAACATTAGATGATGCTTCATATAAGTTTCAAAGTTCCGGGCCTTACAATTTCACAGAAGGAGATTTTAAAGATTTTCATATGAAAAACTGATAAGCCAGGGGCGGGCCATTTTGGTCCAGGGGTCATAATTTGAACAATCTTGGTAGAAAACCATTAGATGATAATACATACCAAATTTCAAAGGTCTATGCCTTACATTTTAGGAGGAGAAGATTTTCAAAGATTTTTCTATGAAAAACTGTTAAGCCCCGGGGCTGGGCCATTTTTAGTCTGGGGGTCATAGTTTGAACAATCTTTGTAGAGGACCATAATATCATGCTACATACCAAATATCAAATGTCTAGGCCTTATGGTTTCAGAGAAGGAGATTTTTAAAGATTTTCCGATGAAAAACTGATAAGCCCCGGGGCGGGCCATTTTTGGTCAAGGGGTCATAATTTGAAGAATCTTTGTAGAGGACCAATAGATAATGCTACATACCATATATCAGACGTCTAGGCCTTACGGTTTCAGAGAAGAAGATTTTTTAAAGATTTTCCTATGAAAAACTGATAAGCCCCGGGGCGGGGCCATATTTGGTCTGGGGGTCATAATTTGAACATTCTTTGTAGAGGACCATTAGATAATGCTACATACCAAATATCAATAGTCTAGGCCTTACGGTTTCAGAGAAGAAGATTTTTAAAAGATTTCCCAATGAAAAACTGATAAGCCCCAGGGCAGGGCCATTTTTGGTCCGGAGTCATAATTTGAACAATCTTTGTAGAGGACCATTAGATAATGCTACATACCAAATATCATTGGTCTAGGCCTTACGGTTTCAGACAAGAAGATTTTTAAAGATTTTCTAATGAAAAAATGATAAGCCCCGGGGCGGGGCCATTTTTGGTCCAGTGGTCATAATTTGAACAATCTTTGTAGAGGACCATTAGATGATGCTACATACCATATATCAGATGTCTAGGCCTTACGGTTTCAGAGAAGAAGATTTTTAAAGAGTTTCCTATGAAAAACTGACAAGCCCCGGGGCGGGGCCATATTTGGTCCGGGGGTCATAATTTGAACAATCTTTGTAGAGGACCATTAGATAATGCTACATACCAAATATCAATGGTCTAGGCCTTACGGTTTCAGAGAAGAAGATTTTTAAAGATTTTCCAACTAGAGGTTTTTGTCACAAAAACGGATGTCTCCCCTCTAATAAAAACAATATGTAAAGGGAAATCACTAAAAATGTTATGGACTTGATGATTGATACTTCCCCTCATTATGCGCTTTTCACACCACATTTTTCAAGAAGAAAATGATAACAGCTAATAACTCAAATATATTGACACCAGAGTTATGACCCTTGTACTTTCATCACGCTCTTTCCATAAATGAAATGTCATTCCAATAGTATCAGTCGAACAGGAGTTATTGATCGGACAAAATATGTAACAAAGGGCAATAACTCCAAAAGTATTGAAGCCAGAGTTATGGCCCTTGTTCATGACACTTTCTCTCATCATGCTCTTTCCATGTATGAAGTTTCAATACAATGGCAAGAGCCATGTAGGAGTTATCATCCGGACAAGAAAGCGTTAAACAAATGAACAAGGGGCAATAACTCTCAATTTATTGAAGCCAGAGTTAAGGACCTTATGCATGACATTTTCTCTTATCATGATCTTTCCATGTATGAAGTTTCACTCCAATGGCATGTGCCATGTAGGAGTTATCATCCTGACAAAAAATTGTGATTTTTTTACAAAGGGCAATAACTCCAATATTTGTGAAACAAGAGTTGTGGACCTTAAGCATGACACTTTCTCTTATCATGATCTTTCCATGTATGAAGTTTCAATCCAATGGCATGAGCCATATAGGAGTTATCGTCCGGACAAAAAATTGTGAATTTTTTTACAAGGGCAATAACTCCATTATTAGTGAAGCCAGAGTTATGGACATTGTGTATGACACTTCCTCTTGTCATGATCTTTCCATATATGAAGTTTCAATCCAATGGCATGAGCCATATAGGAGTTATCGTCCGGACAAAAAAGTGCTATTTTTTTTTACAAGGGGCAAGAACTCCTATATCAGTGAAGCCAGAGTTATGGACCTTGTGCATGACACTTGCTCTCATTATGCTCTTTCCATATATGAAGTTTCAATCAACTGGCATCAGGCATATTGAAGTTATCGTCCGGACAAAAAGTGTGACGGACAGACGGACAGACGGACGGACGGACAGACAGACAGACAACTCTCATGAAAACAATATGTCTCCCCCATATAAATATGGGGGGAGACATAATGAAAAACTGATAAGCCCTGGGGCGGGGCCATTTTTGGTCCAGGGGTCATAATTTGAACAATCTTTGTAGAGGACCATTAGATAATGCTACATACCAAATATCAATGGTCTAGGCCTTACGGTTTCAGGAGAAGATTTTTAAAGATTTTCCTATGAAAAACTGATAAGCCCCGGGGCGGGGCCATTTTTGGTCCGGGGGACATAATTTGAACATTCTTTGTAGAGGACCATTAGATGATGCTACATACCAAATATCAAAGCTCTAGGCTTTGTGGTTTCAAAGAAGAAGATGTTTAAGTAAATTGTTGACGTACGCACATATGCATGACGACGGATGCCGGAGCCAGCCCCCTCACAATACCTCACCTGGCACTTTGTGCCAGGTGAGCTAAAAATGAAAAAAAATTAAGGGCCATAACTCCAAATTTTGAAATAAAGAGTTATGGTTCTTATCTAAGGGCATTCCCTTCAATGAGGTCTAATAACCTATGACGTTTCATGTTGATACCTCTTATACTTTTCGAGTAATGAGCTACAACACCTACGACCCAGTGATCACAATAGCTCAACTTTTCTTCGAAACAGCTATCTTCTTTGGGATGGTTAACAGCTTAATGCTGAATGAAAGTCATTCAAAAGCCTAAGGACCTTTGTGCATGACTTTCACTCAGCATAAATAGCCACGTGCCTACAATCCCAATAACTAATATCAGTTAAGAGATATTTTACTGTTTAAATTAAAAATCCACATGCTACTTGTCAATATGAAATAAACTGAGAGATGGGGGCAAATTGTTGTAATTGCAATATGTAATAATATTTATATGAGAATATACAAAATTGTCAATTAATTATTGAACTGTACAATCAGATTTTCCACACTGTATTCAAGGGTCATCACGAGTTCACCCCATGGATTTTATTTACAAGTTTTATACAGCCCTTGAAATGCTTTTCAAAACTTAGCAAACATTCTAAGAAAACTTATGTAATATACTTTTGAACCTCATAAGCAATTATGAAACCACTGTCTTCTCTAATGGTAAAAGAAAGAGTTTTATAAATTCTTTAATAAAAACCGGTCAACTTTAATACAAATTTAATACAGCATTTGCTCGCACAAAAACTGTTATTAATCCGCTGGAGTGCAAAAATCAGAACAAAGGGGAATAACTCAAAAAGTATTGCATGTAGAGTAACGAATCTTAGTTACATCAATGGTCCTCAATGAGAGGAAGACACATGTGAAATTTGTAAGCTCTATAATGATTAGTTTAGAAATGACAGCCAAAACAAGAGCACCGCGAGACGGGGCAATATACGCCCGAAGGCTGTTCTATTTACACAATGTGTGAACCTTCAGAAGTTGCGCATATGAGGTCTATTAGGGCTAAGGCAATAGCAAGGAGAGTAAAACTGCTTATTGTAATAGTAATCTTTTATTTGTCTTTGGGCCTACTGAAAGCTGAAAAAGGAGCATTGATTTTGAAAAAAAAAGTAGCAGGTAAAAGGAATAACAAAGAAACATTTTCTTTACAACAAATAATTAGAAGAGAGCCCACAGTTTACCTCCTGTTATCTCACTGATATGCACAACTACACATCAGTATCTATCATTCCTGAAAGTTTGAAGAAATTATGTTGAAAAATAAACGAGGAGTTAGTTGCACAAGAAATTGCTACCCGAAACTATCAAAGGGCAATAACTCCAGAATGAACAAGAGCACCGCAAGACGGGCAATAAACGCCCGAAGGCTGTTCTATAAAATTATGTTGAAAAATAAAGGAGGAGTTAGTTGCACAAGAAATTGCTACCCGAAACTATCAAAGGGCAATAACTCCAGAATGAAAAATGATATGAGAGTTATCTCACTGATATGCACAACTACACATCAATATCTATCATTCCTGAAAGTTTGAAGAAATTATGTTGAAAAATAAAGGAGGAGTTAGTTGCACAAGAAATTGCTACCCGAAACTATCAAAGGGCAATAACTCCAGAATGAAAAATGATATGAGAGTTATCTCACTGATATGCACAACTACACATCAGTATCTATCATTCCTGAAAGTTTGAAGAAATTATGTTGAAAAATAAAGGAGGAGTTAGTTGCACAAGAAATTGCTACCCGAAACTATCAAAGGGCAATAACTCCAGAATGAAAAATGATATGAGAGTTATCTCACTGATATGCACAACTACACATCTGAGTATCTATCATTCCTTAAAGTTTGAAGAAATTATGTTGAAAAATAAAGGAGGAGTTAGTTGCACAAGAAATTGCTACCCGAAACTATCAAAGGGCAATAACTCCAGAATGAAAAATGATATGAGAGTTAAAGTTGCACAAGAAATTGCTACCCGAAACTATCAAAGGGCAATAACTCCAGAATGAAAAATGATATGAGAGTTATCTCACTGATATGCACAACTACACATCAATATCTATCATTCCTGAAAGTTTGAAGAAATTATGTTGAAAAATAAAGGAGGAGTTAGTTGCACAAGAAATTGCTACCCGAAACTATCAAAGGGCAATAACTCCAGAATGAAAAATGATATGAGAGTTATCTCACTGATATGCACAACTACACATCAGTATCTATCATTCCTGAACGTTTGAAGAAATTATGTTGAAAAATAAAGGAGGAGTTAGTTGCACAAGAAATTGCTACCCGAAACTATCAAAGGGCAATAACTCCAGAATGAAAAATGATATGAGAGTTATCTCACTGATATGCACAAATACACATCAATATCTATCATTCCTGAAAGTTTGAAGAAATTATGTTGAAAGATAAAGGAGGAGTTAGTTGAACAAGAAATTGCTACCCGAAACTATCAAAGGGCAATAACTCCAGAATGAAAAATGATATGAGAGTTATCTCACTGATATGCACAACTACACATCAGTATCTATCATTCCTGAAAGTTTGAAGAAATTATGTTGAAAAATGAAGGAGGAGTTAGTTGCACAAGAAATTGCTAACGGACGGACGGACGGACGGACGTGCTAACAGACGGACGGACGGACAGACGGACAGACGGACAGACGGATGGACGGACGGACGGCATGCGCCATACCATAATACGTCCCTTCGGGCGTATAAAAATGATATGAGAGTTATCTCACTGATATGCACAACTACACATCAGTATCTATCATTCCTGAAAGTTTGAAGAAATTATGTTGAAAAATAAAGGAGGAGTTAGTTGCACAAGAAATTGCTACCCGAAACTATTAAAGGGCAATAACTCCAGAATGAAAAATGATATGAGAGTTATCTCACTGATATACACAACTACACATCAGTATCTATCATTCCTGAAAGTTTGAAGAAATTATGTTGAAAAATAAAGGAGGAGTTAGTTGCACAAGAAATTGCTACCCGAAACTATCAAAGGGCAATAACTCCAGAATGAACAAGAGATGTCACAGTCACGTGACAAATGCCCCCAAAAATTGTACCCTGTGGCCTTGACCTTTGACCCATGGACCAGGGAGTTGACACATCGTCTTTGTGTGGTGAACATTTGTGCCAGGTTCCTTTGAAATCCATTCACAGATAAACAAGTAATTGAACCCTGTGACCTTGACCTTTGACATATGGACCAGGGAGCTGAATGCGACACATCGTCTTTGTCTGGTGAAATTCTGTGCCAAGTTATATTGAAATCCATTGATAGATAAAGATGTTACAGACCGGACACGAAATTTGTGACAAAGTAATTGTACCCTGTGACCTTGACCTTTGACCCATGGACCAGGGAGTTGAAAGCGACACATCATCTTTGTCTGGTGAACATTTGTGCCAAATCATATTGAAATCCATTGATATATAAAGAAGTTACAGACCGGACACGAAATTTGTGACAAAGTAATTGTACCCTGTGACCTTGACCTTTGACCTATGGACCTGGGAGTTGAAAGCAACACATCGTCTTTGTGTGGTGAACATTTGTGCCAAGTTATATTGAAATCTATTAATAGATAAAGAAGTTACAGGCCGGACACGAAATTTGTTACAAAGTAATTGTACCCTGTGACCTTGACCTTTGACCCATGGACCTGAAGGTTGAACGCGACACATCGTCTTTGTGTGGTGAACATTTGTGCCAAGTTCTATTGAAATCCATTGATAGATAAAGAAGTTACAGACCGGACACGAAATTTGTGACAAAGTAATTGTACCCTGTGACCTTGACCTTTGACCTATGGACCTGGGAGTTGAACGCGACACATCGTCTTTGTGTGGTGAACATTTGTGGCAAGTTATATTGAAATCCATTGATAGATGAAGAAGTTACAGACCGGATACGAATTTGGGACGGAAGGACAGACGGACGGACGTCCGCACTCACCAATGGGTAGTTGTGTGACTTTTTCTAACTAGTCACACAAGTAAAATCATTAACCTGGCCATCTCTTGTGACATTAACCTGGCCATTTCTTGTGACATTAACCTGGCCAGTTGTGGGACATAGGGTTAGGGTTAGGGTTAGCTTCCAGATCATTCTTTTCCAAAGTTAGAGCCAAAAATAGTTTTTCTTGTGGGACTAGTCCCACAAGAAAAGATCAAAGGAAAAAGTCACACAACTACCCATTTGTTAGTATGTCCGTCCGTCTGTCCGTCTGTCCGTCTGTCCGTCTGTCCGCACTCACCAAAGGGTAGTTGTGTGACTTTTTCTAACTAGTCCCACAAGTAAAATCATTAACCTGGCCATCTCTTGTGACATTAACCTGGCCATTTCTTGTGACATTAACCTGGCCAGTTGTGGGACATAGGGTTAGGGTTAGCTTCCAGATCATTCTTTTCCAAAGTTAGAGCCAAAAATAGTTTTTCTTGTGGGACTAGTCACACAAGAAAAGATCAAAGGAAAAAGTCACACAACTACCCATTTGTTAGTACGTCCGGACGGACGGACGGACGGACGGACAGACGGACAGACGGAAGGACGGACAATGCGATTACTATATGCCCGCCTTTGAGGGCATAAAAATGATATGAGAGTTATCTCACTGATATGCACAACTACACATCAGTATCTATCATTCCTGAAAGTTTGAAGAAATTATGTTGAAAAATAAAGGAGGAGTTAGTTGCACAAGAAATTGCTAACGGACGGACGGACAGACAGACAGACGGACAGACGGACGGACGACATGCGCCATACCATAATACGTCCCTTCGGGCGTATAAAAAGGAAAGTGTGACTGACAGACAGACAGACAGACAGACGATGGAAAAGTGATCCCTAAGTGACACTGCCTCTCGGCAGGTGACACAAAAAACCGGTCAAAACAGTTTCAACTAGAGGTTTGTTTTTTTAACAAAAACATATGTCTCCCCCTTCCATCCTCTTTCCAATACTTCAAAAGTTATCGGGGTATAATTTTAAGTCATCAGGGGCAACAACTCCAAAGTTATCAGGGGAAGACAATTCGAAAACCCCAGGTGCACAACAACTCATGTTGGTCAACATTCCTGTGAAGTTTGATGGCGCTAGCCCTAGTGGTTTCAGAGATAAGCGTGACACAAAATTTGTCTAAATTTAAGTCAAAGTCAACTAGAACTGTAAGCCAAAGGCTAACGAATACCCCCCCCACCTGTCTGCTTGTCAGAACACCTATCATCAATCTGAACATATGTACATACAGAAACGTGAAGAGATTTAAAAACAATACATGCCCCAACCCAATTTATGTAATAAAAATGAAGAATAATTCTTAGAAATAAGACCCTTTCATGAGGTTTTTGTCAAATCCAAAGTTCTAAAGCTAGGTACCTTTTCAGAAAAACATTAAGTTCAATGACCATAACTCTGACAAAAATTATTCAACCAGACCGATATTTGAACTTAAGCTGTACCTCATCTAGATTTATTTTTATGTCAAATATGAAGTTAATATCTGCAACCACTTCCAAAGAAAGACCGGAAAACTGAAAATTTGACAAAAAATTAAAGTTCAAGGGCCATAACTCTGGCAAAAATTATTCAACCAGACTGAGATTGGAAATTAAGCTGTAAATCATGTAGAGTTAGCTTTATGCCAAATATAAAGTTAATATCTGCAACCACATCCAAGAAAAGTCCGGAAAACTGAAAATTTGACAAAAAATTAAAGTTCAAGGGCCATAACTCTGGCAAAAATTATTCAACCAGACTGAGATTGGGAATTAAGCTGTAAATCATGTAGAGTTAGCTTTATGCCAAATATAAAGTTAATATCTGCAACCACTTCCAAGAAAAGCCCGGAAAATCCCAAATTTGAAGAAAAAAATTAAAATACAAGGGCAATAACTCTGGAAATAATTATTCAACCGGACTGAGATTGTAACATAAGCTGTAACTTATACAGATGTAGCTTTGTACTAAATATAGAGTTGATATCTGGAGTAACTTCCATAAAAAGTCCAGAAAACCGGAAAACATTGGTACGGGACTAAAAAGGGGAGATAACTCCTGAAGTAGTGGTCCGATCATAACGGAAATATGCGGTGCACAGGTTTATATGGTCATATGGCTATATATGAACTTTCAACAAAATTGAAGCAAAACTGTAGAAGAAGAAGGCCGGACAAAATTGTGTCCACGGACGGACAGACGGACAGACGGACGGACGTACTAACAAATGGGTAGTTGTGTGACTTTTTCCTTTGATCTTTTCTTGTGTGACTAGTCCCACAAGAAAAACTATTTTTGGCTCTAACTTTGGAAAAGAATGATCTGGAAGCTAACCCTAACCCTAACCCTATGTCCCACAACTGGCCAGGTTAATGTCACAAGAAATGGCCAGGTTAATGTCACAAGAGATGGCCAGATTAATGATTTTACTTGTGGGACTAGTTAGAAAAAGTCACACAACTACCCTTTGGTGAGTGCGGACAGACGGACAGACGGACAGACGGACAACCTGATTCCAGTATACCCCCCCCAAACTTCGTTGTGGGGGGTATAATGACTGCAAAGTTATAAGGAGGAGACAATTCAAAAACACATGCTGGTCAACATTCCTGTGAAGTTTGGTGATTCTATCCCTACTGGTTTCAAAGATATGCATGGCACAAAGTTTCTCTAATTTTAAGTATTTTCAAAGTTTTCACTATATGTTTCTATAGAAAACTAGCCTGCCCTGGGGCGTGGCTAATTTTGACCCAAACGGCACAATTTATAAAAAATTTGTAGAGGACCTGAACATGATGCTATGTGCCAAATATGAAAGCTGAGAACCTTCCAGTTTCAGACAAAAAGATTTTCAAAGTT
This sequence comes from Azorinus chamasolen, assembly GCA_963576725.1. NCBI lineage: Eukaryota > Metazoa > Mollusca > Bivalvia > Cardiida > Solecurtidae > Azorinus > Azorinus chamasolen. Next base: position 73,066,851 of record OY755246.1, read on the forward strand.
TACACTATATGTTTCTATTGAAAACTGGCTACCCCTGGGGCGGGGCCAATTTTGACCCCAGGGGCATAATTTATATAAATTTTGTAGAGGACCTGAACATGATGATATGTGCAAAATATGAAAGCTGAGAACCTTCCAGTTTAAGAGAAGAAGATATTCAAAGATTTCACTATTTGTTTCTATTGAAAACTGCCCATCCCTGGGGCGGGACCAATTTTGACCCCGGAACCATAATTTATATAAAAATTTTAGAGGACCTGAACATGATGCTATGCGCCAAATATGAAAGCTAAGAATCTTCAAGTTTCAGAGGAGAAGGTTTTCAAAGTTTACACTATTCGTTTCTATTGAAAACTGCTCACCCCTGGGGAAGGGCCAATTTTGACCCCAGGGGCATAATTTTTAAGAGGACTTAAACATGATGTTCTGTGCCAAATATGAAAGCTGAGAGCCTTCCAGTTTCAGAGGAGAAGGTTTTCAAAGATTTCACTATATGTTTCTATTGAAAACTGCCCACCCCTAGGGTGGGGCCAATTTTGATCCCGTGCTATAATTTATATAACTTTGTAGAGGACCTGAACATGATGCTATGTGCCAAATATGAAGCTGAGAACCTTCCAGTTTCAGTGAAGAAGATTTTCAAAGATTTCACTATTTGTTTATATTGAAAACTGGCCACCCCTGGGGCGTGGCCAATTTTGACCCGAGGGCCATAATTTATATAGCTTTTGTAGAGGACCTGAACATGATGCTATGTGCCAAATATGAAAGCTGAGAGCCTTCCAGTTTCAGTGAAGAAGATTTTCAAAGATTTCACTGTTTGTTTCTATTGAAAACTGCCCACCCCTGGGCGGGGCCAATTTTGACCCTAGGGGCATAAGAGGACCTGAACATGATGCTATGGGCCAAATATGAAAGCTGAGAGCCTTCCAGTTTCAGTGAAGAAGATTTTCAAAGATTTCACTATTTGTTTCTATTGAAAACTGCCTACCCCTGGGGCGAGGCCAATTTTGACCCCAGGGCCATAATTTACATAACTTGTGTAGTGGACCTGAAAATGATGCTATGTGGCAAATATGAAAGCTGAAAGCCTCCCAGTTTCAAAGAAGATGATTTTCAAAGATTTCACCGTTTGTTTCTATTGAAAATGGCCCACCCCTGGGGCGGGGCTAATTTTGACCCGAGGGCCATAATTTATATAACTTTTGTAGAGGACCTGAACATGATGCTATGTGCCAAATATGAAAGCTGAGAACCTTATTGTTTCTGAGGAGAAGATTTTCAAAGTTTTACTATAACCCGGTAGATTCAGAGGAAAAGATTTTCAGTTTTCACTATTTGATTCTATTGAAAACCAGCCACAACTGGGGACGGGGCCAATTTTGACCCCAGGGGCATAATTTATACAATTTTTGTAGAGGACCTGAACATGATGCTATGTGCCAAATATGAAAGCTGAGAACCTTCTTGTTTCTGAGGAGAAGATTTTCATAGTTTTACTATAACCCGGTAGATTCAGAGGAGAAGATTTTCAGTTTTCACTATATGATTCTATTGAAAACCAGCCACAACTGGGGACAGGGCCAATTTTGACCCCAGGGGCATAATTTATATAATTTTTGTAGAGGACCTGAACATGATGCTATGTGCCAAATATGAAAGCTGAGAAACTTCTTGTTTCTGAGGAGAAGATTTTCATAGTTTTACTATAACCCGGTAGATTCAGAGGAGAAGATTTTCAGTTTTCACTATATGATTCTATTGAAAACCAGCCACAACTGGGGACAGGGCCAATTTTGACCCCAGGGGCATAATTTATATAATTTTTGTAGAGGACCTGAACATGATGCTACGTGCCAAATATGAAAGCTGAGAACCTTCCAGTTATAGAGGAGAAGATTTTCAAAGTTTTACTACATGTATATGTTTCTACAGAAAACAAGGCACCCTTGGGGCGGGGCCAATTTTAACCCCAGGGGCTTAATTTATATAACTTTTGTAGAGGACCTAAAGATGATGTTATGAACCAAAGATGAAAGCTGAGAACCCTGTAGATGCAGAGAAAAAGATTTTTAAAGGTTCAAATTGTTGACGACTGATGACACATGACCCACACCGACGGACGACGGACATCAGGGGATCACAAAAGCTCACCCTTAGCACAAAAGTGTTCTGGTGAGCTAAAAATATAAAGGGCCATAACTCCATAATTTTGAAATCAAGAGTTATGGCTCTTATGTAGGGGCCTTCCCCTCAATGAGATCTACTTACCTATTTAGTTTCATATTTTTCGAGTAATGAGCTATATTAAAGGTTTTGCACACCGACGACAACGACGACAACACCTATGACCAAGTGATCACAATAGCTCTACTTTTCTTCGAAACAGACAAGCTAAAAATTGACCCTGTCCTGTGGGTTATACTTTGAAATAGACTTCTTCACATCTGAAACTAGTTTAACCCTTTCCCTGTTCTGTGTTCATTCCAAATTTAAATACCTACTGAATATTCATAGATAAAATGATTATAACAAAATATGGAAGATGGAAAATTGTAGCCATTTTAGAAAGTAAAGACACAGATCTTTGAAATTCTATTAGCAAACAGAGTAGACCCTGATCAGACGGCTCCTCTTGGAGCCGTCTGATCTGGGTCTACTCTGTTGCAAATGTGTGAAAACACGTTTATATGAGGGAAAGGGTTAAAAGTTTCCCCTTAGTCAGAGGTCAGCCAGTTACACACTCCAGCTGCGAGCTGGGCAGTAGGTGTTATGTCATTAATGACCCCTAGTCTCAGTGCAGTAGAAACTGTGTTTAGGCAAATCAGTATGTAGCATCCTTTAATGGTTCAAACTAGAGGTTTTTGTCAAAAAAACGGATGTCTCCCCTCTAATAAAAACAATATGTAAAGGGAAATCACTAAAAATGTTATGGTCTTGATGAATGATACTTCCCCTCATTATGCGCTTTCCACACTACATTTTTCAAGAAGAAAATGATAACAGCTAATAACTCCAAAAATACTGATACCAGATTTATGGCCCTTGTGCATGACACTTACTTTCATCATGCTCTTCCCAAAAATAAAATGTCATTCCAATAGAATCAGTTGAACAGGAGTTATTGATCGGCCAAAAAATGTAACAAAGGGCAATAACTCCAAAAGTATTGAATCCAGAATTATGGCCCTTGTTCATGACACTTTCTCTCATCATGCTCTTTCCATGTATGAAGTTTCAATACAATGGCAAGAGCCATGTAGGAGTTATCGTCCGGACAAGAAAGAATTAAACAAATGTACAAGGGGCAACTCTAAATTTATTGAAGCTCGAGTTAAGGATCTTATGCATGACACTTTCTCTTATCATGATCGTTCCATGTATGAAGTTTCACTCCAATGGCATGTGTCACATAGGAGTAATCATCCGGACAAAAAATTGTGATTTTTTTTTACAAAGGGCAATAACTCCAATATTAGTGAAGCCGGAGTTATGGACCTTGTGCATGACACTTCCTCTTGTCATGATCTTTCCATATATGAAGTTTCAATCCATTGGCATGAGCCATATAGGAGTTATCGTCCGGACAAAAAAGTGTGATTTTTTACAAAGGGCAATAACTCCAATATTAGTGAAGCCAGAGTTATGGACCTTGTGCATGACACTTCCTGTTATTATGCTCTTTCCATATATGAAGTTTCAATCAACTGGCATCAGGCATATTGAAGTTATTGTCCGGACAAAAAAAATTGATTTTTTTTTTACAAAGGGCAATAACTCCAATATTAGTGAAGCCAGAGTTATGAACCTTGAGCATGACACTTCCTCTCGTCATGATCTTTCCATATATGAAGTTTCAATCCTATGGCATGAGCCATATAGGAGTTATCGTCCGGACAAAAAAGTGTGATTTTTTTTTACAAGGGGCAATAACTCCTATATTAGTGAAGCCAGAGTTATGGACCTTGTGCATGACACTTCCTCTCATTCCGCCCCAGGTTACATGAATTCATTGTAATCATAAATCTGTTATAACCAGGTGAGTGATTAAGGGCCATCATGGCCCTCTTGTCTTAAAAATATATCTGAAACAAGTTTGAAAGTGGGTCATGTGGGTCAAAAACTAGGTCACCAGGTCAAATAGTATAAAAACTATGTGAACACTCTAGAGATCACATTTTTAGCCAAATCTTCATGAAACTTAGAATGATTGTTTTGATAAAATCTCGGATGAGTTTGTGGGTCATTTGGCGTCAAAAACTAGGTCACTAGGTCAAACGATAGAAAAACCTTGTGAACATACTATTGGTCACATTTTTTGTCCAATCTTCATGAAACTTAGATAAAATCTCAGACGAGATTTTTGTCCGTCAAAACATGTTTGTAGAGGACAAAATCTCATAACTTTCAAAAATATTAAATTTTGTCAAATGAGATGTCTTCTCATTGGTTGAATTGGTTGGCCTATCGCTGAGCATCTATAGTCATCAACTTGGCTCTTTGAATGACGATTATTCGATACTACTCAAATGTTGTTACAACAATATTATGAAGCTACAATTGTTTTGCATTAAGCCTTTGATTGGGAAAGTGATTAATAGTAAATTTAAGAAGAATATTTCTATATTTCTTTGGGAAACCGTATCTTCCTGGTATTCATTAAGAATTTGGACAGATAGCTACTCTTCTTATGTACAGCTCTGAACCAAAGCCTACCTTGATCTTGGAGCCATGCTGAATAGGGCAGCTACCATCAGGGTTAGGAGGGATCTTCAGCTCCCATTTACCATACTCGCCCTTTGTAAAATTGTACTGCAGTTGGTTCCAATTATCTACAAAGAAAGCCTATTTTAAGCGATAATCCTTTGAACACTTAGTAACTTGTGTGCTTCAAGTTTTAATGTAAACTTTTCATACATTTCTTTTCCAAACTCAGGCTGACAAACAGTTTTAATTCCAATTTAGCATCTCATGCAGATCCAAACTCTTTGTTAAGCAATTTCAACTACAGTGAACTGAGCATTTTTGACAGGCTACTGAATACTGATATATTTTGACATCATCCCACAAACAAGCCCTGACCTCAGTATTTAACTGTGTTGTTGACCAAAGGGACAAAAAGGGTTTTCGAAAAACAAAGTGCCATAACTCTGATGTTCCATGGTAAATGTGAGTGATACTTACAGGGCTAAATTTCCTTACGGTACTACACATTTTAAGTTTCAAGTTTCATAGTAGAACTTCAAACAGTTTCTGAGATATGGCTCCGTCAAGACAAAACTGTTTACATGACACACTTACTAAAATCTCCCCGAAGTGAGATTCCTGAGGCCCCTGGGGCCCATTCCTTCATGCAGATACCATTGTCTGGAGTCCTATGGATGCCAAAATGTTCATAGGCTCGAGTGAACTTCTCCAAGCCTCCCTCATTGGCCTCAATCTTCCCAAGTAATTCTTTGAAACACCCATACCTGCAATAAACACAGAAAGTCAAAATACAACTCTAAGAGGAATCTTTTTAACCCTTTTCCTTCTAAGGTTTTAGAAACTATTGACCGAATGTCAAACAGTTGAGTTACTCAGCATCTCATCGGGATCCAAGCTATTTGCCAATTGAATTTCAGGTCACTATCAGCAGGACAGCAGTCAAGGATAGCTCCTCAATTTCTCCACCAAACACTATGATGTGACCACATTTTAGAATCACATCTCGAGATGATTCTAAAGAGTGGTCACAGTAAAAGGTTTGGTGGAAAAATTACATTTTAGAAATTGAAGTCACATTCGAAATTGAACTCTGGCATCAATAACAGCTTCACTCAACAAGAGGGCCAGAATGGCCCTGAAGCGCTCACCAGACAATCAGAGGAGAAGATTTTCAAAGTTTTCACTATATGTTTCTGTTGAAATTGGCCACCCCTGGGGCGGGGCCAATTTTGACCCCAGGGGCATAATTTATATAACTTTTGTAGATGACCTGAACATGATGCTCTGTGCCAAATATGAAAGCTGAGAGCCTTCCAGTTTCAGAGGAGAAGATTTTCAAAGATTTCACTATTTGTTTCTATTGAAAACTGCCCACCCCTGGGGCAGGGCCAATTTTGACCCCAGGGCCATAATTTATGCAACTTTTGTAGAGGACCTGAACATGATGCTCTGTGCAAAATATGAAAGCTGAGAGCCTTCCAGTTTCAGAGGAGAAGATTTACAAAGATTTCACTATTTGTTTCTATTGAAAACTGCCCAACCCCTGGGGCGGGGCCAATTTTGACCCCAGGGCCATTATTTATATAACTTTTGTAGAGGACCTGAACTTGATGCTCTGTGCCAAATATGAAAGCTGAGAGCCTTCCAGTTTCAGAGGAGAAGATTTTCAAAGATTTCACTATTTGTTTCTATTGAAAACTGCCCAACCCCTGGGGCAGGGCCAATTTTGACCCCAGGGCCATAATTTATATAACTTTTGTAGAGGACCTGAACATGATGCTTTGTGCCAAATATGAAAGCTGAGAGCCTTCCAGTTTCAGAGGAGAAGATTTTCAAAGATTTCTCTATTTGTTTTTATTGAAAACTGCCCAACCCCTGGGGCGGGGCCAATTTTGACCCCAGGGGCATAATTTATATAACTTTTGTAGAGGACTTGAACATGATGCTTTGTGCCAAATATATATGAAAGCTGAGAGCCTTCCAGTTTCAGAGGAGAAGATTTTCAAAGTTTTACAATATGTTTCTATTGAAAACAAGGCATCCCTGGGGCGGGGCCAATTTTGACCCCAGGGCCATAATTTATATAACTTTTGTAGAGGACCTAAAGATGATACTATGTGCCAAAGGTGAAATCTGAGAACCATGTAGATTCAGAGAAGATTTTTAAAGTTCAAATTGTTGACGACTGACGACGCACGACGCAAGACTGACGACGCACGCCGACGGACGACGGACATCAGGCAATCACAAAAGCTCACCCTGAGCACTTTGTGCTCTGGTGAGCTAATAAAAGCTTATAATATTCTAAGAGTGCAGTAACAAGAGGGCCATGATGGCCCTGATATCGCTCACCAGACAAACAGAGGAGAAGATTTACAAAGTTTTCACTATGTTTCTATAGAAATCTTGCCATCCCTGAGGCTGGGCTTCATTTGAACCCAGGGGCATAATTCATATATGTTTTGTAGAGGACTTCAAGATGATGCTATGTGCTAAATATGAAATCAGAGAAACTTCAGTTTCATCAGAAGATTACTATTTAGGTTTCACAATATGTTTCTATATAAAACTAGAGGGCCATTGACAGTGTTAATTTTTCAGCAGACATTTCTTACAGATCACAGGAACTCAGTGTTATAACCCTATCAGTGCTAAGCATGACTTGACTGAAATTAGCACAGTTTGGATTCTGATCTGATACATATGTAACTTCATAATTATGTGGTTTGTACAAAAGGGTTAATTGAAAGATTGGTATGTATTAAAAACAGTGTGAACAAACAGACAATAATTCTGAAGCAGACATCAACTAGAGTATAGAACAGGTGAACTTCAGCTTGACCTCTCCAGTACACTAGCTGGCTAGCTAATCTTTATACTGCAGAAGTCTATTTTAAAGTATAACCCACAGGGCAGGGCCAATTTTAACCTCAGAACTATGATATTAACAAAATTCATAAAGGTTTAGTAAGTAAATCTATACACCAAATATCTAAGCTCTGGGACATGCAGTTTTTGGCATGAAGATTTTTAAAGTTTTCCCTATGCCTAACTAATGAACCAAGCACTCTGTAACAGAAAACTGGAACAACAGTCTGCTTAAAAAAAAACTAGCCACCCCTGGGGCGGGGCCAATTTTGACCCCAGGGGCATAATTTATATAACTATATATGCTGAGAACCCTGTAGATTCAGAGGAGAAGATTTTCAAAGTTTTCACTATATGTTTCTATTGAAAACTTGACACCCCTGGGGAGGGGCCAATTTTGACCCCAGGGGCATAATTTATATAACTTTTGTAGAGGACCTGAATATGATGCTATATGCCAAAGATGAAAGCTGAGAACCCTGTAGATTCAGAGGAGAAGATTTTTAAAAGTTCAAAATGTTGATGACAGACGACGAACGAAGAACAACAAACGACGGACGACGCACGCCAAGGGACATCAGCCGATCACAATAGCTCACCCTGAGCACTTTGTGCTCTGGTGAGTTAAAAATGCCAAGAGTAACAAGAGGGCCATGAGGCCCTGAAGCGCTCACCTGAGATAACCCCAGGGGCGGGGTCATTTTTGACCACAAGAAATCATTTGAACAACCTTGGTAGAGAACCACAAGGCAAAGCAGTATGCCATTATTTAAAGGTCTAAGCCTTATGGTTTCAGAGAAGAAGAATATTTTATATTTTTCCCATGAAAAACTGATAAGCCCTGAGACAGGGTGAAGTTTCGCCCAGTGGTCAGGGTCATCAGTTGAATATTCTTGACAGAGGACCACAAGCCACAGCTACATATTTGTAGAGGACCATTAGATCATGTTACATACCAAACATAAAAGGTCTAGGCCATACAGTTTCAGTAGATTTTTAAAGATTTTCCTATGAAAAACTGATTAGCCCTTGGGCAGGGCCATTTTTGATCTGGGGATCATGATTTGAACAATCTTTTTAGAGGACCATATGATCATGCTACATACCAAACATTACAGGTCTAGGCCTTACAGAACTGTTTCAGAGAAGAAGATTTTTAAAGATTTTCATATGAAAAACTGATAAGCCCTTAGGCGGGACCATTTTTGGCCCGGGGGTCATAATTTGAACAACCTTTGTGGAGGACCATAAGATAATGCTACATACCAAAATATCAAAGGCCAAGGCCTTACAGTTTTAGAGAAGAAGATTTTTAAAGATTTTCTAATGAAAAACTGATAAGCCCCGGGGCGGGGCCATTTTTGACCTGGGGTCATAATTTGAACAATCTTTGTAGTGAACCATAAGATCATGCTACATACTAAATATCAAAGGTCTAGGCCTTACAGTTTCAGAGAAGAAGATTTTTAAAGATATTCCTATGAAAAACTGATAAGCCCTTGGGCGGGGCCATTTTTTGCCCGGGGGTCATAATTTGAACAATCTTTGTAGAAGACCATAAGATCATGCTACATACTAAATATCAAAGGTCTAGGCCTTACAGTTTCAGAGAAGAAGATTTTTAAAGATTTTCCTATGAAAAACTGATAAGCCCTTGGGCGGGGCCATTTTTGGTCCGGGGATCATAATGTGAACAACAAAGATATTAATGAAACTTCACACAAATGTTTAATGCATCAAGATCTGAAGCTGAGTTGATTCTGAGGTTCATTGGATTTTTCATTTCAGAGTTATGGCCCTTGTCCTTAAAAAATATGCAAACAGCTTGTCCGCTGTTTTCTGGAAAAACTATTTGAGATATTAATGAAACTTCACACAAATGTTTAATGCATCAAGATCTGAAACTGAATTGATTCTGAGGATCATTTGATTTTTCTTTTCAGAGTTATGGCCCTTGTCCTTCAAAAATAATGCAAATACATGCAAATAGTTTGTCTGCTGTTTTCTGGGAAAACTGTTTGAGAGATATTAATGAAACTTCACAAAAATGTTTAATGCATCAAGATCTGAAACTGAATTGATTCTGAGGATCATTTGATTTTTCTTTTCAGAGTTATGGCCCTTGTCCTTCAAAAATAATGCAAATACATGCAAATAGTTTGTCCGCTGTTTTCTGGGAAAACTATTTGAGAGATATTAATAAAACTTCACAAAAATGTTTAATGCATCAAGATCTGAAGCTGAGTTGATTCTGAGGTTCGTTTGATTTTTCATTTCAGAGTTATGGCCCTTGTCCTAAAAAATATGCAAATAGTTTGTCCGCTATTTTCTGGGAAAACTATTTGAGAGATATTAATGAAACTTCACAAAAATGTTTAATGCATCAAGATCTGAAGCTGAGTAGATTTTGAGGTTTATTTGATTTGTCGTTTCGGAGTTATGGCCCTTTTACTTAAAAAATAATGCAAATATATGCGTATAGTTTGTCCGCTGATATCTAAACCGTTTGACAGATATTAATGAAACTTCATACACATGTTTAATGCATCAACACCTGAAGCTAAGTCGATTCTGAGGATCATTTGATTTGTTGTTTCGGAGTTATGGCCCTTGCACTTAAAAAAATAATGCAAATCTATGCAAATATGAGGATGGTCATAACTTTTCATTTGAAATGATATTTACTTCAATTTTTTTAAAAAATAGTATCACCTTAATATGAAAATCAAGATCTGAAGCACAGATTAGAAAATGTCAACACTTATGAGGCATGTTGAATCGGAGAACATTTGCAAGTGGGCGTATTATGTACCGTATGCGGTACTCTTGTTAGTAACTGGTGCTTATTGGATAATGTTTAATTTTAAGGCTGACAGTACAGATGTTGAGGCTGATCTGCTACCAGGATATCGTGTAAAGATCTGTCAGCTGGACATCAAAAGGAAGTGACACTGCACTAACTCGCCTGTTATGCAGTGTACTTCTCAGATGAAGTAATGTCTAGGAGCTCTGCCAAAGGAGAAGCCAGCCCTGGATGGAAGGAGTGTTAACGGCATAACAAGTAAGTGAAAACAGCATTCTGAGTGATTGGTACTGTGCATGTAACTCAATATTTAATTCACATGTGTTTTAATGCATCTGATAAAGATCCTGATGTAAAAAAAAATTATAAAATAAAATTAATACACATATGAACTATACACCAATACACAATAAGATGGGCACAATAAATAATTTACTTTAAATACCAGTGGGTATAGCAGCAATAAATCATTAATTTGGGGATGAATTGGGATGAATCAAATCCTTAGGCCTTGAATTATATGTGATAAATTCTGAAGGGTGGTGATCCCCCGAAAGCAAAAATTGCAACACAAAAAGAGAAAATTGCAGACTCAGTTTTATTGAGTCTATTCATGAGCAGTAATTGAAAGTGCAACACTTCTCGCGCCCCCTAGCACCGGCTTAAGCGGTATTCAATTTTCAGAACAAGAAGTACTGAAATTCATGATCTCGAAGGATCAGAAGATATAACAACACTGAGAATGAATGCAACAACATTTAAATATTGTATGACAGGACTTTCATTCTAAGCTGAATATCCCTCACACAAGCCTGTAGGATTCAAACAATTGCTGCTAAATTATTGCCGTTATTCTGTACATCTAAAGCAGTAGAACTTAACTTTACTGTGGAATAAAGACTCAGTAACTGCTTTTACACGTAACTGTTAATCTTTTACTTGTTTTCCATTAATAGAATACAATATTCTGTCAAGCAAATTATTGAGTACACCCAAATTAGATTGCTCCTTCAGAGCTTCTTTATCTGTATCTACACTGTTTTCAAAGATAAATATATCAGGTACAATTTTTAAAAAATCCAATATTTTGCTATATATCCGAGTGTCAAATGCCTTGGATAGAGATAAGGTGCAGGGTGCACATCTAGATCCAAGATTGTTTGCAAATTTCTTTCACAGTCTTTTAAATTCACATCAGGTGGGGAAAGAATTTAAATATATACAATATTCTCTTTTTTTCTTACATTTCAGAATATGTGCAAGAGAAATGCAAGACTCCGGAGAAAGACATCATCTCGGCAGTCACCAAAAGTGTGCTGATGCATGGGTTTCCATGAAACCCGGGTTTCCATGAAACCCAGACGTAAATAAAAGAAAATTTGACCATAGGACACAAATGCCAAGGCCAGGTTTTTCTAAATTGCATTTTTTTTTTACAAAAAAATGTCATTAAACAATCACCAAAATTCAATCAATTGTCGGCGAACAGGAAGTTGATGAAAGACAGACCTGAAATGGGGAGACACGGTACAACTCACTATGGTTATACTTCAGACCAAATATCAAATCATTCCAGCTTACACAAGGCAAGAAATCTTTGACGATTTCTTTTGTCATTAAACAATCACCAAAATTCAATCAAAGTGTCGACAAACAGGAAGTTGATGAACGACAGAAGTGAAAAGGGGAGACACTGTACAATTCACCATGATTATGCTTCAGAGCAAATATCGAACCATTCCAGCTTACAAGTGAAGAAGTCTTTGACAAAACGGATGGACAAGGGTAAAACTTAATGCCCTAAAGGCGGGGGCATAAAAATGATAACACTGCTGCTTATAGTAAATTGAACACTTGATTTGGCTAGTTACTTATATTGTGGATAAACAGTACTTTTCATTTTATGATGAACATTTTACCTACCAAGGCTTTTTTTTTTATACATAATGTGCATAAATTTTAAAATTTGTGTATTTGATGGTGAAATTCAAGTGATAATTTCATGTTGCTAACAGCCGATATCTCAATATTAAGGTTTACAAATAACAAGAAGTGTTTGTGAAACACTATGCCCCCTCATATATTTGACCTCTGACCTTGAAGGATGACCTTGACATTGACATGTCACCCCTCAAAATGTGCAGCCTCATGAGATACACAAGCATGCCAAATATCAAGTCTCTATCTCTACTGGTCCAAAAGTTATGGCCAATGTTAAAGTCGGCGATTTGACCCATATATTTGACCTCTGACCTTGAAGGATGACCTTGACCTTGACACGTCACCCCTCAAAATGTGCGGCTTCATGAGATATATATGTATGCCAAATATCAAGTCTCTATCTATACTGGCTCAAAAGTTATGACCAAAGTTAAAGTTGCTGACAAACAAACAGACAAACAGACAGACAGGGCAAAAACAATATGCCCCCCGACTATCGTCTATGGGGGCATAAAAAATGATTAAATGCTGATCTAAGAGACTGATAATAATTAACCCTCTCCCTAATAATCCAGCATTTTCTCATATGGGCAGACATAGAAGACCAGACAGCTGTCTGAGTCTGTTCTGTCTGCTTATAAATTTTCATAGATCATTGCATGCAGTTCCTTTTTTCACCAAAACTTTACTTTAAAACATACACCCCCCCCCCCCACCACCCCACCCCACCCCACCCCACCCAAAATTTTTTTTAAAAAATTATGACTGAATATTCATGAAACAACTAATAATTTATGAAAATTCAAAAGTCTGCCTGGACATTTTCAAATTCCGCCCGGATTTTTTTTTAAATTCCGCCTGGACATGCTAAAATTCCATATGGATTTTTAAAAAATTCCGTCCAGTCTTTTTCAGATTCCGTGTGGAATTTTTACAATTCCGCCCGGATTTTTTTAAAATGTCCACCTGGACATTTTAAAATTCCACACGGATTATTAAAAAATTCCGCCCGGACATTTTCAGATTCCGCCTGGAATTTTTACAATTCCGCCTGGATTTCTTAAAACAACATTTCAAATTCCGCCTGGATTTTTAAGAATTCCGCCCGGACTAGGTCACATGACCCGGACTAATTTAAATATTTCGTGTGATATTCCGTCTAAATGATACTAAAAATAGCAATCCGTGTCAACTGGGCTGTTTTCACACGGACAATTTAGTCCGCCTGGAAAATCATTGTTTTTTCCGGGCGGATTCCGCCTGGAAGTTTTCGTACAGGGGGTTTTACTCCCCGATGTTTCAGTTTTATTCGGGTTGGGTTTTAGTTTCGTAACTGTTCGCCCTATTCGCGATTCTCCGACCACTTCCGAGAAAGCTATTACGTAAACAATGGAGAGATCGGGTGATCATCGGCAAAACGCGGAAGAATTTAACGGAAAAGGCCGATAATATTGTGTTGTAGAACAAAAATTATCAGTATTGATGAAATCGGTTTATTTGTATCACAGGGGCATTTTTCGATATAAGTTCAAATTGGGAACCTTCATAATAATAATAGAGCATAACAAATATCAATTTTTTGATATTATCGAAAATATGCGATCAATGTAGGGACCTCCTCTTTAAAATGTTTTGGCTTCCATTACAATTATGGGTCTTTAAGGTACCTTAATGTAGGTCAAAATAAATGCAGAAAGCTCCAACGTCAGCTTTATGCAGCACTGGTACCCTGTATTAAATTAAAGAAAGCCATGCTTTTAAGAGGTCCGTAGGTTCCGTCACTAAATAGTCAACACACGTAACCATTTGCTTCATACAATGCCCTTTCATCGCTTTGCAAACAGAATAGACGAGATCAGACTATAGGAGCTGTCTGATCAGGGTCTGCTCTGTTTGCCTATGAAATTATATATAGACCTGACTCTTCCGTTTCTGCCAATACCCAAAAATCCTGTTTATATGCAATAGTGACAATTTGTCTAATGAATATTTAGGTTAAGATGTAGGCCTGCATTACCTCTTTACCCCTTCATTACGCCGTTCAACGTATTTGCAAACAGAGTAGATGGGCATCCTGTAGCTATGATCAGGGCCTCCGTTTCGAAATTTAGACCAGACTTCTACATTTCCTGTTACTGCCAAAACATTTCATATATCGTTATCAAACTGCAGCAAATTAATAATAATTATTTTATTTATTTCTTATAGGAATATTTATCAGGTAAAGAGTTAAGTGTATTTCTGTCGGAGAGAAATCGGCTCAGTTTTAATGAAGGCCTAGCATGGCCTTCATGAATTGTCGGACATTGTGTTTTACATTTGTTTAAACATTTCACCAGAATTGCCATTTATACATTGTAGTATATATATATTTTTTAGCCGTTTACTTCATAGCTATGCAGTATATATTTTTTAGCCATTTACTTCATAGCTATGCAGTATATATTTTTTAGCCGTTTACTTCATAGCTATGCCTTGTAACACCTATTCATGCAGAAAGAGCAAACCTATATAAAGACGGCACGCAGGAGCCATCTAATCAGATCTCGAGTCTGTTCTATTTGTTAGGAAATAATATTGATGTATAATTCTATAGTTTTCAGTCATAGGCAAAATTTCATGTGTTCACATGCTTTTATAAAATGCATGTCATTGTTTCTATAATGAATATTTATGAAGTAAATGGTTAATGTATGTGCTCCATACATACATGTATTTTTTCTCTCCCATTATTTGTATGTTAAGGAAATGTTCATGATTTGGAAACGTTAGTCACTTCTGTAGAGTTCTCATTTACAGTCACTAAGTGCCAATTTAATTGTCCTATGTTTTGGTGCATATTGTTTTCATAACGTATATATAATTTTCAGTGATTATATTTTATTTCATTTCTTCTAAAAAATATGATTAATGTATAAAATGGATTTTTTATTAACATGATTATTTGCCATCTCTGTGCCCGGATCTATACTGGTTTCAAGGTTTTTTCTTTTCCATCCATATTTGCAGTATAGTTATGACAATATCAAGTGCATTGCATTTTTTCTCTAATAAGAATTTGTGAATTTCTAACCCTCCCCCACAGTAAAAGAAAATTTGGATCTGGTGCAATTTTGTATAATTCCGCATCAATGAAGCTTTTGAAAAACTATTGATTGAGTGTGAAACAGCTTGGAAAAGACATCGAGCTACAGAGCGTCTCACCAGCATCCAACCTTTAAAACGCTTTGTACTTTTCCTCTACCAAAAGTTTTAAATTCCAAAAGTTTTCCAAGTTCAATGTCCCTAACTTTTCTTTAAACTGAACTAATAAAAGGCAGCATGGATCATGGAGGTTGATGAAATAGTATGTTACTATAGTCGGGTTTCAAATTATTTGCATAAATTAAAATGTAACTGGATGATTTGAACGAAATATAAACCAATATGATTCTTGTCTGAAATTAACAAGTACTGCTACCAACACAGTTGTTATCACGCGATGCGAGTGTATGTACACACGAGTGCAATATAGCAGTTACTGTAAGCGTTACGAGGAAACAGATTTTAAAGTGGATTAAAAGTAACCAAAACATAAATGACTTCGAAAGTTTTTTTGTCAGGTACATACATTTAATATATATCTAATACTATACTACTGCATGTCTAAAATTTGTATAGAATTATGTAGTATTTTGGAAGAAAATCATAGCAGACAGGATCATCGGTGTGACTCAGGATCGTCCTAACCTAAATGAATTTAACGCCTGTGTACTCTGCAGGGATATCATATCGTTTAAACCAAAAGTAGCTCGATATCACAATTAAGAGTATGTACTCTATCGCGTTCCTGGGTAAGCATCTCTCCAGATCTCTTTCCATGAGGGCCAACTCCCTGAAAAGCTCCTACCAGAAGGGCTTACCCAAGCAGGCCAGAAGTACTGCCACACTTCTTGTAAGGCCGTTTGTTCATGCTGCATTCCAGGATACCACCTGCCTACCTCCTATTCCGGAAGATCGGTGTACTCCGCCGGGATAACGTTACAAAACCGAAAGTAGCTCGATATCATCATTTAGAATACATAAATGTGAACTAGCTGTCTTACAGCTCATTGATGAGACTATTGTAATGGTATATGATGAAATATTGCATTAAATAAGTTTGCCACAGAAACCAGACAGAAATTTATATATCGTAGACTTGCCTTCTATCAAACCCCACCTGTTTTCCGAACCTTTCATTTTTTGTGTTTTTACGCATGCGCAAGTGCGCACTATGTCATCAAATCATGAGTACCGTTACTTTGTCTGAAAACAACGCCTCGTAGCTTTAAAAACGAAATATGCGTCATAAACAGGTCAATACAGTTTATTTTTCCTTCAACTAAGCTAAACATGAGAAAACTCTTAATACGTTATAGAATATCAACATAAATTGAAAAGTGTACCACAATGAAAATGTTTGACAGCTCTGATCCCTTCAGCTTATGCAAAGGTCGCGTAGCCATGATGAAATCATGTGGCTATGAATATTATGTTACAGTAAACAGTTTCTAAAATAAAGGTTAGATAAGCAGGTGATCTTTTTCTGGCAGCCATTTTTGTTTTTGTTATGCAGGTGGTGGGGAACACTGGATTGTTTGGGGATTATCTATCTTTCTATCTTCCGTTTAATGTGAAACCCCTCACTGGGACATACACACGTCGCGCGTCAAGCTGTGAAGAATGTTAATAAAAATGCAAGATAAAAGAAGTGAATGAAGGAGTGTTAAAAAGTTAAAAGTAAAAGATCTCTTCAGATTCGTTTGCTTAATGTGGCAAGATGTGCTCAATGCTGCTGACAGCTGCATTGAACTGGTCTATGTTCGTGAGAGAGACGATATCCGGTGGGGATTGTTCCAGTGGTAGACAGTCCTGGGGAAGTAAGAATACTTGTAGTAGTCAGTTTGTGCTGATATCAGTCTTTAAGAGAGATTGTGGAAATGTTTAGAATGTCGTGTTACAGGGATGAGAAAATCTTCGATGGGAATGGTCATAAGAGTATTTGTGATTTTATACATTAGGGGAGAGTCTAGCGTCAATGCGTCAAAGATCTAATCGGCGTAAATTTATGGATTGTAGCATATTTGTAACACTTTTGGCCATAATCATGCATAATCCAGCATGCCTATCTTTGCTGTACTGCCTCTATTTGATCAATTTGGGTCTGTGTATGTGGCGACCATACCTCAGAGCCATACTCTAGTAAGGGTCTTATAAGTGTCTTGTATGCGTTTGCCTTCAGGGGTTCTGAGCGTACTTTTTGTATTCTTTGCGAAGCAATAGAATACAAAGGTGGCGTTCCACAGCCAAACCATGGTACCCTCGCCGGCCTGACAAAATAGTGCAAATTACGGACCTGCATTCGATGGATACAAAGGGTGTTTAATAACGTGGCATCCGGAACCAATCGCGGTATACTATATCTGACATGAAAAGCTTCGTAACATAAGCTTCGGCGTAGTATGTGCAAAAATCAACAAAACCGACAAAATATAGCAATGTGTAAGAAGGGCGCACGGATATACAAATAGCAGTCACATGAAGAAATCATGTGTTCATAACATGAATGAAAATACTCAATGAATAAAGAAGCGAGAGTCGGATGACCTTATGCAAGCAATTAGGTAATCACGCCCGTAACTGCGATTGGTCAGTGTGATAATAAGCATAGTGGGAAACGGCTGAAGGGTCAGCTGCAACTCTATCATCGACTGGATGGAGTGTTAATGCCTTCCCTTATAGATACACAATTCCATGCAAAAGCGAACTTATTCGATATCAGATTGATACCATGCAAAGAATACTGCAGCGTCTACAACGCTTTGATATATTTCTGCTAAGAAAGCCAAGAGTTTGGTTTGCCTTTTTTTATAACTCTGTTTATGTGGTCCTCCCAGGATAAGTCATGTGAAATATCCACACCAAGGTACTTTGCCGAGTCAGCAGATTGTAGTTGTGTGCCATGAAGGTAGTACTGGGTGGGGATAACTTGTTTTCTTTTTGTGACATGTACAACCTGGCATTTCGAGGGATTAAACTGCATATCCCACTCCAGTTCCCATTTTTCAAGTAAGTCTAGATCGTTCTGGAGAATAGCTGACTGGTTTGCTGATGACTGGGCCAGGTAAACCGCTGTATCATCGGCAAATAAACATACCCTGGACTGTATATTTGTAGGGAGATCTTTATATAAGCCAAGAAAAGGAGAGGACCAAGCACAGACCCCTGAGGTACCCCGGATGAGACTGTGACCGCTTCTGAGGAAACGCCATTTAGTACCAGACTGGGATCCACTTTAGTGTTTGGCCTCTGACTCCGTTTGGTGCATCTTAAGGGCGACCTTTTCATGAATAACTTTGTCAAAGGCCTTACTAAAATCCAGCAGAATGAGATCGATCTGTTTTTTGCAGTGACCTGAATTAAGTCATTAGGTCGTTTATGAGCATGGTCAATTGTGTGGAGCATGACCTTTTTTCTCGAAACCCATGTTGGAGATGATAGAGGACTTCATTTTTGGTGAAATGTTTGATGATGGCAGAGGAAACAATATGTTCTAATACTTTGGAGAGGACACAGGTTAGTGAAATAGGCTTATAGTTGTCAGGGTTTGACCTGTCACCCTTTTTGTAAATAGGGGTACATATTTGCATTTTTCCATTGAGAAGGTAGGGTGCCAGTATCTAATGACTTTTGAAAAATATTTTTATGGATTGGTGAAAGTTCCTCTGCCATGTTCTTTAGAATTATAGGCCTGATGTTGTCTGGGCCGCTAGCTTTGTGGGGATCTAGATTTTGAAGGAGATGAGGATAATTTAAATTACTTAATTGTTTCAAGGTATGTATAAAAGATTATTTTGAACTGCTATTTTATTATTTTCTTCAATATTCACAGTAAACGTTTTCTGTTCCTGGTCAAAGATAAAGAGGTCCGATAGACGGCGAGTCCATGCTAATTAAATGTGCTGCATTATCCATTAAGCAGGGCATCTTCTACAAACTTGACAATATCAAGGTATTATCATGATGATGGTAAAACACTTTACACAACAGTATAAAACGGGTTAACCCCCTTTCAGAATTTATAATTCCTAAACAGGCAAATAAGGAAATAGATCTACATCATCACATCAAGAAAAATATTTAAAAAATGCAGACAAAACACGTAGCCTCGTAGACAAGTGAAAGCGGATAAACTGCAAGAAAATTGACAGAAGAAAGAGTAGAATTAGGAAAACAAATGTAGAATTAAAGAAAACAAACCTTCTTCTTATTTCCCGTTCGTGCATTCGAATGTATTCATCCGCCTTGAAAAGACTCTCGATATATGGAACTTCGACTTCGTTTGCCATCTTGCAGCATCAGCTGACACTTGCATGTGCTGCGAATGTTGTATACATACAGTGTAGTTCGGGGTCAAGTTAAGGTCAAGGTTAAACATGCTGAATTGGTGTGGATAGCATGATATATCTGAAGGTCGAAATTGATTTGCATTATTATTTTTTGATTATATCATTCGTTAAAGACTTGTATTCAACAGCTGACACTATTTATTAAAATAATTTGACATTCTGCTTTACATCACTAAATGTGGGTAGAGTTATCGTTCTTGGATACCGGCAAGCAAGGGAAGTAATTCTCAAAGAAGGAGCAAGGTCGTGGGCTTCTTCGCTCATAATAATCACATTTTCGTGAAAATCATTCCACCTCAAGAAAGTCTCCGCCCTATATTTACAGAAAGTCTTTTAATGGACAAAACTAAAGATATGTTAAGATTTTCTTTTGATTTTAAAGTAATAATTAATAAAAATAAGATATGTTATGATATAAAACGCGAAAAATGAAGCATATAGTGGGACCATAACTGGGATCGTAACCGGTCGAGTCATCTCGTAACCACTATTATATATATTTGATATATATTTGATATATATCAAATATATATTTGATATATGTATAATTAATATTTTCATGGCCAATACTAAACAGATGTTGTAAATATGACAGTAGCATACAATGGTGTTTAGACATTGCGTAATTATGTTAATTAGTAAGCATTTATAATCAGAGTAATAAAAATCAAATTGTCATAAACAAATCATGTTAACTTGTTATTAATTGCGGTCGAATTAATCATTTAATGAATTGTTGATAAAGTACTTACACATGCATGTTAATTAACAATTTTAATCCGGATTTAATTGGCATAAACAATTTTTGTTGCGACCCGACCGAAAAAAAAACCTTTAATCAATTAAGTACAATTAGCCGAGTTTAATTGTTGATAGCAATTATAATCAGGAGTAATTAGAAGGCTATTTGTCAATTAACGTAACATTTCTACACCAACATCGTACATTATTTAGATCGGGGTTCGGTCTGTTTGTGAAAGACATAATGATACATGTAGTATAACAATAAATAAAATAATGATGGTAAAAACCACATAAATAGAATATTATTTTTTAAAACACGTGTCATTGTCGGTGTCTCTGTGATATTACTGATTGCATTAAGTAACCTGTTTGCTGCTTTCGTATTTACACGTGCCTATAATATTGTCCGCCCGAAGTGCCGCCAAAAGCCGATAACATTGATATGTATACCGGTATGTGACCCTGATAGTAGGGGACAAAAAGCCTGATTTTGGCAGATTTTGTTACCTGATTTACAATAACTCCATATTTTACATATATAAACTTAACACCTTACGTAACATTTTTAGAAGGGTGACAGAACATTCCCAATAACATTCTGGTGGAAATCGTGGTTTCCATAGCAACAAGTTTCAAAATAATATACAGAATTTAAAAGGACTGCCAGTTTGCTTATGGATGTAAATATGTCCCCATTGTTTACTCTTTGGAAATGAGAGATGGCTAGTGCTGATTTGAAATTAAATTAAAATATTTTTTCCTCAATGACTGGTTACTATGGCAATAACATGTAATTTTGCCCAAGTTTTCACTTTTTTGAAAACAAGTCCTTATTGTTTATTTCTAAATGTCTAAATAATGAATTATTGTAAGGCCTTGCTATTTGGTTACAAAATTACGCAAATATTATGTTAACATTCCGGGACACAGATCTGGTTGCCATGGCAACAAAAATAAATGATATGAAATTCATTTGTGGTCTAAAATTGACATTTTCTAGTGAATTATAAAGTTAGCCTACATTTTCTTTTTACAGCATGTTTGTCTTGTTATTTGTGTAAAGTATTGGTGTGGTCTTCCATGTGATTATTGTTGGAACATTTTATTTACAAATTAACAGTAAACATATCCTTTGTTACCATGGCAACGGCTATAAATGAACTATATTGAATGATTTTTGCACAAACAAATCGAATTATTTACATTTTTATTAAGTTCTTTCCATCATTGTATCAAATAAACAAGTCGATTCAAGAAGACTGTCTATTTGTAGCTCATCTGGCACAACGTGCCAAGGCGAGCTATTGTGATCATCATGTGTCGGTCGTCAGGCGTCGTCGTTCGTGTGTCGTCTGTCGTCAATATTTTATTTCAAAGTGACATCCCCTCTAAAATTATTTTGTCAAATGTAATGGAACTTTCCAAGGATGGTCTTTGGGTGATTCTCTGTCAAAATTGCTAAACAAAATGTGGATCCATGTAGAACTCTGGTTGCCATGGCAACCAAAAGAAAATTATTCTAACCTCTTCTTCTCCGAAACTGGTTGTCAGGTTTCAAAATAATTTGATGGGAATAATTATTGTGTGACTATCTTCCCTAGTAGCTAAAATCGTGACAATATCTAAAACAACATGGTCGCTAAGTGACGGGGCCTTTTTGTCTGTATAGAAAACATAGCAAAATTTTAAATCTCCTTTTCACCAAAACCAATGGTCAGACTTCAGAATAATCTAATTGGAAAAATCATTAGGTAACCACCTCCCAAAATAGCTAAAATGGTTTGAAACCATGCGGAACTCTGGTTGCCATGACAACCAAAAGAAAACAATATTTAAATTCTCAGTGTTGATATACTTACTGGTCCTTCGGGATCATTAGTTTTTATGTTATTAATTTTGAAAATTGGATACTGCTTAAGCCGGTGCTAGGGGGCGTGAGTAGTGTTGCATTTTTAATAACTAGTCACGAACAGACTCAATAAAACCGAGTCTGCAGTTTTCTCCTATCGCATTACTACTTAACTTTTCGAAGGATCTCCCACTTTCAGAATATATTTCTACAAACCGATGGTCAGATTTCGAAATAAGTTGATTGGAATAATCATTTGGTGACTCTACCAAAATAGCTGAAACAGTGACAGCTATTGGTATTTATGTCTGAATTTCCAAACTGATTTTCCATCACCTGAGCTTTGTATGGTTGGCAAGTCCACCCTCATACATTGTGGACAGACAAGCCCTTGGCCGTGAAGGGATTTCAGGAGCTTACACAGTACGCATGCAAAACCAATTGAGGCTCGTGTACGAAGCGATTCTTCAAGGCTCAGCTAGCTGTCAGTGTTCGTGTGATACGAAACTTATGGAAATACTTGCATTTTCAATAGTTATGAGCTGCTTAAGTATGCAATAAGCTGACATGGACAAAATATGTAATTGTACCCCCACTTCTAAAGAAGTGGGGGCTATATTGGAATTGCGTGTGTCTGTCCGTCCTTCCTTCCACTCATCCGTCCGTCCATCCGGAGCATTACTCCTAAAGTATTATAGGCACAACTGTGAAACTTCATAATTATGTGGATAGAGGGTGATGAGAGTATGTGCAGTCAACAAGGCTTGTAACTTTAAATTCATTTATGAGGGAGTTATTCCCCTTAGTTACTTTTCAGAAGCAATTTTTTGTCCGCAGCAGAACTTGTCAAGTATTGTAGCTTTATATATGAAGAGAGGGTGATGAGAGGATGTGCTGTCAATAAGGGTTGCAACTCTAAATTAATTTTTGAGGGAATTATTCCCCTTAGTTACTTTCCACAAGCAATTTTTGTTCGGAGCATAACGTCTCAAGTATTGTAGGCACGACTGTGCAACTTTATATATGAATAGAGGGTGATGAGAGATGTGCAGGCAATAAGGGTTGTACTCTAAATTCATTTTTGAGGGAGTTATTCCCCATAGTTACTTTTTAGAAGCAATTTGTTTTTCTGGAGCATAACTTCTCGAGTATTGTAGGCACAACTGTGAAACTTTATATATGGAAAGAGGGTGGTGAGAGGATGTGCAGTCAACAAGGGCTGTGACTCATAATTCATTTTTTGAGGTATTTATTACCCTTTGTTACTTTTCATAAGCAATTTAAGTGGATGAAAGGATTTTTGAGCTATTGCCGCTTGTATTGAAGTCAGTGCATCTTGTGACAAGGTGGCGGGAAGGGGTAATAATCACCTTTAGTGATAGCTCTAGTTGTAATAATCACCTTTAGTGATAGCTTAGTTGTATTTGGCCACAACCAACTTTGCGATATTCAATGAATAAATGTGACTACCGATACATTATTAGATCTATCATATTGACAGAGGTTTGCTTATTTGGTTTGAAATTAATTTTGTTCTTGGTGTTTCAAAACAGAGGTGATTTTAAATGAACATTTTAACAAACCAAGCTTAGTTTTCAACGAAAACTTTTTGTTCCCATATGCTGTAAAAACAATTGTTATTGTACTTTTTCAAATAAAATACAGTCTACTGACATATTCTGTATTATGTAATGCGTATACATGTTGTAAATAATGTCTGTGGTATACACACGTGATTTAAAAACAACGAAATCTGTTTGTGAAACACAATGTCCCCGATATGACGTTTGATTTTGATATATGATCTACCTTAATAGGTCACCCCTAAAATGTTCGCCTCCATAAGTTTCAAATGCATGCCAAGTTTGAAGGATGTATGTTGAAGACGACAAAATTATCACCAATCTAAATTTGACCCGTAATTTGACACTTGACCATTATGTATGACATTGACCTTAAAAAGTCACCACTAAAATGTTCGCCTCCATAAGTTGCAAATGCATGCCAAGTTTGAGGTATGTATTTTGAATGGTGACAAATTTATCGCCAATCTAAATTTGACCAGTAATTTGACATTTGACCTTGATGTATGAACTTGATCTTGATGTGTCACCCCTAAATATTTTTGCCTCTATAAGTTGCAAATGCATGCTAAGTTTGAAGTATGTATGTGCAATAGCTACAAAATTGTCGCCAACGTTAAAGTTGGAAACAAAACAACCAACAAATACAATGAAAACAACACAACATAGCCACTCTTTGAGTGTGTGTGTGTGTGTGTGGGGGGGGGGGGGGCTTCCAATGACCTTGATTTTATGTACCAAGTTATTGGTAGAAGATATTGTCTTAGTATGTTGTGCACATTAATTAAATATACATCACATAGGTTGAAAAAATTGACTGAAATGCACAAAAAGTACAAAATTTACATTTGACTTCTCAAATGTGACTTTTGACCTCTACTTGCGACCTTGACATTGACATTATGTACCAAAGTCCTTGGTAGAGGATATTGACTTAGTAAGGTGTATGTGCACATTTATTACAAAACATACATCACATACATGGGAAAATGTACTGAAATTGCACAAAAAGTACAAATTTGACCTTTGACTTCTTAAATGTGACATTTGACCCCTACTTGCGACCTTGACATTGGCAGTATGTACCAAAGTCCTTGGTAGAGAATATTGTTTTAGTATGTTGATCTTGCAAAGTTATTAGAAAAACATCACATATGTAAAACATGTGGACTTCAACATTCACAAATTAGTAAAAACTGATGTTTGACTTCTAACATGTAACGTTTGACCTCTACTTGTGACATTGACCTTGACACACATATAAAACTCGTGGTAAAGGGCACCTCCTTTTTTAAATGAATATCTGCGCCAAGCTTAAGTTTTACTTAAATATACCAATGTCAATGTAAAATTGTAGAACGAAAAGGTCTTGAAACAGAGAAAAAAGCTCAAATTTGACCTTTGACCCCTAACCATGACATTGACCTTAAAGGAAATCAATTGAAACTTATATTTGTAACATTGCCTTGATATTAGTCATTTAATTATAAAGTTATATAAAAATCTCTTCGTTAGTAAAAAAGATATTAAGAGATCTTTGTGTTTGATATTTATTTTATTTCTACGGCATAGCCGTTGCCATGGAAACTCAACTTTTAGTTCATTATAATTGTACCACAATGCTGCCACCCTTCTTATTTTGATTGTTAAGTTATACTCTTCATTATCTGAAAGTATCCTGTCATTGTAAACCAGGTAACAAAATTTCGAAAAATGTCCCCTTCTATGATTGAAGTACAAATATTGCATGTGTGAAGAGTTGTATTTGATTGATTTTAAAATGACCACAAAAATATATGATGAAAAGTGTGTAAAGTTGAAATAGATTTCAGAAATTCCATATATTGTTTCACTGCAAAACAACACAAGTTCAATACTAAATGTTCCTTTCCGCTAGCTATATTCAATGAATTAGGGTCTACCTCACGAAGTAGACAAACAGTAAAGACCCAGATTAAAGAGCTCAAATAGGAGCTATAGGAGCTATATCATTTGGGTTTACACTGTTATCAAAGGACTGGCTGCATGACTATTGGTTAGTAACTGATGTATGTGATTACTGCGTTGTGTGCTGTTACATTTATTCATATTATTTATGTTTTGTTGCTGTGCAAAACCCGTTCCATCAATGTCACCTTTTGACGCTACTGTAAAAGTCTCATTTTGAAGCCACAGTGATAAATGAGCAAAAGTTTATGCTCTATACTTGTTACAGTGATTTCAAAACTATGTACACAATTTAAATACTACCTTTGTAATTGCTCCTTTCCGCTAGCTATATTCATTGAATAAGGGTCTACCCCACGAAGTAGGCAATCAGTGAAGACCCAGATTAAAGAGCTCAAATAGGAGCTTTCTCATTTGGGATTATACACTGTTATCAAATGACTGGCTGGCTATTATCTTGGCTTTCCCCCTATTTCGATTTCTCTCTTTCCTTCCTAACTTAGTTGCTTTCTTTCTTTTATCTTTTCTATAGATGTAATAAAGTTCAGTTCGGTTCAGTTCAGTTAGTAACTGGTGTATGTGATTAATGTGCTATGTGCTGTTACTTTATTCATATTATCTAAAATGTGCTTCGATAGAATTTGTTTGATGTTATAAAACAATAAAAATTGATTAAACTATTTGTGTTATTGTCATTTTATATCCTTTATATAAGCACGAAGTAAATGTATTTACTTCGTGATATAAGTTAATAACCCGTTACCCCATACATACGCCTTTCTACGCTGATGTCATTATCTCTTACATGATTATTCATGGCAAAAGGGTTTCACACCTCGGCGCGTGCTTGTTTTGCGCATTAATTGGACTTGTGCCGTGTCTACCTTTAAATAACTGGACGCGTGTGTGCAACGCGTGACCATTTCATAAATACTAACCTCTTCCATTACATTGAGACATCATACTTTGACAGATTTTTTTTTCTTTTTAAAAATGTATAAACAGTACAAAATAGATGTATATACAGTATATTACCAGGCTAAACAAAAATTCAAAACTTTTTTTATGATGTCTAAACGTATTTGAAGATGTTTAAATAACAGTAGTATTTAGGAAATATCACGCGTTATAACCCTTTACTCCATGAATATTTGTGAAAGAAATTATGACGTCGTGGATACTTAATTAGAAACTTTGACACATGAACTTTTGGCTGTAGTAGAAACTGTAAAATGATGTCTATATTTCATAAGCAAACAGCAGAACCTGATCCTATGCCTCCTATAGAAACAGTCAGATATGGATCTACTCTGCAAATGTGTATAAAGGCGTATTTGTGAAGGAAATGGTTACTGTTACAACTTTGTCCATGGCATATTATTCATTCCCTATTCAAAGGCTATTTGCCGTAAAGGGTTAACCGATACTTTTATACATATATAATATATCATATGGCTATCGGAAATCAATGAAAGTAAGCTTATGAAATATTATATTCCAATCAATTTGCACTGTAAAATTCAATGAAGTGATCAGAGGCTACATGTTCTGATCGTCCAATTTTTGCCAACACGATCTGGAAAAGAACAAAGTTCAAGCGTGTAAAAAAATAGAATTTGTAGTTTTTCCGCTTCATAATTATGCGTAAATTGCTAATTTGAACAGTTATAGACGACACAACATTTAAATTTAACAGTGGTTACCGGTTACGAAACGACCAGGAAACTGGTTACGAAGTGACCAGATTTGTCCGGTTACGAAATGGCAAGGTAACGAGATGACCGGATCCCGTGAGAGTTGTGTAACTTGTGTTAATGTCACGTAATTAGAGTTACTTTAATTGCTAGTGACACTTGTTCTCCTTGAGACCAGATTTTATACAGTTTTGCTCTCGATTTCCTAACAAACTAAATTGTATTTGAAACCCAAATAGATGAACAAGTTTTCACAACGAAAACAAGCCAGGCATAAGCAAGTGTAAAATGGTTGCCTAACATACCTTTAAGCAGGATAGAAGAAAAATGGGAGAATATTGTTTAGTACTAAAAGTAACAGATACATGGGGTAAACATGACTTCATGTATATAAAATAATAGCAGAAAGAGGGGATGTTTTAACGAGACATGTGTCGCCGGGCCTAGTCAGACGGGTGTTTTATTTTGAGGAAGGCAATAATTTTGTTGTGACGCGCATGCGCAGTGTACTGTTGTCATCCGAGGCACCCGTTTCTCCGCGCGCGAACTAGGACCTCGCTCAGCGCAGTACACCTCTGGCAGCCTGGCAGACCGGTCTGAAGGAGAAGCTCTACATTACGATACGTGAGTTAGTCATTCTCTCCCGTTAGTTAGCAAGGTTTAGTTTAGCAAACAGAAGGTATTATACCAGAGTAACCACTGGGCTACTTTAATGGCGACGAGGATTTAACGGCCAGTCAAACTTGAAGTTTCAAACAGTGATATTTTTCTCTTTTTTCAGTTTGCGTGCACGGAGGCCATTCGTACATGACAGTTTTTCTTGAAGTGTGAATTTCATGTCAGATATTTTTTCTTGTATTGAGGTTAACTCTTACATGCCAGTTCTTGAAATTTGTGCTTCATGACAGTAGGAGAAAAATATAGCTAAACCGAGTGAGTTAATTTGTTTATTGTATTACACGCTGGTTCCCGGTTTGTGTACAATAAGTGGTTGACACACCTAGCGAGAGTGACAGTTTGTCTATTTCACTGCAGGTGCGGATGAATAGACATTTTTCTTAGGGCAGGTTTTTAATTTGTCCTATGCCAGAAACATTTCTTAAAACAATTTGAGCTTTATTGAGTCTTATGCCAGTTTATAGCTTTCTTTGTCATTGGATCCTAAACAGTTTTCACTAGAGTAGTCTATACAGGGCATCCTAGGAATTCACTAGATCCTGACCTAAAGTGAAAGTTCTATTTTCTTAAGACGTTCAATTTCAAATTTGTTTAATGCCAGTTTTATTTAAGGGAGACTACTCACAAACGTAAGTACAATTTTTCTCAACTATTGCAGTTTTCACGGTATTCCATACCTGTTTACTGAATAGAAGGTCTGCAGGCTGTTTACATATAGATTTTCCATTGTATTGCATACACGGAAAATAGACCCGAGATTTTTCGCCGTATTTTATACGCGATTGATAAGGGACTTACAGGTGTATAGAAAGCTTATTAGTGCTCGAACATGAGGGTCAAAATTATTGAAGCTACTGTACAGGAATTGCGGTTAATTCCGGGAATAGGACAGACACGAGCTGATGCCATTATAAGATTCCGCCGTCAATATAAGGTGGTGACAAAGGAAGCTTTGGCCCTTGTATTGATGGGGAACTTGAGTGAGCAAATGCTCCAAGTGATAGACTTCTCTCTGCCGGGGGAAGTAGACCCGGAAGAGGAGGACTTTATCCAGGAGCAACCTATTCAGGGTGCAGAGGCAAACTTACCGATAGCACCTCAGTCCTTGAGTATGCTTAACCCTGTTCATGAATCACCTGTTCAGGGTGTGCATGAAAAAGTACCATTAATCAGCCCTCCGTCAAGATTGTCTGATCTAGAAGCACAACTAGATGCAGAGTTTAAGAGCACGATGGACTCTATTCGTAAGCTTAAGATGCGTAGTGAACCGAGGGTTAAGTTTGAAGATATTGACCGGCTCATGGGTGATCTCCCGGAAACACCTCGAGGGAGACCCATGTCTGATAGACAGGCAAGAACTACGGGTTTGTTTGACCAACAGGTCAAGCAAACTTACATCAGTCCGAAACCTGAGACAACTCGAAATGCTTATTTGGAACATTTGAAAGAGTTGCAGCGAGATGCAGCAAATAAAATGGAGATGCTGCAAACTTTAGTTAAGTCAGAGGAAGATAAGGGGTTAATAGGGTCGGGCCTGCATACGCCACCGTCTTTTCGACGGGCAAGTGCGGATCCGGTTAGCAAACGCCTGTCGTCTTCCAGACACAGGGACTCTCGGTACACAACTCAAGCAGAGCATGGGTCTAGAAGTAGAGTGCGAAAGAACACTGTCAGAGGTAGGTCCAGGTCCAATGAGAGTATAGGTACGAGTTCATCAGAAGATGAACAGTACGATGTAAGTCGCAGGCAACGGGGTAGCTTTGGCAGCAGAAGGTATCCGGGACGAATGGCATCTCCTAGATATCAATCTCCTGAGATATCTTCCAGGTATCATTCACCAGGAACTTCATCCAGGTATCGCTCTCCACGAGAACCTGATATGGAGTATACCCCTGAAAAACGGGGTGACCCGACAAAGTTACCCAAGAACCTGAAGTATGATGGTAAGGGAAACTTCAGGTCTTTCAGACAGAAGTTAGAGAGTTATAGGTCGGTTTTGAATTGGACTGACTCTGAGTCCTTGGACTACCTGCACTGGAGCTTAGAGGGAAAAGCGTTAGACTTTTTCACTATCACTACTGAAATGGAAGAGGTAGTCTCCTATCAGAAAGTAGTGAAGAAGTTGGAAAGTCGGTTTGGTTCATCAGAATTAACCGAAACGGCTAGGGCTAAGTTCCAGCAATCCTCTCAACGACCAGACGAGTCACTTGAGGATTGGGCTGACAGAGTAATGACTTTAGCTACACCTGCCTATAGAAATCTGCCAGAAAGTCATCGCAAACAAGAGGCTATTTCCAAGTTCTGTCAAGGGTGTTTGGACAAGGATGCCGCAAAGCATGCTTGTTTTGAGCACCCAAGGAGTATTCATGAGGCCCTTGACGCAATCAAACATCATCAGTATATTTCTCAGGCTGTTGATGGAAAGAAAACTTCTGGTAAGAAGGCTAGAGACGAGGTGGTTATAAATGCTGTAGGCCCCCTCAGTGAGTCAAAGGTAGAGCAGATGATAGCTAAGGCCATAGATAGTCTTGCATCCAAGCTACAGGTTCCGTCACAAGAAACTGCTCCTCGAGACACGAGTATTCAGTGTTTCTTTTGCAAGCAAAAGGGACATATGAAGCGTGATTGTGGAAGGTATGCGGCCTGGCTAAAAAGGCGAGAGTCAAGAGAAAAAGATAGCGGCAAGCCAACAAAAGCTTTAAACTAGTAAGGGCTGAGGTAAAGGGCCGCACATCTCAGCCTATAGCATGTACTAGTCAAGGCCGTAATCCTGGGGGAAAATGACTTCCAGTCAACTCCCAGCTAGGCAGGAACTTACTGAATGTATGACTTCCAGTCAACTTTCAGATAAAAAGGGACCATTCGAAAGCAGGACTTCCAGTCCACTTTCGACAATTCAAGTACCGTCAGAAAGATTGGCTTCCAGTCAACTTTCGTCGGTAAGCAAGAAAGGTCTATCGTCAGTTCAGATGACTTCCAGTCCTGAACCGATTGATGCAAAAGTAGGTACGAACAGTTCACATGAGAACGACTGCAAGGAAAATTTTGAATCTGTATCTGGTGATGATTGTGTGACTTCCAGTCTGCAGTCAGATCCAAAACCCGAACTTGTTGAATTAACTGAAAAGGGTGTGTCAGTGCATAGTGTGTGCGCTGGTTCATCTTTTATTAATCTTAAGGTTGGGGGGAGAGTGGTTAAGGCTAGGATTGACTCCGGTGCCGAGATTACTATCCTTTCGACGCAAGTATACCAAAGTTTGAAGAATAAACCAAAGAAAACTAGAGAGGTAGATCTGCAGATGGCAGATAAAGAGAAAGTTTTAAAGGGTTTTATTGTAAAACCATTAATGTTGCAACTAGGTACAAGAACCTACAAGGAAAGGGTCTACGTCGCACCAATCAGTGATGAGATGTTATTAGGGCATGATATAATGCATCATTTGGGTGTCCTGTTGGACATGCAGTCTGATATGTTCATCATTGATGGTGAGCGGATACCAGTAGTGACCCGTTTCAAAAATGAAAAGGCAGTGGTTGCAACAGTTACGTTGGCGAGAAAACTAGTTGTTCCGCCAAATTCAGCAGTCAGAGTACCTTGCAAGATGGATGCTGATCTTGATGACTATTTCATAGAACCAGTTGATCTAATCTCCAAGAAAGGGGTTCTTATGCCTCATGTAGTCAGGTCAACAGGGGAAAAGCCAGTCATCTGTTTGGTGAATCCATCAGACCGTTTTAAGTTCTTTAGGAAAAATGATATTGTAGCTTGTGCAAGAGTAGTAGGCACTGTTTTAGACGAAACTCTAGCCGTCAGTGAGCAGACTTCCAGTCACTTAGCTGAGGCAAGCGTTTCAGTAGTTAGCCAGCAGACTTCCAGTCGCAGTGCTAAAGTGAAGAGTCCAGTAATGAGCAAACAAGATACTGCCCAAAACTTTTCGCCCATAGTAACGGCGACAACAAAGGTGCAGCAGGTAGCTGTAGATTCAGGTGATTCAGGTAATGAGCCTCCTGATCACTTGAAGGGTGTGTTCAATGCTTCAGTGGATAGACTAGATCCTATTCAACGGCAGAAATTTGCACTGTTGCTTCACAACTTCAGTGATGTTTTTGCTCAAAGTGATTTTGATCTAGGCAATTTTACGGCCATTGAACATGCGATAGACACTGGCGATGCAACACCTATCAAGCAACGCATGCGGCGAACGCCCGCTTGTTTTGCTGGGGAAGAAGAAGGGCATCTGAAGAAGATGTTAGACGCCGGTGTAATTAGAGAGTCAATCTCTGAATGGGCCTCATCTCCGGTTCTGATAAGGTGCATAGATTACAGGGCACTCAATGATGTCACTGTAAAGGATACTTTCCCTTTGCCGTTAGTAGAGGATTGCCTTGACACATTAGCAGATAACATCTGGTTTTCCAAACTGGATGCTAACTCTGCATATTGGCAAGTTAGGGTCAAGGAGGAAGACAGAAAGAAAACAGCTTTCTTGACAAAGTTCGGTTTGTTCGAGCATGTCAGAATGGGTTTCGGTTTAACTAACGCGCCAGCTACATTTTCCAGAGTAGTCGGTTTGATTCTGAAGGGTCTGACCTGGAAAACTGTTTTAGCCTTCTTAGATGATGTGCTAGTAATGGGAAATACTTTTGAGGACCACTTGGACAATCTTAGTGAAGTTCTAGAACGGTTCAGAACCTATGGCATGAAGCTTAAGCCAAGAAAGTGTCTTTTCTTCCAGGAAGAGGTAGAGTTTCTTGGGAGGAATGTTAGTGGGAATTGTCTGTCCATGGTTTCGAAGGATACCGAAACTGTGGCACAGTGGCCTGTGCCGGTTTCATCCAAAGATGTTGAACGGTTCCTTGGCTTGGCTAATTACCATAGATCCTTCGTGAAGGGCTTCGCTGAGATGGCACAACCTCTGTATAAGCTCACCGGTAAGAATCTATTCAAGTGGGGTCTTGTGGAACAAGAAGCATTTGAGGCTTTAAAGGAGGCATTGACTTCACCTCCAGTGTTGGCTTTGCCAAACGGTAGAGATTCCTTTATTTTGGATGTAGATGCCTCACATACAGCTATCGGAGCGGAATTGATACAGGTGCAAGATGGAGTGGAAAAGGTGATTGCTTTCAGCAGTCTCTCATTGACTCCAGAACAGAAAAACTACTGTACAACCAGGAAGGAGCTTTTAGCTATTGTACGGTTTACCAGGCATTTCCGGTATTATTTGCTTGGGAAGGTGTTCACGGTCCGGACGGATCATTCCAGTCTCACCTGGTTGTTACGGTTCAAGGAACCACAGGGGCAGTTAGCCCGTTGGATGGAGGAATTGTCCCAGTACAATATGGTTGTCCATCATCGGGCTGGAGTAAAGCATGGAAATGCAGATGCACTTTCGAGAAGACCAGATCCTTTGTCTCCATGCTCGGCATACGTTGCTGGTATGAAGCCCTCGGATCTTCCCTGTGGAGGATGTAAATATTGCTCACGTGCTGACTCACAGTGGGCCAAGTTCACAGAATGTGTAGATGAGGCAGTAGGTCTCGCGCTTCCGATAGCTCGTATGGCTTCTGTTCAAGCACCAGAGATTGAACCAACTTCGAGTTCTGGAGTTACGGGGCTTGCAGTCCCAACAACTCGGAGCTCTTCAGGGGCTCAAAGCCTTCCAGGTTTAGTAGCTCAAGTGGTAGAGAAGTCAGGTACTTCAGAACGTCTTCCAGACTCTGGGGTACTGACTGTAGAGGCTGTTCCGTGTTCAGGTACCCGTCTTCCAGACACTGACACAGAACAGGACATGGAGTTGCTCAATGATATTGTATCTATAGATGTTATAGGTCTTAACGGGGGCGAGTCGCATTTTGATATAGTCACCCCCTCAACTGGGTCTCCCTATATCGGCTTGTGCTCTGTCCCAGAGGTGAAAACGTCTAGTCATCTCTCTCAGTCCCATTGGGGATTCACCTCGCAAGAGCTTAAAGAGGCTCAAGGTAATGATCCGGATTTGCTTCTTCTTTTGGATTGGTTACAGAATGGAACGGTTCCTGATGAAAGTTTGCTCTTTCTTTCGAGTCCTGCATCCAAATTCTATTGGATAAACAAGGAGCTCTTTGAATTAGTTGAGAGTATATTATTCAAAAGAGATGATTCGGAAAAGAGTCACGATATCCGTTTAGTGGTCCCAAGTAGTTTGAAAGAAACCGTCCTTCTGCTGCACCATGATATCCCTACTTCAGGGCATCAGGGTGTTGCCAGAACTAAAAATCCGGGAGAAGTTTTTCTGGACAAGTTTAGGTAAAGATGTTGAGTCGTACGTTTTGACCTGTGGCATCTGTAGCAAGAACAAGAAAAATAAGGCGTACGGAAAAGTGCCTTTGACAGCGTATCAGGCGGGAGCGCCTATGGAACGTGTCCATATAGACTTCATTGGTCCATTGCCCAAGACTCCTAACGGAAATGAACACTGCCTAATGATGGTGGATCAATTCACCAAATGGGTCGAATGTGTGCCGTTACCGTCACAAAAGGCGGAGGAGACAGCTCAAGCTGCAGTAAATAGTTTCTTTTCACGTTTTGGTTTTCCCTTTCAGTTATTTTCTGATCAAGGTAGAAATTTCGATGGAAAGTTATTTGAGTCTCTCTGCAAATCTTTGCAAATTCATAAAGCCCGTACTACTCCCTACCGCCCGTCTGCTAACGGTCAGGTAGAACGGTTCAATCGAACTCTCATGGATGCCATCAGATGTTTTATAGGGAAATCTCAGAACCATTGGGATCAAAACGTGCAGCAAATAGCAATGGCCATTCGAGCCTCAGTTAATCGGAGCACTGGCTACACGCCTAACAGACTGATGTTGGGTCGTGAGGTCAATACTCCTGCAGGGCTCATGTTTCCAAGTGTGGTTACCAAACCTGAAGGTTATGGCGAGTATGTCACAGGTTTGTTGAAGTCTATGCAGATAGCTCATGCTACTGCTAGGAGTACTTTGAAGACTTCACTCAAGCGCATGAAGCGCAATTATGACTTGAAGGTACTTCTGAGACCTTACTCTGAGGGTGATGTGGTTTATCTTTTAGATACCGCTGTCACAAAGGGTAAGTGTCGCAAGTTGAGCTCCCCCTGGAAAGGGCCTGCCATTATTCTCAAGAAATTATCGGCTTACTTGTACAGGTTGAAATTGAGGAAGGCAGTCTTTGTTGCTAACCATGATCGAATGATGCCTTGTAGGGATAGGGATTTGCCTGCTTGGATCCTTAAGTGTCGGGAGACTCCCGATGCACTTGATGTTCCGGACAGTGCAGAAGATGCAACGCTTTATTGCAGTTGTAGAAAGCCCTGGAATGGCAGATTCATGATTCAGTGCGACTACTGTGATGAGTGGTATCATGGATCTTGTGTTAATGTGAGTGCATCAGATGCACTTTGCATTGACAAATATAGGTGCCAGGCATGTAAGAATAAGTTGCATGGTAGGTGACATGTTGATTAATTTTTCAATTCAGTAATTAAGACTGTTTCTTTTTCTTTTCAGCAGTTATAGTACGAAAGTCGTAATAAATTGAGTATACAATATTAGTAAACATTTATTATACCTTAAAATGGCAGCTCAAAAGGCAGTTAAGGACTTCCAGGATGAAGTAGATGAGTACCTGGCAAGGGGTCAAGTATATCGACCTGCTGGGGAATTTGTTACGAAAATGTCGTTGTGTAAGAGATACGTTGGTGGTCAGGGACGGTCAACGGCTTTATTACAAGCCATACTCCCTATGGTGTCTCTTGTATATCGTCGGCGGGCCGAGGTCAATAATAAGAAGACCTGGACCCAATGGCTGAAGACTGCTGCCCGGACTTTGTTAGCCTTGCAGGTTGCAAACCGGGAGTGGATTAATGAGCACATCTGGGCGCTTCCTGCCATAGTCCCTGGAAAGGAGCAGGTGTACGACCTTCTGGCTGGGACTAGGGACATTCGTTACTTCCCAGTTACAGAGAGGTGTGCTACACCCACTCGTGAAGAAGAGGACGCTCTGTTGCGATCACCGACGAAAACCGTCGATGACGTATTCGACGTCAGCTTCTTACTCTCTGAGTCTCCCAGGAGGTCACCCAGATTGGCTGCTAAGGCGAAGTCGGCACTTACGGTGCACTCCGAAGCAGTGACTTCCAGTCTTGCTTCTACGGAGTCATCGGTGCCGCTCTCTGCCAGTTCCCAGAAGGAAGGGGCTTTCAGTTCGTCCTCCTGGGCAGAGACACCGTGTCCGAAGGAAGCATCAGCTTTCAGCTATGCTTCTAAGGATGTTTCCACCAACGTGAAGACAAAGCGCTACCAGAAACAACAGTCACGTTCCAAGTCTACATCATGGGACGTGTCTGCTTCACGCTCCACTTTGAGAGTTTCTTCACCCAGGCGTACAGTTTCGGTCAGCACAAGCAGCGTGCTCCCACGGTATCCGGGGCAATCTCCAATGACTGCTCTGGAGCCGTTGGTTATTTCTAAACAGGTTTTGGTCAGGCCTAAGGTGGGTGAAGTTCTGAAGCGAGTTCAGCAGCAACGGGATGTTCAACTACAACATGACAAAAAGGCATGTCGTCAACGCCAAACCCCTTGTTTAGTTCCTGGATGTGGTGAGTTGACTTCTTACCTGAAGGTTCACGCATTTAGTCGACACCTTCCAGGAATCTTTACTGAGACATTGCCAGTTGATGATCCTTTGGTGCTGAAGGGACGCGTGAAGGCCTTAGAACAGGCGGCAAGGTGGCTTTTGGGGAAGCCTTCTACTCTTTCGGACTTATTAAAGTTCCTATTAGTCAATCACCTGTTCACTACGATTGCTAATACAGTTAGTGAGGGTCAGCATGCGGCTATGGCAAGTCTATGTTCTTATCTTAAGTTGCCAGTTCCCCAGAAGTTCGTTCTGGAGCCAGCCAATTCGGAGGGTGTGCTGGTACACTGGAAAGTTGTCCTTCTTCTCGTGGCCAGTTTGGACGGGGAGGAGAGGCTGTACTGGTTGTCCAGTTTTCCGGCGCCCGAAGGAATGGTCCCCGTAGTGGAAGAGATTCCGGAGATTGCGGATCCAGAAGTGGAAATTTTACCAAATGCCTTTGATAGTCATTTCCATCTGGATAGGACGCTCAAGGAGCTGCATCTCTCTCACTCCGGTAGTTTAGAGGACATATTGGCTGTGGTTAGAGTACACCCGGAGGAAAGGGTTCGTTTAGTAGAGGACTTCAATATAAAGACGGGGGGAGTGTTGTGACGCGCATGCGCAGTGTACTGTTGTCATCCGGGGCACCCGTTTCTCCGCGCGCGAACTAGGACCTCGCTCAGCGCAGTACACCTCTGGCAGCCTGGCAGACCGGTCTGAAGGAGAAGCTCTACATTACGATACGTGAGTTAGTCATTCTCTCCCGTTAGTTAGCAAGGTTTAGTTTAGCAAACAGAAGGTATTATACCAGAGTAACCACTGGGCTACTTTAATTTCATAACATGACATATAATAGTACAGCGAACAGAACATAAATAAAACATTGACCTGCTATGGTCAATACAAGGGAAAGCGAAAGGCGAATGAACCCAAGAGTATTTTAAGTCACATTATTAAGCACGTTTTTGCGGAAGATTAATAAATTTAGTTAAATTTACTAATACCTTGTTCTCTGTACTTTACAACAGTTATTATTAACTGTATAAATTTAAAAACGCTAGGTCTAATATAAAAGTATTTCTTCATGTATTTATTCCTAATTTCTGACAGTTGCTTACGAACCAAGATGAAATGATACTCGTCCTCAACATCACTAGAATTACAAATTAAACAGATTCTTAAATCTCTCTCTAATCTATTCACGCCGAAAAGACCAGTCTGTACGTACTCGTAATGAGTGAGAGGCCAATCGGAGTCTAGAAACATAACATCTTATTTCAGTTGGTATATCATGAATACAAAATTCTCTCTGAAATTAGAATACAAATCCATTACCCTGTCATTGCCAACATCAGTGTTCCAAGTCTGTACAAAATTATCAATAAGTCTTCTTTTGAATTCATTATGAAATTGTTTGAAATCTATTACAACCTGGGACTCCCAAACATAGCCATATCCAAACTCATACAGTAAATTTCTAATACGAGAAACCCAGTTTATACAGCCATTATTACAATCTAATATATCAAAGTACTGATAGTACTGAAGGGATCTGTGTTTTTGGAAAGAAAACTTGTTATTCAGCAGAACCTCTCTAAACCGGACGAAATATAAACATTATGACTGGTCATTAAAGACTGCTGTATACTGACCAACTATACAAAAAGCTCCTGCAGAAGTTTCCGTATCGCTGTCAGCCTGCATCAAGCAGCCTCCTGTTTTGAATCCTCGAAAATAATGTTTATTTTCTGTTCGGTCTAGAGAGATTCTACTGTATTTGGGTGTTTGTTTGCGAGTTATTTTTTATGTTCCCAGATGCTGAAATCTTATCTGGTGGTAGCTGGCATTTTGCATGTTTTATGTAAATATTTCAAACCCAATTTCCAAATTTGAAGTATAATGTAGTAAAGGTATAAGTTGAACAATGTCAAGAAATCTTGATCTTCTGAAAAACATTATATGAATATATTTATATAAATGTATACAAAAATAAGTTTAAAATTAATTAAATATTGGAACCTCGCAAACAATTCAAGTAGATAATCAAGAATGGTTGTATAGTTTTACAATCTATAATGGTAATCACCTGAAATTGTTAACAGATTTTGAAATGGGAGAAAAAAAGAGTAAATGTATTTATGATGAAAATTTTATTGTAGACAATGTCAAGAAAAAGTATAAAACAGCAAATAAACATATGTTGCAAGTAAAGCATCTGTTTGAAAGTAATTAAACCAGAGCACAAGCGGGTGCCAACGCTTATCTGTTGTCATTGTCAAGAACATGTATACCAAAAATGAAGGTTGTAAATGAACAAGAGTGTTCGGAGGAACACATGTGTCATCTGCTCGCAACTGACACAAAATTGTTAATATGCTGAAGTGTGAAAATCTGAAAAAAGGGGAATAACTCATCAATGGTCCTCAATGAGAGGAAGACACATGAAATTTGAAAGCTCTGTAATGGTTAGTTTAGAAATGACAGCCAAAAAACGAAAGTCTGACGGACGGACAGACAGACGACGGAAAGGTGATCCATAAGTGACACACTGCCTCTCGGTAGATTTCGTAGTAAGATTTCGGACGATGACGACAACAACGCGGACGCCAGAGTTATGACAATAACTTGTGATTTCTTTGAAACAGACAAGCTAAAATGTTATCAAATGTTAAATCGAAACATGGTTGTATTTCTACTTTTACCTGGTTTATTGTAAAACCTGTGTTGAACAGCCACTCAGATGTTAATTGATAATTCCTTATGACAGGTGGTACTTGAATGCAAATTGAAAAGTTTCACAGGGGCGCATCTTTTTGAGTTGCATTAGGCTGTCACTGTAATCATAGGTCATCATGGGTGAAAACAAGTGGCTGTTCAATAAATGTTATTGAAACATTGAATGGGATCATGAATAGTAACTAACGCTTACATCTAAACTAAATAGCTACACTACATATAATACAGAAACATTGACAGGCAAAGCATATTTCAATAATAATATTCAGCTATGCTTTAGTTTTCTACTTTAAGCCATTGCAGGGTTTGACAATTTAGAAAAACTAAATTCATCATGTCAGGCTTACAGTAAAGAAAGAGTAACCAATATATTTTTGAAACCATTCCATTCTCATTCAACCACATCCTATGGTGTGTCCATTACTATGCATCGTTTTGTTGAATGGATTCTAATTATGGTCACACCAATGGAACTGTCCGAGAATAAGGAAGTAAGCATTTGAAGGGAAGTTGACGAGTCATGCTTGCATGTTAGTTTTGCATGACTAGTAGGAACGAAGCTCTTCAGCCTTGAATTGCATACAATGTATCCCTAGATAAGTTGTCATAGTAAAGGTTACAACTGATCTAGCCTTTAAATGTATGAAAGCCAAATTATTGAAACAAGTGCTGAAGAAAGAGCAAATAAGTAATTCAGAAAAATGATGTTGCAGCAACTCAAAAGAATTAAGTTACAATCTTTTAACCCATTCCTTGATATGCTATTTTCAGATTCAACCTCTATGAACGGATCTACTGGAAAGATGCACTTACAAGAAAAACTATAACTATCACTAATGGTGATTTATACCCCCACTAGCACATTTGACACAGAGATAGGGTTATAGAAATAAAGCTTTGACGGCTAAATTTTTATCTGTTAAATTACAAAAAGGGAGACCATTCATTCATGCACGAGGTGATAAATCAAAATCTTTATCGCAGGTGCAGAACTTCAGATGGTGTTCAACAATACTGCAAAATTTAACAAGAGTACCGCATACGGTACATAATACGCCCACTTGCAAACTTTCTCTGATTCAACATGCCTTATAAGTGTTGACATTTTCTAATCTGTGCTTCAGATATTGATTTCCATATTAAGGTGATACTATTTTTTTAAAAAATGAAGTGAATATCTTATTAAATAAAAAAGTTACAGCTAATCCTCATTTTTGCAGATTTTTGTAAAGTGCAACGGCCATAACTCTGTAAAGACAAACTGAATGAACTTCAAAATAAACTCAGCTTCAAATTTTGTTGCTTAAAACATTTGTATTAAGTTTCATTTATATCATTTTAATAGTTTTCCCAGAAAACCACAGACAAACTAAAAGTTGACCGACTAACAAAGCAATGAACACACGAAGTTCAAGGACCATAACTTTTGAATAAAATGACATATCAAAATCCCCGCAATATATGTGAAAATTCACATTAAGGTTTAACCATGTAAAAAAATCGAAGTAAATATCATTTCAAATGAAAAGGTTATGGCCATCCTCATATTTGCATAGATTTGCATTATTTTTTTAAGTGCAAGGGTCATAACTCCGAAACATCAAATCAAATGATCCTCAGAATCAACTTAGCTTCAGGTCTTGATGCATTAAACATGTGTATGAAGTTTCATTAATATCTGTCAAACAGTTTTGCCAGAAAACAGTGGACAAACTACACACAGTTCCACAGTTCGAATAATTATCTGACATCAGTGATTGTTTACCCACAAAACACTGTAATTACGTGTGTCGCGATCACCTGGCGTACTTTGCCAGGGTCGGATCAAACGGTCCAATTCACACCTCGAACTCAAACAGACTGAGAGGTGCGACTTCGATACAAACACCGATAATTACATGCAAACAAACACTTTGGGGACGGAAAATGACTTCGACTTAACGAAAACGTGATCAGTTCGAACTCGTCTTTAAAAACTTAAATTTATATAGAATATATAGGAAGAAAAGTTGGGACTTAACAAAAACTTCGTGTCAACGAGAAATTCGTGTCAAGCGAGTTCGCCATAACGAGAGTGGACTGTATTTGCATATATTTGCATTTTTTTTAAGTAAAAGGGCAATAACTCCGAAACGAAAAATCAAATAAACCTCAAAATCGACTCAGCATTAAATCATGATATATTAAACATTTTTGTGAAGTTTCATCAATATCTCCCAAACAGTTTCCCAGAAAACAGTGGACAAACTATTTGCATTATCCTTTTAAGGACAAGGGCCATAACTCTGAAACGAAAAATCAAATGATCCTCAGAATCAATTCAGCTTCAGATCTTGATGCATTAAATATTTGTGTGAAGTTTCATTAATATCTCTCAAATAGTTTTCCCAGAAAACAGCGGACAAACTATTTGCATATTTTTTAAGGACAAGGGCCATAACTCCGAAACGACAAATCAAATGAACCTCAGAATCAACTCAGCTTCAGATCTTGATGCATTTAACATTTGTGTGAAGTTTCATTAATATATGTCAAATAGTTTTCCCAGAAAACAGCGGACAAACTATTTGCATGTATTTGCATTATTTTTTAAGTAAAAGGGCCATAACTCCGACACAAGAAATCAAATGAACCTCAGAATCGACTCAGCTTCAGATCTTGATGCATTAAACATTTGTGTGAAGTTTCATTAATATCTGTCAAATAGTTTTCCCAGAAAACAGAGGACAAACTATTTGCATATTTTTTAAGGACAAGGGCCATAACTCTGAAATGAAAAATCAAATGAACCTCAGAATCAACTCAGCTTCAGATCTTGATGCATTAAACATTTGTGTGAAGTTTCATTAATATCTGTCAAATAGTTTTCCCAGAAAACAGCGGACAAACTATTTTTTAATGTATTTGCATTATTTTTTAAGTAAAGGGGCCATAACTCCGAAACGACAAATCAAATGAACCTCAGAATCTACTCAGCTTCAGATCTTGATGCATTAAATATTTGTGTGAAATTTCATTAATATCTCTCAAATAGTTTTCCCAGAAAACAGCGGACAAACTATTTGCATATTTTTTAAGGACAAGGGCCATAACTCTGAAATGAAAAATCAAATGAACCTCAGAATCAACTCAGCTACAGATCTTGA
The DNA here is from genome assembly GCA_963576725.1 of Azorinus chamasolen. NCBI lineage: Eukaryota > Metazoa > Mollusca > Bivalvia > Cardiida > Solecurtidae > Azorinus > Azorinus chamasolen. The sequence continues at coordinate 73,109,612 of OY755246.1, forward strand.
TGCATTTAACATTTGTGTGAAGTTTCATTAATATCTGTCAAATAGTTTTCCCAGAAAACAGCGGACAAACAAAATGTTGACGGACGAACGAACGAGCGGACGGACGGAGGGACGGACGGACAGGGCCACGACAATTTACGACCACCTTTATTAGGTGGGCGTATAAAAAAGCTTTGTTTATTAAAACAAGCCAATTTTTGACAAAAATAACAAAAGGCAATAACTCCAAAGACACTGAAGACAGAGTTATGGACATTGTGCACTGCACTTGTGGTCAATGTGTGGTTTATCTGTATGTGAAGTTTGAAGTCAATAGCTTTTATACTTTGAAAGTTATGATCCGGACAAGCCGGATTTTTAAAAAAAAATAACAAAGAGCAATAACTCCAAAAATACTGAAGACAGAGCTACTAACCGTGTGCACTGTACTTGTGGTGAATGTGATCTATCTCAATATGAAGTTTGAAGTCAATAGCTTTTATATGTTTGAAGCTATGATTCGGACAAACTAGATTTTTACTAGAATAACAAAGGGCAATAACTCCTAAAATAATGAAGACAGAGTTATGGACCTTGTGCACTGCATTTGTGGTCAATGTGTTCTATCTGTACATGACGTTTGAAGTCAATAGCTTTTACACTTTGAAAGTTATGATCCGGACAAGCCAAATTTTGAGAAAAATAAACAAGGGCAATAACTCCAGAAGTACTGAAGACAGAGTTACGAACATTGTGCAATGCATTTGCAGTCCATGTGATCTATCTGTATATGAAGTTTGAAGTCAATAGCTTTTATACTTTGGAAGTTATGATATGGACGAATGGACGGACTGACAGACGGGCGGATAGATGAATAGACGGACGGACATGGTTACTCTAGTAAACCCCCCAAAACTTTGTTTGTGGGGATATAAAATACAATGTTCATTATTTTGTAGATTTTAAACCATTAAGATAAATAGAGCATTTGCTCCTTTGGAGCAAATGCTCTATTTATCACAATGGTTTAAAAAAGTGACTTTAACATACTTGTATGCGATCGCAATCTGTCCTAGGAGAATCGGCAATTGTCCTGAATCGCAATTAAATATATTATTTCATGAGCGAACAGAGTAGATCCTGATCTGGACCTACTCTGTTAACAGTTTGCAAAGCCTTAGCCTTATGGAGGAAAGGGTTTACCAAATGCCTTTTCACTTTTGCGAACAGAGTAGATCCTGGTCAGACGGCTCCTATAGTTGTTGTCTGATCAGGGTCTGCTCTTCTTTACTTGACCTGACTGTCAGACATGATATAGATATGATTCTATAGTTCTTTTCAGAGTAAAAAATTCCTTAGAAGGTTTATATTAACATTCAGCTTATATAAATATTCATGATACATCAATATTTCTAAAATGAATAATGAACAGGGAAAGGGTTTAGATATAGTATACATGTAGATCTATACGGTTATAGTTTCTGCCATGGCAAAATATTCCAGTGTCCATGTGCTTTTACAACAATTAACCTAATTAATATTCATAATCATGATGATGTCATACTTTCTTACATATAAATTAATATTAATATTCATGGAATAAAGTCTTTATTGACATAAAGTATTGAACATTGTCAGATAAATTATGTCTCTAAACCCATTGCTACATGAAATAATGACAATATGAACATTGATTGTAATATTATTTTTGATATAACGTTTAACAGGAATTTTGGTAATGGCAGAAACTTTAATCTATATATTATTCTATTAGCAAAAAGAGCAGACCCAATCAAACGGCTCCTAGTCTCCCACATCTGTCTGCAAAGATATTCAGCTCTTATATATATATATATCACCATCTGGGTGTTGTCAGTCTAGTTCCTTATATACCACTCATACTGTGTTAACCCCTTACTCCATAAATGCGCCTTTCTACACCTTTGCAAATAGGGTAGACCCACATCAGACAGTTCTTATACAGAGCTCCAAATAAGATGCCTTTACATTTTCAAGAATATCGCCTTTATTTCTCCACCAATTAAACCTTATATACTGTGACCACTCTTCAGTAATTTTCTAGAAGAGACGATTGTAAAGAGTGGTCACAGTGTAGGGTTTGGTGGTGAAATGACGATTTTAGTATTTGGGAACACACCCTTATCTGTACCTCTGCCTATATGAGTCATCTGATCAGGGCATGTTCTATTTGCTTCTGACATAACATACATTTAGCTCTACAGTTTCTGCTGTGGCCAAAAACCACTGTTTTAAAAATGCCGTTGCAAAATTTTAAAACTCAACCATTTATATTCATGTCATATGATCATTTCTTACCATGAATATTCATGGAGTAAAGGCTAAACTGCTATGATCAAATTTTGATCACTGTGACCATGGCATGACAACTCTGCATGGTTTTACAAACTGAGCATCATCTACGGGGTCGACAAACAAATACTGATTGCTTGTATCCCAAGTAGTTCATTAGGTTCACTCTGAGACATGTTTGTTGCTCATTTTACAAAACGTTGGGATAGCTTCTGATAGTCCTTTCTGCTTTTTAATATGTCCAAGTTGTTGACAAACATCATGCTTCAGAGTCCTGCCCATCTCTCTCAGCATGCCAACATATTCTATTTAATTATCCGTTTAGAATTACCATCATACTGTCTTTGACTAAATTGTTTTGCAATAAACTGGTACATGTGAAAAAGTTGTGACTTGACTGGGACTTGAATCCAGGGCCTGTGGCTTACCATGCCAACACTCTACTGACTGCGCTATCAAGTCACACAGTCTAAAGCTTTTCAATGTTCCGACAATCTTTAACCAACTACTGTTCCATCTGGAGATCAGCAAACACTGGCTGCTAGTATCTAAAGTAGTTCAGTAGATTTTAACAATTCGTATACCACAAAGTCAGCACCAGCTGATCAAGCTTTTCATACTTAGATCAGTATTGGGAAATCTTGTTTGGATGTTGATAAAAATGTTTCATTGATTTGGTCTTGCTTTGTGGTGACAATTACTGTGTTTCGACATTGAAAGCTCTTTGTCAATAAAGCAATATTATTCTCCATTTTTGTGGCATTTAAAGCATAGTGGGCTTTGTTAGAAAACTGGCATGTCAGGTCCCTTGTTGTTTGGAATCTTGTCGAAATTACTGTCCCCTGCAAATAAAATTAATGTTTATGATTAAAATGTATTTCTGGAAATATTTCTTAATCCCGTACACCATAAATATTCATATAACAAATAAATAGGGGTTATTACGCAGGTGACTAGGGCCGCAACAAACAAATAGAGGTTATTACGCAGGTGACTAAAGCTGCAGCGTGATATATTGGCCCGACACCTTGCAATTGGCCCGAGGGCTTAGCCCGAGTTACTATATCAAGGTAAGGGACTATATCACTCTGCGGCCTTATAGTCACCTGTGTAATAACCTGTTTATTACATTTATGGGTCAAATTGGATCTACATGTACTAGGTGCAATAGATCATTCTCAAAGGATTTAAAGAATCAGCACTATCCAGTCACACAGTCATTAGATGACGTCATTATGACGGGTTCATATTATTCAAAACTTGACGTTGGAAAGAGCGGACAGAGTGCTCTTTTTATTCACCGGTACGTGCACATGTATTGGGCATGTAAATTTGAATCGAATCGGGTGAGGATTGTCTTTGTAAAAGCCATGGTTTGGGGACTATTCGGTATACTGTGTACGAGAACTTTGACAACATTTGCATCATCGGAGCAAAATTAGACCTTCATCGCATATCAGGGTTCTGTTGATATAGATTTAGAATGATTACCTTGGCAGCGGGCACAATATCTGTTATTGGCCCGTTGCTAGGTCTGTATTGGCCTGCTCAGACCACACGACTCTGTTTTTTTTTAAATGATATTGGATCATTTATAACGTAAAAATGTTACTATTTATAATAACAAATGTAATAATTACATTTATAGTTGATATTAACTGAATATTTATAATGACACTACAGACAATTCTGTTTTAAACATGCTAGAAACTGTATTATCATCTTAATTATTTCATAAGCAAACATAGCAGACCCTGATCTGAGAGCTATTATATAGATACTATCTGATATGCTCTTTGCAAAGGCATTAACCCGTTTCCTCATATAATGTGTTTTCACGCATTTGCAAACAGAGTAGCCCCAGATCAGATGGCTCCTATAGGAGCCGTCTGATCAGGGTCTGCTGTGTTTGCTAATGGAATTTTGTAGACCTTTTCCTTTACTTTCCAAAATGGCTACAATGTTCAACCTTCCATATTTCATATAACTATTTTGTTCATGAATATTCAGTAGGTATTTAAATTTGAAATAAACATAGAACAGGGAAAGGGTTAAGAGGCCTGTTGATTGAGTAAATGACTATAAAACATTTTACATTTAAAATTGTACACATCATTCACCTTTTTTTCACAAGCCTAAATGCATATAAATGATACTAAAGCACCTGGCTGGTCAGAATGTCTAACTTTCTCAGTGTGTATTACCAGGATAACAACAATATAGGAAGGCCTTGTACAACCTTTCTTCAGATTTCACTATATGTCCATAAATTAACCCTTTCTCTGTTTAAATATTCATTTAAGGGTTAATGACATCATTGGTATCATATTATTGGATAATTTTTTTTAAATTGCATATTATTAACAAAGGATATTTTGGAACAGACAGAACCATAGAATTTGATCTATATAACACCATATTATTATAAGCAAACTGAGCAGACCCTGATCAGCCAGCTCCAATTGCAATGCTTACTTTCACTACCATGAGAAATTAGTGCAAAACCATTGTAACAATGTCTACGAGTAGATCCACGAAAATTACCATTGTACAGTATAAAACCTCTTTAAATTGACCACCAATTTGGCAAAGCATGTCTAATTATGCTTAAATATTTGCAGGTATGATTAGTTTAATTCTTTATGCCTTTGCAAACAGAGTAGACCCAGATCAGATTGCCCCTGCAGAAGATACTGTTCACATTTTTGTTTGCCTTGTGATGATAATACATATTATTTCTAAGGTCTAAAACCCCCAAGAAGAATTCCCTTATAAGTTGAAAAATTACTGAGACGAGTTTTATTTGTTATTATAACAAATAAAACTGTCATCCCTGTAAGTTTTCAAAACTGGTGCGAAAAATTTACGGGTATAGATTTAATCCAATTCAGTGTTCCGTAATAACAATTTATAATGATGATTTGGATCCACCTTATAAGTTCATTTTATTGATTGATTGACAGGGAAAATGTAAATTTGATAACAAAAACTCATGAAAATAAATAGGTGCCGAATCGTCTAGGGTAAATTTTTGGGAGGGGCCGAGTTGACCATGGTGGCGAATCGTTTTGGGGCCGAATTGTCTAGGGACCCGGTTAGTCTCATTAATGACCCGTAAGACAGCATGCTAATTTTGTGACAGGTGCCGTCTTCCGAAAGTAGCTCGATATCACCATTTAGAGTACACAGATGTGAACTAGGGACCCGGTTAGTTTGGTGCCGAGTCGTCCAGAAACCTGTTGTGCGTCTACTTTGTTTGCAAAGACGTAAAAAGGCATATTTATGGAGGAAGGGGTTTAACTTAAAGTCTCAGGGATGAATAAGTTAAAAACTTAATAGGGCGAATCGCCGTGACGTCACGCGCACCTGTTATTTTAGCCGAGAAAAGCTTGGTGGGCAAAAAGACAGACAGCTGATATGTAAACAATAACAGAAACATTGACAGCACTTTGAAAACTTCTGTTAAAATTAATAAAAACGATTATGGTGCAATCGTTGATGATAGTTACATCGATAGTACATGTAAAAACATAAAAATGAACCGAAAATTGATTATGGAAGATGAATTTACACGTACAAACATCTTTATTTGGAGTCGGTTGTACAACAAATAACACGACTGATCTACAATAAACTATTTGCCGGCTATGTAACAAAAATAACAACAGTTTAACATGACAACCTGTGGAATTGAAAGATATAAGCTTTTCAAAGCATGGGTAATGCACAGTACAAAATTATAATCAGAAACAATAAAAAATATTGGTAAAATACACAAACCCTTTCCCTGCTCAGTAGGCCTATTCATGTAAGAAATAATGATATCATGACTATTTATAAGCTAATGTTTCTAATGACATTTGTAGACAGGATTGTTTTGTTGGTAGAAACTGTAGAGTCGGACCTATTACAATTTCATAAATAAACAGACCAGCCCCAGTATGATCTGGGTCTACACTGTTTGCAAATACACGAACACACGCTTATATTAGAGAAAGGGTTACATCTTTGAATGCTTAAATTTTAAGGTGGAATGACCCATCATTGTTTAACTGTAGATCCCATTCATTATATAATAAGACTTAAATTTGCTATATGATTTTGAATAATAAACAGTGAAGACCCTGGTCAGAGGGTTGCTTGTTTAGCTATATATATTGTCTGGGTCTACATTTTGCAAATGTCAGTAGGCCTACTTTTATTCAACGCATTCAAAGATTCTAACAATACACACGATTTTTTTTTTACTAAAAATGAATTGTTTAAGACAGTTGGAGACTATATTATTACATTACTTACTCAGCCGAAATACTGCTAATTTACTTACTAGACCTAGGAAAACAGTAACGATCAAAGGTGCCAGATGGTCAGTAAATCCCCTAATTTCTCAGCAGGGGACAAGGGTCAGCGATCACGGAACTGCCATCTATCACACACTGTCTTATCAACAAAGTTATGAACTATTACGTAACAGGAATGCTTCTGTTGTGACAACTACCAAACTATGTGCCAATTGTCTAAAGTTATGATTTGTTACATAGCTTCCCGAACAATGGAAGATAACTATGTTTTGACTAATTAGGTCTATGGCTAAGCATAATTAAATCCCAACGATTTAGATACATGTATATTCAAAAAGGTAGTTTATTGTGAAATATAGTTCTAAAGATAATATAGATATGATCTAGATCTATTCTAAAATACTTTTACTAGATCTGCTACGGTACTGTACAGTAGCCAGAAAGACAATTTACAACACACGAATGAACGACATGAGGCTGTATAACTTAATATCTAGATCTTATTGAAATAAAACGAGAATTAAACTATTTTAATACTGTTGATCTAAATTATTCGACATATCAGGCATGTCCAACAAATATATAAGAATGTCTCCCATTTCAAAGAAAGGCCAGATCAAGGGATCGGGGTTTTTTGTGCGTGTTTTTTTTCAAAGTTCAGCTAGTAGTTTATAGGGCCGATTTATTCAATCTTCTTGTTGTATCTATCCTTAGAAACTAAAACATAATTGTCATTATAGTCAGAGGATACAGTAAATGTACAGAAATCAACAATTCAAAACCAACACTGTCATTAAATGATGAGTAGGCTAACTGTTGCCTACCCTTGGGTGCTACTAAACAGAGTCTGGTAGAGTCCGGTAGAGTCTGGTAGAGTCCGGTAGAGTCTGGAGGCTTTTTAAGAAGATTAAGTGCATTTTCAAGATTATACTGCTGTTATATAACATTATTTAGTATGTTTGCAGCTATAGTAATTAATATCCATTTAAAAATGAGCGTATAATAGCTTGAAAACATCCGGTAAATGTTACCCGGTAATGGCCGACCTTCGTCGGATAGAGTCTGGTCAAGTATTATCTAGAAGCCCTATTAGTATAAGAATACCCTGAATTGTATCAGTAAACATTCTACATACATTAATAAGTGATTTCACCATAAATTCAAAAGCAGTATGTTGGCCTAAACTTCCGTTTTCATCTCCAGACTCTACGTAAACTACCTTCCGAAATTTCGCCAGACTGCAGTCTGGAAAAAGCGAAAAATAATCTGTTATACAATACATATCAAGTGCATACTGCTTTCATATTTATGATAAAATCACTTATTAATATAAGCAGAATGTTTTCTGATAAAATTAAGGGTATTCTAATACTAATTGGGCTTCCAATACTTGACCAGACACTACCCGACTTACGTCGGCCATTACCGTGTCACCGGGGTAATATTTGCCGGGTGTTTTAAGCTATTATAGGCTATTTTTGTTAAGGATATTACCTGTTACAGCTGAAAACATACTAAATAATGTTATTTATCAGCATTATAATCATGACAATGCACCTAATCGTCTTTAAAAGCCTCCAGACTCTACCAGACTCTACCGGACTGTACCAGACTCTGTTTAGTATCACCGCGACGGGTTTGTTTACAAACAGAGATTCGCCCTATAGCGCAGGTGCTGCAGATATTCTTTCACAGCATTGTAATATCTCGGAAGATTCAAGATAATAAATCGTGTTCACGAAAGTCATAGCAGAACTATAAATAGAAGACAATGATAACCTAAGCGTTAATGTTTGTATGTATATGTACTTGCGATTTTCAAGCTCATCCAATATGCGTGTCTGGTAAACAAATTCTCCTACTCGATTTGCAAACTCCTCACAGTGATCTCCCTTGTCACCACGCGTGCGGTCTATTACTATTAGGGGAGATAACTGCGTTGGAGGTTGCGTTTCCCTATGGCGTAAAGTCACGTGATATTCAAAATGGCGGCGATCAATTAATCAAAAATTGATTCGTGTATAAATGTGCATAAATACCCCAATATTATTAATATCGCCTCATTTTTAAAATATTCGTCATATTTGTTGAAAAAATGATCAAATACAGTAACTGCTTGTCTTAAAAAAACGGTCCACGATAGTACTTTTTGTAATAAGTTGAGTTGATTACCTAACTACATTACACATCTGAGTAAATCGTTTTGTGAGGACCGGCTGATTTGCTCTCGCAGTTCCGGTAGAACTGGTATCTGTGTTAACACAGATCCCAACTAGATTGTTTATAAACAGCAGATATATAAGCAAATTATGCCAATTGACTATCTTACTCCAATACTTTACTATTCTTACATATCTGTTTATGTGCAAGGGATACCGACCTAGCTCACCATAAACACCAACATTACTTGTGCACATATTTACCAGTCTATAAGACATCTGCTAATCGTGATGACCCTGACGAGTGTTTTTCTAGAGGCTTTCTCATCAGCGTCTGCAATGTTTTATGTATTTTTGCAAACATCATTCGGTTAGGGTTAGGGTTATGTTGAAGATTAAAATTAGACTCTTTCAGGCAGAAATTTGACGATTTCATTAAAAATTAAGCCTTCAAGACATTTAACTTCTCTTGCAAATTTCAGTGACTAAATTAAAAGGTATGCACCCAGATAAAACGTTTATTTATTAAACACAGAACAGATGATTAATATGCAATCATACCTCCTGGTGACTATTTATTATATATAACAACTTCTGATCAGTATCCAAAATGTATTTGTTTTACTTCTTTCTTTGTATGTTTTGTTTTTGTTTGCTGAAATCGGACAATCAAACTATTTGCAGAAGTAAAATTAAATATTATTAAAACTAAAGATTGTTGTTTAATTGTGATATATGTCTAGTAGATACCACTGTTCCCTGGTTGATTGGGTATCCTGTTTAGCCCCTCGTGATTCAATAATCAAGACTTGGAGGTCACGACACAAAAGGGCCACGACAGGGTGTGATATATGATGATAACTTATATAAATATAACTTTTAGATTATGTTAACCCTTTACTTTATGAATATACATGTAAGACATAATGTCATCATGAATATTAATTAATTAAATTTAATTTTATATTGATATATTAACACAGGGAATTTGGGGCATAGCAGAAACTTGGAATCTTACCTATATTATATCTTAAGTAAACAGCGCAGATCCTGATCACACGGCTCATAGATGATCTGTCTGATCGGGGTCTACTCTGTTTGCAAAGGTATTAAAAGGCATATTATGTGTAAAATGATTAAATAAAGACATGTAATAAGTCACATTTCAACATTTAAGTAACAGTCTGAAATGTAGTCATGTATTTCTGCCGGTTTCTGTGATTTAGGGTTAACCTATCATTTATCTGCATTTTTTTTAAAAAAAACCCGTGCAAAATAAAAAATAAAACTTGAAAATGCAAACAATACATTGTCACACCCTTCGTTATTCTCGATGTTAAAGAACTTGTGTCACTGTGTAATCAGTGTGAAAACAATCAATATTGGATAACAAGAGGGCCATGATGGCCCTGATATCGCTCACCAGACAATCAGGAGAAGATTTTCAAAGTTTTCACTATGTTCTATAGAAAACTGGCCACCCCTGGGGTGGGGCTTTATTTCTTAGCATGACTTGACTGAAATTAGCACACAGTTTGGATTCTGATCTGACGCATACCTGTATGTAACTTCATATGTGGTTTGTACATGAGTTAATTATAAGATTGATATACATTAACCCTTTCCTCCATAAAAACGCCTTTCTACGCCTCTGTAATAGTCACTTATGAAACCATTGTGATAAATAGAGCATTTGCTCCATAGGAGTAAATGCTCTATTATTACAATGGTTTCAAATCTACACAATTCTTAAATTTTCCTTTTCTCTAATTAATGCTCCTTATCAGTAGATTTATTCAAAGAGGTAGGATCTGAAAATAGCCTATGAGGGAATGGGTTAAAAACAGTGTGAACAAACAGACAATAATTCTGAAGCAGACAACTTTATAGAGTTTTGACCAGGAACTTGACCTCTGATTGGTAAGACAGACTGAATATCTGGGGTCCTTCTAGCTCAGGGGAACCTTTATAGTGTAAAAGTCTATTTTAAAGTATAACCAACAGGGCAGGGCCAATTTTAACCTCAGAACTATGATATTAATCAATTTCAATAAGGTATACTAAGTAAATCTATACACTAAATATCTAAGCTCTGTGAAATGTACTTTTTGACAAGAAGATTTTTAAAGTTTTCCCCATGCCTAACCTAAGTGAACCCAGCATTCTGCTACTTGTACAGAAAACAACAGTCAGCTAGAGAAAACTGGCCACCCCTGGGACCGTGGCGGGGCCAATTTTGACTCCAGGGACATAATTTATATAACTTTTGTAGAGGACCTGTAGGTGATGCTATGTGCCAAAGATGAAAGCTGAGAACCCTGTAGATTCAGAGGAGAAGACTTTTAAAGGTTCAAATTGTTGACGACGCACGACGCACACCGCACGACGCACAAACGCCGACAGACGACAGACATCAGGCGATCACAAAAGCTCACCCTGAGCACTTTGTGCTCTGATGAGCTAAAAAGTGTAGCAAAGGGCCTACTCGGTGCGAGCGCCACCTGGTTGGACAGGGGTAAATAACCGACAAAAAGACGCCCAATAGGGCATCTTTTGTGGGTTATCTCCCCAAATTCAATTTATAGGTGGCGCTCGCACCGAGTAGGTCCCTCATCCGGATACCTTCTGATTTTATCGATCGCCATTGTATGTGTTTACTGAAGTTATTCATGATAAGATTGATCAACAAAATGATTTAAATAATGTAGATGAAATGAAAATTTCTTACATTTTGAAAATAAATATTGTTCTTTCAACCATCTTGCACAAACAGAGAGGGGGGGGGGTAGACATTACACTTTGAGGACCGGTCATTACACTTCCCCTGTCATATGTAAAATCTGACTTCAATGATATTGTGTGTATATTCCCTTGACAGTTGTTTGTTCGATATAGTTTTAATTTTAATATTTCTTCCTTTTTGTTCATTTGAGAGCCCATACTTACTTTAATTATTAAAAGTTTTTTTAGTTTGTATGGAAATTATAAGGTGAAATTTGCACACAAGTAGTACATGCAAATTGCAATAAAAATACACATTGAAATTAAAACATTAATACACTTAAACAAGATATGTTGAACTACATATACTTTGAAAAATAACCATTTTAACCCTTTCCTCCATAAATACGACTTTTTATGCCTTTGCATACAGGGTAGACCCAGATCAGAAGGCTCCTGCACAGTGTAGGTGCTTTCTGACCAGGGTCTGCTCTGTTTGCTTATGTAATAAAATAGATCTGATTCTATAGTTCCTGCTTTCGCAAAACTTTCATGTTTTAATCTGTCATTTTAAGAACATATCTAATTAATATTCACGAAGCCATGACATGGAGTAAATGGTTATGTATAACACGTTCAAGCAGTTTGATCCAGATCAAATTGTAAAAGAAAGTTTAATAACCTATTAGAATTCACACTATTTGACCGTACACTGTACTTTAACTGTGTTCCGAGTACAGTTTTTATTTATTTCAGAAATCACCTCAGGTATCAAATAAAATTAAAATATGTAACCCTTACAAAATGTAGAAAACCAGTCTATAAGGCATCAGCTAATTGTAATGACCGTGACTAGTGTTTTTTAGAGGTTTCTCATCAGCGTCTGCAATGTTTTATTTTTGCAAACATCATTCGGTTGCACCACTGTTGGTTAAAATAAAACTCTTTCAGTCAGAAATTTTACAACTTCAATTAAAAATTAAGCCTTCAGGACATTGAACTTCTCTTGCAAATTTCAGTGACTAAATAAAACGGCATGGACCCAGATAAGACGTTTATTTATTAAAAACAACCGACGATTAACATTCTTACTAGTGACAATCTATTATATAACAGCTTCTGATCAGTATCCAATATGTATTGTTTGTTTCTTTTTTTGTATGGTTTGTTTTTGTTAGCTGAAATTGTACAATCAAACTTTAATTGCAGAAGTAAAACGAAATATTGATAAAGATAAAGTGTTGTTTTTTTTAATTGTGATATATGCCAAGTAGATACCACTGTTCCCTGATTGATTGGATTTCCGATTTAGCCCCTTTCTCTTAAAATTCGTGATTGCAAAATAACCAAGACCTTACTAATTAAATTCGGAGAGTACGACACAAAAGGATCTCAGCAGGGTGTGATATATGATGATAACTTATCTATAACACTGGGGGCCCATGACACAGCTAGACTGTTACACAAACAATACTGAACGTCCATTTGAACGTTCCCTCCCTTCCCAAAAAAGTTTATAACTTTTCGATTTTATTAACCCTTCACTCTATGAATATAAATGTAAGAAATAAAGTGATCATGAATATCAATTAAAATATTTTTATAATGATATAGTAACACAGGAAATTCGGGGCATAGCAGAAACTGTGGAATCACATCTATATTGTATCATGGGCAAACAAAGCAGATCCTGATAAGACGGTTCTGATCGGGATCTACTCTGTTTGCAAAGGTATTAATAGGCATATTATCTGTTAAAATTATATAATAAAGACATTTTAACATTTAAGAAGCAGTCTGAAATGTAGTCGTGTATTTCTGTCGGTTTCTTAGGTTTAGGGTAAACTTATCATTTATCTGCATTTTTTTTAAAGAAAAGTGCAAAATAAAACAAAAATAAAACTTGAAAATGCAAACAATATATTTCCACATCCTTCGTTATTCTTTTAAAAAAACATACGTGTGTAATCAAAGTAAAAACAATCAATAATGGATAACAAAACTGTAACAAATGACCAGAGACATACTGTAATGTATTCTGCTTAGAAACTGAAACAGACTATAGATACCTTTACTACCCTAATCCTCTGTGATAGTAGCCTACCTTATCAGTTGTGTATTAGATCTCATACTGAGAGTACCATTAAAGTAGTAGTAGAACTCACACGTTTGTGTACTTATTTATTTGTCACTTGACAATACTCACTTCAGTTGATACTTATAACTATTACTACTACTACCACTACAAACATAAAACATAAAGAATATTACATGGTGTCAGAATTTTAGGACTTAAGTTTCTTTGGACAATATAATAAGAGCACACTTTAACAATGGAACTTGCTGGAATGAAACCACCTGAAATGGACTGGAACCATACAAACCTTCCAGAGGCATGGGAGAAATTCCAGAGACATGTGAAATTAATCTACGACGGTCCTTTCAAAAAGAAGTCAGATGAAGAGAAAATCTCATATATATATTACTTTTGTGGATTGGAGATAGAGGAAGAGACGTTCATGCCACATGGACATTGACTGAGGAAGAGAGGAAAGTGCTTAACATCCATTTTGAGAAATTTAAAGAGCACGTACAGCCAACATTGAACCCGATTTTCGCTCGTTACAAATTCAACAATGAAATCCAAGGGACTGACACAATAGATGCGTTTGTGACCAGACTTAAACTATCCGCCAAAGACTGTGATTTCTCAGAAACGGAGAAAAACAAATTAATCAGAGACAGAATCGTTTTCGGGACTAGTTCTTCGAAAGTCAGCGAAAAGCTGATTAACATTGGCAAAGATTTGACGCTAGAAAAGGCTATACAGACGGCACAGGCATACGAGTACAGTCAGGAGCAACTCAAATCCATGGGGAAGGATGTGGATTTCTGCAGAGCCGGACCTACCCAGAGTCAACAGGAGCACAGGACCACAATGAGCCAGCGACGACATTCCATGGCTAAGACGAAACCCAGAGGGAAGCAAGTGGGCAAGAACAATATAAACAATGTGGAAATTGCATGAGAAGCCACAAAATTGGACAGTGTCCAGCGAAAGGCAAACAATGTTACAATTGTGACAAACTCTACCATTTTTCTAGCTGCTGTAGGGCTAGAAATTCTAAAAACAATGTGAACTGTATTAGTGATGATGATTGTGAATTTGTAGACAAAGTTCAGGGATTTAACATTGACACGGTAAGCACTTTATCTACAGATCGTGCCCTTGTACCCTTGTCCCTTGGCCCAATGAAAATTCCAATCAAATTCAAAATTGACACTGGTAGCTCAGCGAACATAATTCCGCTGAAGCATTTTAGATCTCTCAAGATTAAAGACCCTTTACTCCCTCCAGCTGCAAAATTGACGTCATATACGGGAAATGACATACCTGTGCTAGGTCAGATAAGTCTGCAATGTAGGTACAAAGACAAGTCAGTCACGACATTATTTCAAGTAGTAGACACTTATGCAAGTCCACTTGTTAGCATTGAGACATCAGTCAAGCTAGGACTGATACAGCTGACATACACAATAGACAGTTGCTATGACAAACAGACTGTTATGCAACAGTACCATGAATTGTTTGAAGGTACTGGGGTTCTTCCGGGAACAGCAAAGTTGCACCTTAAACCGGATGCTACACCTGTAGCAAACCCACCCAGACGAGTGCCTTAAGCATTGAAAGTCCGACTTAAGGATGAGCTTCAGCGTATGAAAGACTGTGACATAATCACAAAAGTGGACGAACCGACAGACTGGGTGAACTCTCTTGTAGTAATAGAGAAACCCAAAACTGGTCAATTACGACTATGTCTAGATCCAAAAGCCTTGAATCAATGCATACGACGACCGCACTACCCAATGCCAACGCTTGACGACGTGACGTCACAGCTAGCAGGTGCGAAATATTTCAGTATATTAGACATTACACATGCATACTGGAGTATCAAACTAGACGAGGAATCCTCTTACTTGACTACATTCAGCACGCCATTTGGTAGATACCGGTTCTTACGACTGCCATTTGGTAAATCTTCAATGGAAAAGTAGTAAAGTCAAGCAGGCAAAGCCACATGCAAGACGCAACCACCACCAAAACACCGATAGACAGCATGACACACACACACACACACACAACCACACACCCAAACGCACACGCACACACACACACACACACACACACGAAATGAACACAGAAAACACCAAAAGACACACAAGAAACAGGGACAAACGTTCCACAACATGAACAAACCACAAGCACAAAGACGCAAGGCAAACAAAAGGAAGGGTGACAAAGTCAAGATATCTTTCAAAGGAAAGTAAATGAATCTTTTGAAGGGTTGAGTGGCGTTTCCGCCATTGTTGATGACATTTTGATATTTGGATGTTCACGGCAAGAGCATGACGAATGCTTGCGCAACGTTTTAGAACGTGCACGTGCAAAAGGTGTGCGTTTCAATCCAAATAAATGCATCATAGGTGTCAAAGAGGTACCGTTTTTCGGTTATTTGATCACAGACGACGGCTTAAAAGCAGACCCAAGCAAAGTCCAAGCCATAGTTGACATTGACATCCCAGATAGCCAGAAAACTTCCTGGGAATGGTCAATTACTTGTGCAAATTCGCGCCAAATCTCTCAGAGATTATTTATTTGTCACTTGACAATACTCACTTGAGTTGATACTTATAACTATTACTACTACTACCACTACAAACATAAAACATAAAGAATATTACACATACATGTATGTATGAAAGGACCTACGCCCATTAAACCGACGAAGCGTTAGAAACCCTATTTGTTTAATTTTCTCTGGAATGAAACTTTAGTAGCTACCATTTTTATTAATGGGCCCTTTTTAGGGTTTCGGCTTTTGCCGAAATCCTTATAAAATGGATTGCCACTCAAACTATGGCGGAAAACCCTATTGCACGAGCGCTACCTAGCGGGAATCCCCCTAAGAGAATACGCGCATGTGCAGTGCTTGGCTTACAATCCGGTTCCGGAATCTTACAAAATATTTATAATGAAATATGGAAGGTGGATCCATTAGCAAACAGAGCAGACCCTGAATCTATGGGAGCGAGCTGTCTGATCTGGGTCGAATCTATTTGCAGATGCATGAAAACAAGTTTATATGGGGAAATTAAGGGTTAAATAGACTTCTTCTGTTCTTTACGTCCTTTACAGTATAAAGGTTACATCACTGGTGGTCAGTAGGGCAGGGCAACTGTTACATCATGCTAAAATCTCTAGAGGTCATACGCTTAACTCTTTGCACGCTAGCGGCGAAACTGTGATTACCTATGCAAACAGTTTGGATCCAGATGAGAGGCCACATAATTCTGCGTCTCATCAGGATCCTAACTGTTTGTCATCTTGATAATATTTTTGCATAAAATGAAAGAAAATTTATTGAAGAATTGAAGCAGACGTCAATTGTTGCAAACGAAACATCACTCAGCATTATAAGGATTAAGCAAGCTGTAGAGATCTGTAATATCGTCTGCTTCAGGTTTGTCATCATTTGAATTTCTAAAAGATCAGTTTTAGGCATTTTGACCTAAGGCAAAATTGTCACAAGTTGTAAACAGTTTAGATTTTGGTCAGACAGTTACCTGGTATTAGATCTGAATCCAAACAGGGTGTCCCACTTTGCCAGCCTTTATTGTTTAAGTAGCTTGGATGGTAGTATTAACAATTACTATTAAAAGGAAACAAGGGTTTTTGTATCCTTTATATTATTAAAAAATCATTAAAAGGAAAAAAGGAGAAAGGCAAACAAAATGAGAAAAAGCACTTTCTTATCTTTTAATTTATATACATTTCATCATTTATTGATTTACGTGTCAGGCTTATAGTATCTTATAGTGTCTTATAGTATCTTATAGTAATGTATGTAATTTATTTCTAATTCATATCATTTATTTCTATGACGCCGGCTACTGATCAGGGTCTGTAGTGTTTACTACAGCACTAACTGTAATTTGCATGTATGACTATAATTTATTTTTAATTATATCATTTATTGATATACTTGTTACATGTATGATGCTGCAAATAGCAAAGACCCTGGCCAGTTGTGATAACTGATCGGGGTATGTATTGTTTGCAGCACAGACTCACAAATTGACCCTGAACAGACTCACAGTCGCAGTCTCCTCAGGAAGAAGTAAGAAAATACAACACAATCACACAAAAAGACAAGGTATAGGCATGGATAAACTATTAAGGGTCTTTTCTGTTTGCAAAAGCACAGAAAGGCTTATTTTGCTCAGACAAACCCTGAAATCGTCTTCACTATATAATATAAAGTGAAACAATATTATGTGTCTAACAACCCATATACCAATGGGAGGTTTTACTTCAAATTTTCACCCATGATAAGCTGTCAACCTTAATGTGAAGAGTTTCTTAAAGAATGTAATTATTGCTCTGACCATTTTACCAGAGTTATGGGACTCTGAAATTTTCTTCACTGTATAACACATAGTCAAAAGTGCTTGATATAGAGACACTATTGTTAGGGGGAGTGGTGCATCAGAAACAATTTTCTAGTTAATTTTATTTTCCCTGTTGTATCCTGCCATGCTAAGTTGAAATATATTTGTTACTTTATAATTTGTCATATTGTTAATATCACCCCACAGTATATTTGGCAATTATTGTGTAGGGTATTTAGAATCATAAGGAATATGTCTAAAATTGGTGGAAGTGTATATGTGGATAAGTGAATGATGCTTGCTAATTACTGTTATGGTCCACCAGATAGTAGCAGAAGTATGACCCTTACTTCAAATAATGCAGTGATGGCTCTATACTACATTAAACATCAATTTTGGCTCTATTGGCACACAGTGGCAAGTTGAGCTATTGGACTCGCACTGTGTGTGACATGTTCATAAAAAAATCTTTAAATGTCTTCCAAACTACTGACATGGTTTTCAGAAAAATCCACAGCAAACAATCAATATAATAAATATATATTATGTCCGAAACCTTCAGTACTGTCAGTACTTTGATTAGTTTTCCCTACCGTTTTGAAATTTTACCATGGCAATTTTTCTAGTGACCGATATTTTCCTCCCTGTGGGAGATTATCTGTTAGTTCTCTTACACAGACAGACCACCTTTAGCACGCTGTCATTCTGTGATACACGCTTGGCCTATTTTGGTATGGACCAATCAGGGTAATCCCAAGCGGAGAACACCCGAATTGCGTAATCACGAGTTGGTTCCGGTTTTCGCTCTATACTTGAGTTTAGCAAATAAATTGTTCAGGAACCAGTCGTGACAAAATGCAAATTGCTACGTTGTCCACAAATACCACATGTGGCACCTAGATTACTCAAGCGTGGAGACAATGTCGCAAAACGAGGGGGCCGGGGTGACGTATCAAGACGCTAAGCAGTATGCACTTCGACCGATAAGCGTTTTACTGTATTGATCAACTAGTAATGAAAGAATAACTCCGAACATTCCGAATGATAAAAAAAGTATGAATGATTCGTCCCCAGACCGAGGTTTGTTAACGTTTTTCTTGGATTTTTTTTGTAACTTGAGATTGGGAATTGTCCTAAAAAATAGGTGAAAAACACACCTTTTGCCATTGGGAATATAGCCAAATAAAAAATCCCTGAAACTGTTATTGTAAAATAAGATAAAATGGAATATCGTTTTCATTGTACATGTACATGTATACATAAATCTGTTATAACCAGGTGAGCAATTAAGGGCCATCATGGTCCTCTTGTTAAACTGTTACATTTTATGTTTGTAGTTTTGATCAGGGTTGTTTTCACATTTAGAAGAAAGAACTAGTGTGATGCTATGGTTAGTTGAGTGTATATTTACTTGGATATTTTGCTTTTTTATATAATTTGGTGATGTTCAGAAAAAAACACACAAAATAATCTATGTATTTGCATTTCAGTTATTTATACTTACAGAAAATCTTTTTTTCTTCCTTTACCCAATCTTGAAAATTATAGTTTTTAGCCATATTGCATAAAATCAATTAATTTTGAAAATTCAACAGGATTTTCATTGTGATCAATGAATAAAAGAATGGTCATTTTCTTTTAAAAGTAAATATATTTATATAGACAACTGATATACATGTACTTATGTTTCATATTTTAATAAATAAATGGAGATGATTTTCAAAACAAGAGGGCCATTGGCCCTATATCGCTCACCTGAGTTACAGTAATATATTGACATGTTAATTTTTCAGTGGACAACATTTCTAGCAGATGAAAGAAGCTTAGTGCACTGCTTTCACCCTTTCACTGCTGAATAAACTTGAACTGGATTCAGATCTAATACCAAGTGACTGGTTGACCAAGATCTAAACTGTTTACAACTTGTGCCATTTTTGCCTTAGCTCAAAATGCCTAAAACTGGTCTTTGAGAAATTCAAATGACGTCAATAAAGCTATGCAATTATACCTTGATCCAGGACTATAGGCAAATAAAGTGCTAGGCGGTACATAATGCCAGTTTTTGTGTGAAATGACCAATAAAAATACCTTTAAAAATCTTTTAACCCTTTCCCTCATATAAAGCTGTTTTTACGCATTAGCAAACAGAGTAGACCCATATCAGATGACTCCTACGGAAGCTGTCTGATCTGGGTCTTCTCTGTTTCTTTTGACACAATATAGATCTGATTCTACAGTTTTTGTCAAAGCAAAAACTTCTCTTCACAGACATAATGTGTTTTACGCATTAAAAATAAGAGTAGACTAGATCAGACGGCTGCTACAGAAGCTGTCTGATCAGGGTCTGCTCTGTTTGCATTTGACAATATATAGATTTGATTTTACAGTTTTTATCAAAGCTAAAACTTCTCTTTATGGAAATACCAATTTTTTACGCATTAGCAAACAGAGTAGTCCCAGATCAATTTTTGTCAAAGCAAACAGGTAAAGGGTTAATAGGTGTTTAGAAATAATTCTAGCTCTAGGTGTGAATATCTGATGAGAAGTCAATTAAACGGGTCATTAGTTTTTTTAACAATTGAAATTGAGAAGAGTTACTCATTTTTTGAGTAACATTGATTATTGATTGACAACAATTTGATTAACTTAAGACATTATTTGTTTTAAAAATCAAATTAATATAAATACAACAAGATGTGTTTGTGAAACACTATGCCCCCTCATATATTTGACCTCTGACCTTGACCTCTGACCTTGACCTTGACATGTCACCCCTCAAAATGTGCAGCCTCATGAGATACACAAGCATGCCAAATATCAAGTCTCTATCTCTACTGGTCCAAAAGTTATGGCCAATGTTAAAGTCGGCGATTTGACCCATATATTTGACCTCTGACCTTGAAGGATGACCTTGACCTTGACACGTCACCCCTCGAAATGTGCGGCTTCATGAGATACATATGTATGCCAAATATCAAGTCTCTATCTATACTGGCTCAAAAGTTATGACCAATGTTAAAGTTGCTGACAAACAAACAGACAAACAGACAAACAGACAGACAGGGGAAAAATAATATGCCCCCCGACTATCGTCTATGGGGGCATAATTAGTAGCAAGGAGAAAAGACTTTATTAAACACCTAAATTTCAACTAAATGCAATTAATGAAGACTCGCATAATAAAATTTATTAAAATAAATGATCATAATGAAACTATTTTTTTTCCAATCACATAAATTAACTGCAGAAACAAACATAACATTGTGCAAAGACCTATGTTAACGGTTTATTCCAATGTCTCCCACATTTTGGTTGACAAAATTCCAATAAGTCCCATAGTTTGTTTGAACTGGCCTACCTATAGAAAGAGAACACATATATGCAGGAAACTGATAATTACTTAATTTATCCCATTCCCACTTAGGCTATTTTTAGACTTAACCTCTTTGATCAAATCTACCAAAAAGGAGCATTAACTAGAGACAAGGAAATTTTCAGAATTGTGTAGTTTTGAAACCATTGTGATAAAGCTCTATTTATCACAATGGTTTCATAAAGTGACTTTTACAGAAGCGTCAAAAGGCGTCAATATGCGGGAATGGGTTATTGACTCAAACAAGATGATGGAAAAAGTTGAGGGTTGAATGTAATTAAAGTATTACATGTAATTAAGTCAGATTGCTTAATTAATAGACACTTAGTATTGTTTGTAATTGTATAAATCACATAATCAAAGTCATATTAAAACATTGTCTTTGATGCAATCGAAAAAATAAATTCCATTAAAGTCCGTCTGATCTTGGTCTACTCTGGTAAACTTTGCAAATGCGTGAACACACGTTTATTAACTGTTTCCAGCAGTTTAGATCCTAAAGTCTGTTTGATCTTGATGAGATGTTGAGTTATGTTATGAAGGAAAGAAACATATCTATTAAATTCCGTTAAATTCCATCTGATCTTGGTCTACTCTGTTTGCAAATGCATGAAAACACGTTTCTATGAAGGAAAGGGTTAAATTATGACTGTTTCCAGCAGTTTAGATCCCGATGAGATGCTGAGTGAAAGGTTTCAATACATATATACACGAAATCCTGAACAGTTTGATGTTTTTCACATTGCTAACAGTTTGGCTCCAGATCAGTCACTGCATAATGTGGTGTCTGATTTGGATTCAAACTGTTTGTTATGTATTTAATTTAAGAAATACCTAATATTTTCCTAAATATATAATATTCTAAATATGGTAACTAGCATAATACCTATTTTTTCCTAAAATGACTATTTTTTAGTTAATTAAAAGTATTAAAATGAATATATTGTTGGTATTATCTAATTTAAGAAGTACATGTACCTAATATTTTCCTAAATATTTAACTCTTTGCACATAATGTGGCGTCTCATGATTCTCATCATGTCATCTTGATTACCTAAGTAAACAGTTTGGATGCAGATGATAATACAGCGTCTCATCAGGATCCAAACTGTTTGTCATCTTGATCATATTTTTGCAAAGAAATTACGGTTTATTCCCATTTCGTCTACTTCCCATTTCGTCTACTGTAATTCATTCTCATTTCATCTACTCTAAAATGTTACCGTGTTTCCATTTCATCTACTGTTATAATTAAGTTATAATTACTCAGTTATTTTCAGTAATATCATACAAGATTCAGACATTTTAGGACTTTTTAATGTGTTGTCATCAAATTTTATATATAAAAAAAGTTATATTTAAGATCCTTTTTTGGGCAGCAGACTTAATCCACAGTAGTAATTTTGACACCTATCATTGTTAGGGGGGCAAATGCATAATCATGTTTTCTTAAGAATTACCATGACTGATATAAATTGGGCCATTGCATAATCATGTTTTCACAGTTTTCTTAAACATAACCATGACTTACATCAGTTGGGTTTGGACCCAGATCAAAAGTTTAGATGATGATCATTTTCCTTGATTGGCTGAATGGGTGTTACTCTTAGCTAAGGATTTCCAATATCTCCCACATCTAATTTGAGAGACATTGGAAGACACCATCTAGCTGTTCACTCACACTACACACTATGGGGTTAATGGGTCAACATCCCTTTCAAAATGCCTTTAATGTTTCGTTTGCAACAAAAAGTTGTTGTCATCTGCTTCAATTCTTAAAATAAACTTACTTTCATTTTTTTGCAAAAATATGGTTAAGATGACAAACAGTTTGGATCCTGATGAGACGCCGCATTATGCGACCTCTCATCTGGATCCAAACTGTTTGCATAGGTAATCACAGTTTCACCACTAGCGTGCAAAGAGTTAAGAGTCATGCATTGACCTGGAGAGATTTTACTTCCCAGAGCTGTAACCTTTAACTGTAGTTTCTGATCTGAAGAATTTAACTTAATTTCCCTCATATAAACTTGTTTTCATGCATCTGCAAACAGAGTAGACCCAGATAAGGTAGCTCCTATAGGATCAGGGTCTGCTCTTTGCTAATGGAATTTGATAGATCTGTTTCTATGCCTTCTAAAACAGCTACACTTGTCCACCTTCCACATTTTATTATAAATAGTTATGAATAGAATCACTATTCTGGAGGTACTAGAACTCCAATGCAGTTATCTCCCTTTGTCCCTTATGGCTATGCTGATGGGACAAGGGAAATAACTGTGAGGAAATTGCTAAGGGGAACTCTTTAACTGTTACAGCTTCTGATGTTTAGTATAAAACCCCAGGGTGAGACCATTTTTGGCCCAGGGGTCATTATTTGAACATACTTGGTAGTGGTATATTAGGTGATGCTTCATATCAAATATCTTAGCTCTAGATTATGTGGTTTCAGACAAAAAGATTTTTAAAGGTTTCCCTATATAAGTCTATGTAAAAACTACAAGCCCCAGGGAAGGGCCATTTTTGGCCCGGGGGTCATCATTTGAACAAACTTGGTAAAGGACCATTATATGATGCTATATACCAAATATCAAAGCTCTAGAAATTGTGGTTTCAGAGAAGTCATTTGAAATAAAAGTGAACGGACAGACAGACGGACGGACGGACGGACGAACAGACGGACGACGGACGACAGGCGGTCACAATAGCTCACATTGAGCCTTTGGCTCAGGTGAGCTAAAAACTGTTTCCTTTATTACTTTTAATTGTGTTCTTGCCAATCTTGGTAGATCAACATGCATGTCCTTAAATAAAGACATAAGCAGATGTTAGTTCTGAGATGAATAATGCCGAGTCTGTTCATAGCATTTTTTAAAATCATTATCAAATGTCTGTCTGTTTGTCAAAGGCAAAACCTTAATCATATGTCTGTCTGCCTGTCTGTCAATGGCAAAAATCTTTAGTCATGATCACATATATTCTGAAAAAGGGTGATCCTTCGAAAGCAAAAGTAGAAATGCAAAAAGAGAAAATTGCAGACTCGGTTTTATTGAGTCTGTTCATGAGTAGTAATTAAAAGTGCAACACTACTCACGCCCCCTAGCACCGGCTAGTCTGTCTGTCAATGGCCAAAAAACTTTAACCAAGATCACGTCTGTCAATGGAAAAAAGGCATGATCACATGTCCGTCTGTCTGTCTGTCTGTCAATGGCAAAAGCCTTGATCACAACTTTTGTGTTAGGGTGATTTGTACGAAGTCCATACATTGAAACATTGGTGATCATTCATCATGTATTCAGTCTATGCACTGAAACCCAGGTGTAAAAGGAGCCGATTTCCTATAATATAACATAAATTATATATTGATAGAGTGATCCAGATAGCAGGAAATTGCACCATTCAATGCGGCACACCAAAATAAATTCGGCTACCGGGAGGGGACCCCTCCCGTACCCTCCCCAACTCGCCACCGACAAAAATTTCTGGGTACGGCCCTGGATAAAACTTGATGCCAGACACTGCATGGTGCCAGGGGTGGTATGAAGGCCAGATATTGGATATGGCCTGGGGGGACTCCAAAGTGCCATACTTACTACTGAGTGGGCCCCGATCATACGGCTCCAATAGCCTTCAGATCTCGGTCTACTCTGTTTGCAAAGGCAGGAAAACTGTTTATGTATGGTAAAGGGATAAGCAAACAGAGCAGACCCCCACACCCCCTGATCAAACAGCTTCTGTTTGCAATCTGATCTGAGTCATTTGCAAATGTGTTTATAAAGGGTTAGGAGTTTTAAACAAATAAACATTTTTTTTATGAATTGTATAACTAAGAAAACATTCTTGTTATTGTTACTTTGTGATGATTAACCCTTTCCCTGCTCAGCATTCATGTAAGAAATAATGATATAATGAATATTTATAAGCTAATGTTTCTAATGACATTTGTAGACAGGATTGTTTGGTAGAAACTGTAGAGTCGGGCCTATTACAATTTCATAAATAAACAGAGCACCCCCAGATCATACGGCTCCTATAGGAGTACATGAATACATGAAAACACGTTTATATTAGAGAAAGGCCGGGTTACATCTTTGAATGCTTAAATTTTAAGGTGGAATGACCCGTCATTGTTTAACTGTATATCCCATTCATTATCTAATAAGACTTAAATTTGCTATATGATTTTGAATAATAAACAGTGAAGACCCTGGTCAGGTTGCTTTTTTAGCTATATATATATTGTCAATATATATTATAGATTTTGCAAATGTCAGTACTTTTATTCTCCGCATTCAAAGATTTTAACAATACAAACTATTTGTTTTGAGTACTGAAAATGAATTGTGTTAGACAGTTGGAGACTATCTTATTGGTGTGCGGAAAAAATGCCACTGGAAAAAATGCCACCGGAAAAAATGCCACTGGAAAAAATGCCACCCTGATTTGGAAAAAATGCCACTGGAAAATATGCCACCTTTTTTTAAAAATTATTTTTTATCCTTTTTTCTAAAAACAAATCTTGAATTTATTATACAGACAGTCAATCTGTGTTAGGCAGCTACTGTCTATTAGCATTTTTTGCCTTCTTAACGGTTTTTGCTAATAATATAAATCTGTATCAAACTTTTAATGTAAATCATTTCAAGCACACATAGTACAACCACATTAAGTATCAGCAATAAAATTATGTCGTCTATTTACGTTGCACACAGTGTAGATCCAGACCATGAGTTTCAAAAAGGAGCCTTATGCTTTTGATCTACACTGTTTGTCAATTTGATGAACATATCCTAAATATAGTACAAACACACTATTAAAGCACTAAAATTATGTCGTCTACATTACACATATCCTAAATAATGTACAAACCCAAATAACAGCACTTATCACCCATAAAAATTATGTCGTCTAATTGCATTGCACGCAGTGTAGATCCAGACAATGACATTAAAAATGGAGGCATATGGTTTGGATCTACACTGTGTGTCTATTTGATGAACATATCCTAAATATACTACAAAAACACTATTAAAGCAATAAATGTATGTCTTCTGTTTACATTGCACACAGTGAAGATCCAGGTCATGAGGTTCGCAATAGACCCTAATGGTTTGGATCTACACTGTTTGTCTATTTGATGAACATATCCTATAAATAATGCACCCATAAAAATTATGTCGTCTATTTATATTGTACGCAGTGTAGATCCAGACCATGAGATTCAAAATGTAGCCTTATGGTTTGGATCTACAATGTCTGTCTATTTGATGAACATGTCATAAATATAGTACAAATAGTACATTACATTCACCTGCTAGCAATGGAATTTGAAGACCGTTGATGACCCTTGCAAACAGTTTGGATCCAGATGAGGCCCAATAAAAGTGAGGCCTCATCTAGGACCCACTCGACTAGGCCTGAACTGGGTCTTCACTAAATAAAACTATAAAAGAATCCCGAAAAAAAGTTTAAAAAAAGGTGGCAGACAGTCAAGGAGGCTAAAAATGCTAATGACAAGTAGCTGCCTAACACAGGTTGACTGTCTGCATAATAAATTCAAGAATTTTTTTGTAGAAAAAAGGATAAAAAATAATTTAAAAAAAAAAAGGTGGCATTTTTTCCAGTGGCGATCAAAGGTGCCAGATGGTCAGTAAATCCCCTAATTTCTCAGCAGGGGACAAGGATCAGCGATCACACAACTGCTATCTATCACACACTGTCTTATCAACAAAGTTATGGACTATCACGTAGCAGGAATGCTTCTATAGGGTGAATCGCCGTGACGTCACGCGCACCTGTTATCTTAGCCGAGAATAATAAAATCAAGCATGGGTTTGTACACTAGCGATAGGTGGATACAGTTTGTTCACTTAAATGTTTTCGTTATACATGCACTTTACCACTGTATTTGCCGTCGTGGTTGTTGTAGGTTAGTCGGAGAGGGGATACGTTTATTTACACTGTTTGTCTTTTAGGGTGGGGATGGAATAAGTGTGAGGTTGGGCGCCCATAAACCGGTTTAACCCCCCCCCCCAGTGACTTTTGTCACTGACCGTTCCAAGGCTTCCATCTTCCCACTATTGTATGTTTGTTTTGTCTTTGTGTGTCTCTTGATGTTTTTATAGTTATGTACATTTGCTGTTTCCTTGTGTTGCTGTTCGGGCGACTGTTTGTTCTGTATGTGGTGTTTCCTGCATGACTCATTTTTTGTACTTTTGTTAAAGCCGGAGCGAGTTTCCGATAGGAACAGACCAACCGAGGGTATAGAACCCCCGGCTTTAACAAAACCCATGCTTGATTATTTTTCTCGCTGAAATACGCCCTAAAACCAGTTAAATTAACGAATTTTGTGAAGTACTACTTTACATTGCGTAATACGACTTCCATATCTAATAACAACAGACCGCAGCATAACTGACGTCACTTGTTATGACAACCAAAAACGTTACGTTTTGGCGTAATATAAATGACTGAGTGACTACAAAACAACGTCTTCGGTTAATTAAATAGTCCTTTAAAGTGTTTACATGATAAATAGAATTTCATATTCGTGCTAATTACTTATATTTATTTCAATTCATAAGGTTGATGCCTATAGAAATGTTGGTATAATTCTGTAAGAATCCCTTCCCTGGTACATGTATTGATTTTACCCAATCGCGCGTATGAATACACTAGTCACGGGGTGTTCCAGATAAGGATTTCTAGTACGGCTATTTTTAGTAACTCAGCTTATCTAGCACGGCTGAGAAGCGAGAAAAGCTTGGTGGGCAAAAAGACTGACAGCTGATATGTAAACAATAACAGAAACATTGACAGCACTTTGAAAACTTTTGTTAAAATCAATAATCAAAGTACTGACAGTACTGAAGGTTTCGGACATAATATATATTTATTATATTGATTGTTTGCTGTGGATTTTTCTGAAAATCATGTCAGTAGTTTGGAAGACATTTAAAGAATTGTTTTATGTCACACACAGTGCGATTCCAATAGCTCAACTTGCCACTTTGTGCCAATAGAGCCAAAATTGATGTTTAATGTAGTA
Source organism: Azorinus chamasolen (assembly GCA_963576725.1). Classification (NCBI taxonomy): domain Eukaryota; kingdom Metazoa; phylum Mollusca; class Bivalvia; order Cardiida; family Solecurtidae; genus Azorinus; species Azorinus chamasolen. The sequence goes on from OY755246.1 coordinate 73,137,974, forward strand.
TAGAGCCATCACTGCATTATATGAAAGTAAGGGTCATACTTCTGCTACTATCTGTTGGACCATAACAGTAATTAGCATGCATCATTCACTTATCCATATATACACTTCCACCAATTTTAGACATATTCTTTATGATTCTAAATACCCTACAAAATAATTGCCAAATATACTGTGGGGTGATATTAACAATATGACAAATTATAAAGTAACAAATATATTTCAACTTAGCATGGCAGGATATAACAGGGAAAATAAAATTAACTAGAAAATTGTTTCCAAGACACCGATGCATCCCTCCCCCTAACAATAGTGTCTCTATAGCAAGCACTTTTGACTATGTGTTATACAGTGAAGAAACTTTCAGAGTCCCATAACTCTGGTAAAATGGTCAGAGCAATAATTACATTCTTTAAGAAAATCTTCACATCAAGGTTGACAGCTTATCATGGGTGAAAATTTGAAGTAAAACCTCCCATTGGTATATGGGTTGTTAGACACATACTATTGTTTCACTTTATATTATATAGTGAAGACGATTTCAGGGTTCCATATCGGGTACAATTGGTCTGAGCAAAAATAAGCCTTTCTGTGCTTTTGCAAACAGAAAAGACCCTTAATAGTTTATCCATGCCTATACCTTGTCTTTTTGTGTGATTGTGTTGTATTTTCATACTTTTTCCTGAGGAGACTGCGACTGTGAGTCTGTTCAGGGTCAATTTGTGAGTCTGTGCTGCAAACAATACATACCCCGATCAGTTACCACCACTGGCCAGGGTCTTTGCTATTTGCAGCATCATACATGTAACAAGTATATCAATAAATGATATAATTAAAAATAAATTATAGTCATACATGCAAATTACAGTTAGTGCTGTAGTAAACACTACAGACCCTGATCAGTAACCGGCGTCATAGAAATAAATGATATGAATTAGAAATAAATTACATACATTACTATAAGATACTATAAGACACTATAAGATACTATAAGCCTGACACGTAAATCAATAAATGATGAAATGTGTATAAATTAAAAGATAAGAAAGTGCTTAAAATTTGTCTCATTTTGTTTGCCTTTCTCCTTTTTTTCCTTTTAATGATTTTTTAATAATATAAAGGATACAAAAACCCTTGTTTCCTTTTAATAATAATTGTTAATACTACCATCCAAGCTACGTAAACAATAAAGGTTGGCGAAGTCGGACACCCTGTGCTGTTTGGATTCAGATCTAATACCAAGTAACTGGCTGACCAAAATCTAAACTGTTTACAACTTGTGACAATTTTGCCTTAGGTCAAAATGCCTAAAACTGATCTTTTCGAAATTCAAATGATGACAAACCTGAAGCAGACGATATTACAGATCTCTACAGCTTGCTTAATCCTTATAATGCTGAGTGATGTTTCGTTTGCAACAATTGCCGTCTGCTTCAATTCTTCAATAAACTTTCTATCATCTTATGCAAAAATATGGCCAAGATGACAAACAGTTTGGATCCTGATGCGACGCAGAATTATGTGGCCTCTCATCTGGATCCAAACTGTTTGCATAGGTAATCACAGTTTCGCCGCTAGCGTGCAAAGAGTTAAGCGTATGACCTCTAGAGATTTTAGCATGATGTAACAGTTGCCCTGCCCTACTGACCACCAGTGATGTAACCTTTATACTGTAAAGGACGTAAAGAACAGAAGAAGTCTATTTAACCCTTAATTTCCCCATATAAACTTGTTTTCATGCATCTGCAAACAGATTCGACCCAGATAAGACAGCTCGCTCCCATATGATCAGGGTCTGCTCTGTTTGCTAATGGATCGACCTTCCATATTTCATTATAAATAGTTTGTAAGATTCCGGAACCGGATTGTAAGCCAAGCACTGCACATGCGCGTATTCTCTAAGGGGGATTCCCGCTAGGTAGAGCTCGTGCAATAGGGGTTTCCGTGAAAGTTTGAGTCGCAATCCATTTTATAAGGATTTCGGCAAAGCCGAAACCCTAAAAAACGATTATGGTGCAATCGTTGATGATAATTACATCGATAATACGTGTAAAAACATAAACATGAACCGAAAATTGATTCTGGAAGATGAATTTATAAGATACAAACATCTTTATTTGGAGTCGGTTGTACAACAAATACCATGACAGGTCTACAATAAACTATTTGCCAGCTATGTAACAAAAATAACAACAGTTTAACATGACAACCTGTGGAATTAAAAGATATAAGCTTTTCAAAGCATGGGCACAAAAGTACAAAATTGTAATCAGAAAAGTTTAGATATTGATAAAATACACAAGTATAAATTAACTGTATTTGTTAAAGGCTCATATCTAAAGGGTATACTACTGATTAGAGTTACAAAAGTCCATGCATTTCTAAAGATGTGTCACATAGTTCCTATCACAGGATACTATACTGTCAATCATGACAAAAATGTTATTTGTTGCAAATTTATATAAAATCATAAGGCGTGAAATTTCGCCCAGATTTAAGAGTTGACATCGTAATACACATATAAATTGACTGGGACCCTTTACTCCGTGAATATTCTTGTAAGAAATACTGATATATTGAATATTTATTAAATTAATTTTTATAATAGCATATGTACTGAGGATGTTTTGGTTTTGGGAAAAAACTGAAGATTCAGATCTAACATAAATTCATAAGCAAACATGCATTCATGGTGCATTCAAGGCTCGTCTGACAGTATAGATTGGAGTTCTTTAAAAACTTCTTTTTTAATCTTAAAGGAGCTCTCTAGTTACCGTGGCTCTTTTAGTCTGTTTTCTAAATTTTCTGCTAATATGCGCGCACCCAAAACGGCAGAACAGTCAATAAGATGACGGCGGCCGTCAATTGGTAGAAGAAGTGGAACAGAGAATACCCTGGTCCGGGTCTACTCTGTTTGAAAGCACGTGAAAAAAGCGTCGATGTTTTCAGAACTTTTATTTCTGTTGCCGGGTCATGTCAGGTATGCATTTTTAGCTGAATTCGTAACGTAAGCTTGGTTGTCAATGGTTTTTAACCCTTTTCCTGTTGAATATTTATGTCAGAAAAAGATTACATCATTAATATTTATAATGGTAAAGAAACACATGCCTTTTTTGGTACTGGTAGAAATGAAGAGTCAGATCTGATATAATTTCATAAGCAAACAGAGTGGGTCCGATCATACGGCTCCAATAGCCTGGATCTGGGTCTACTCTGTTTTTAAAGGCATGAACCTTTATGTATGGTAAAGGGATAGGCAAACAGAGCAGACACCTCCTGATCAAACAGCTTCTATTTGCAATCTGATCTGAGTCTAATCATTTGCAAACGTGTTTATAAAGGGTTAGGAGGTTTAAACAAATGAACATATTTTTGTAAATTGTATAACTAAGAAAACATTCTTGTTATTCTGTTACTTTGTGATGATTAACCATTCTTCAATACATGTACTTAAATTTTAAGTTGGAATGGCCCGTCATTGTTTAATTGTAGATTCCATTCATTATATAATAAGACTTAAATTTGCTACATGATTTTGAATAATAAAAAGTGAAGACCCTGGTCAGACGGTTGTTGTTTTAGCTATCTTGTCTGGGTCTACATTTTTCAAATGTCAGTACTTTTATTTCTGCATTCAAAGATTTTAACAATACAAACTATGTATATACACTTGTTTTGAATACTGAAAATTAATTGTGTTAGACAGCTGGAGACTATATTATTACATTACTTACTCAGCCGAAATACCGCTAATTTACTAACTAGATCTAGGAAAAGAGTAACGATCAACGGTTCCAGATGGTCAGTAAATCCCCTAGTTTCTCAGCAGGGGACAAGGGTCAGCGATCACACAATTGCCATCTATCGCACACTGTCTTTTCAACAAAGTTATGAACTATTACGTAACAGGAATGCTTCTAATGTAACAACTACCAAACAATGTGCAAATTGTCTAAAGTTATGATTTGGCATTTCGAAAGGAATGTTGACCCATTAACCCCATGCTGTGTATTTTGGGAGTTGACTGTCAGGGATCTGATACACGAATTGATAAGGCAGGCTACCATCACAGAGGATCAATGTATAGTTGCATAACTTTATCTATTATGGCTATGGACCCTGACTGGCACAGCTGGATACTGTGTATATAGGGGGGGGGGGGGGGGGTTCACTTATATAAAGAGCTTTGAAATACCTTTAAACAGCTTCCCGAACAATAGAAGATAACTATGATTGACTAATTAGTTCTATGGCTAAGCATATTTAAACCCCAACGATTTTGTCTATTTAAAAAGGTAGTTTATTGTGAATTATAGTTCTAAAGATAATATAGATTGATATGGTCTAGATCTATTCTAAAATACTTTTACTAGATCTGCAACGGTACTGTACAGTGGCCAGAAAGATATGTGCATTTTACAACACATGAATGAATGCCATGAGACTGTATATCTTAATATCTCGATCTTATTAAAATAAAACGAGAATTAAAAATTTAAATACTGTTGATCTAAAGTATTCGACATACCAGGCATGTCCAACAAATAATTAAGAATGTCTCCCATTTCAAAGAAAGGCCAGGTCAAGGGAATTCGGGGTTATTTTGTGGTGTTTTTTTTTCAAAGTTCAGCTGGTAGTTTATAGGGCCGATTAATTCAAGCTTCTTGTTGTATATATCCTTAGAAACTAAAACATAGTTGTCATTATAGTCAGAGGATATAGTACATGTACAGAAATCCCCAATTCATAACCAACACAGTCGTTAAATGATGTGTAGACTAACTGTTGCTTAGCCGATACATAGGGATACATAGGTTGTTATTGGTGTTTTTGCCCACCAGTTAACTGCGCATGCGCGAAATCGACGGGTAACAAACAGAGATTCGCCCTATATTGTAACAATTACTTAACTACCAAACAATGTGCCAATTGTCTAAAGTTATGATTTCCCGAACAATAGAAGATAACTATGTTTTGACTAATTAGATATATGGCTAAGCATAATTAAACCCCAACGGTTTAGATATATTGAAAAAGGTAGTTTATTGTGAAATATAGTTCTAAAGATAATATAGATTGATATGATCTAGATATATTCTAAAATACTTTTACTAGATCTGCTACGGTATTGTACAGTGGCCAGAAAGACATTTTACAACACACGAATGAACGACATGAGACTTAACTGTATACATCTTAATATCTAGATCTTATTAAAATAAAACAAGAATTGAAATTTTAAATACTGTTGAAATTAATTATTCGACATATCAGGCATGTCCAACAAATAAATAATAATGTCTCCCATTTCAAAGAAAGGCCAGATCAAGGGATCGGTTTTTTTGCGTTTTTCTCTTCTTCAAAGTTCAGCTGGTAGTTTATAGGGCCGATTGATTCAAGCTTCTTCTTGCATCTATCCTTAGAAACTAAAACATAATTGCCATTACAGTCAGAGGATATAGTAATAGTAAATGTACATAAATCAACAATTCAAAACCAACACAGTCGTTAAATGATGTGTAGCCGGCTAACTGTTGCCTAGCCTATACATAGGGATACATAGGTTGTTATTGGTGCTTTTGCCCACCAGTTAACTGACGGGTTTGTTTACAAACAGATATGCGCCCTATATCCTTTTTGACGAAACGTCTTTCGTCAAAACTATATATCGCCTTTTTGACGAACTGGCTTTTGACGAAACGACCGTAATTCATTCCCGGTGCCCTGCGCTTGTTTTATGAAGACCGTGAAAAGTAATTACTGCTTTTCTGTAACTGACCTAAACTGGGGAACCAATGCTAAATTGAAAGTTACATGTATGTGTATACTGAGCGGTGTGTATGTAAACTTTTCCTTTTCATAAGTGGCAACAAGTAAGTTGTGAGTGGTAAATAGCATATCGTGACCGGCATTCTATAGATTAGTAACCGGTTACCTGTCTTATGTTAGTTTCTGTAAATCGTCTACATTGATTTGTTACGGTGGGTGTAACAGTCGTCCGGACCGCGCGGACCGTGAAAAAGTCGTCCGGACTCGCGCACAGGTGTTCGGCGCGTGCTATTCCCCCCCACCCCTTATAGTCGCCCAACCCCTCTCTACAACCCCAAAAAATGAATAAAAGACACTACAACATGCATACATATGGTCAAATCATCATAATATAGCATAACGGTGACCAGACGTTTCGCCCACTAACCAGTTCGCGCCTTGGACGTTTCGCTCCTACTGTAGGACGTTTTATTCCCCGTTTTGTACCTGGTCGTTTCGCTCCCTTAGTCGTTTCACTCCCCTGGTCGTTTCGCCCACTACATATAATATGTTACATTAGGCGAGTTTTAATATGTGAAAAGATTAATGGGATTTATTGAGAATGTTCATACATGAGTTATTTTGGTGAGATGACAAGTCTTCTGAGAATAACCCTTTCCAGGGTGACCATAACTTTGAGGAAAAAAATCCGTAGATTTCAAATTTTTTTCAATCGAAGCGCGCGATTCTGAACATCTGTCTGTTTTTGCAACTCGTGCGCTTTGATTAACCCTTTACTCCATAGATACTTATTTCCACACATTTCATATTTCCTCCACTCAAGAAAACTGTCTCACTTTATAGTCATGAACAATAGAATGTGCACCATAAGAAATATTTCCAATATCATAGCAGATTGTAGCTTCAAACAGGCCTAAAGAAAGTCCCTAAAGTAGCATTCTGCTTAACTTTAAGCCTGCTTTAAGTTACCATATTTCTTCAGTACTGAACACAATCTATGGAGCAACGGGTTAAATATGTAGAACATAATTCAACTTGACTAGTATGTATGTATGTATCATCAAAATGTAATTTACAAAGTTCCTTTAAAGATGGTCTGTATGTACAAATGACAATATCTTGGAATTGTTTCACATCACAGTCCTTGCCATTGTCAGTGAGTTGTGAAAATAGCCCACTGCTTCTCAAAAGAGGTATTTGAAGTTGGAATAAACATAGAACAGGGAAAGGGTTAATTTTTCAACATTTACATAAATTTATATATTTTTAATACAAATTCAATCCTTTGTCTGTTTATAGTCAAAACATAATTTTTCATATTCAATTAAACAGAGTGTTTTACTCATTTATACTCTGTGTCTACCAAACAAAACATGAGTAAAATATATAGAGCTGGTAAAAAAAATTGTTGGATCTGGATCTGCTGCAGAATTAAAAGAAATGTCTACGCTGTTGAATTATGAATACATGTACTTATATTTTAAACTCATTACAATACTTACTCATGCAATTTCTTAATCAAAATGCATACTTATGCATATTATGATATAAGTGGGCTAATGTCCCAGTGGGCTTTTGTCCACTAGGCTATTGTCCTACACTCAGTCATTAGATATTAAACATACACGTATGTATATGTCTCTGACTCAGTGCACTTTATACCTTTGTTTCAAATAATCCAAACTTGTGATGTCAATTTTTGTCTTGATAGATCTATGTAAACATTAAAAGATAGATATTTGTGAACATGGCGAAAGAAGTTGTAGGGCTAGGCTATCTAACTGAGTAAGAGGGAGGTCGGTTTTAAAGACATTTCCTTTTCAATTTCAAAATGTATATATACATGTATAATATTATTCAAAGCGAATATTATAGATCTTTATCGTATTTTGCATTCAAAGCATTTAAATCGACCATCTTCTGAGTAAAGAAGCGAGCTATCAAATAATCATTTCTTTGTTTATCGGCAGCCTTATCTACATGTCAATATTTTGAATTCTGCATCTTGATGTAATCAGCCTGTTGATTGGCTCAATCTAATCTAGCTAATCGGCTTATCTTAAGTGATCACTCGGAGTACTTAATTAATTGCAGTGGGCAACAGACAAAAGAGAAACATGACCATATTATTGCGATTGAAATAATCGGTGTGAAATTACTGCCTGCAAAAAAAAGTATTGTATTTCCAAAATTCCGCAGATTTGAAAATCGTTCCGTAGATCCGTAAAAGTTGTAAAAGATCCGCAGATTCAGGAAAAATCCGCAGATATGGTCAGCCTGCCTTTCCCTGTTGTATAATATGTCAAAAGTTCAACACCTCAAAGATACATATCTTAAAATAATCTTCATTAATGAGTATGTACAATGGAATTTTTCAAACATTTACGATTTAGAATACACTTAATAACCAAAGGTGCTCGACGCATACTTGGACTCACCCATGGAAACACCCCCCCCCAAAAAAAAAAAAAAAAAAATAAAAAAAAATTGTGATCGAGGTATGTTAAACTAGCCTAAAACTATCTATTTGAGACCTTAAACCACTCCGAAAAAACAAGAAAAACACGACCCGGAAAAAATTTCCTATCGGGTCTATATATGTATTGAAAGGTATCTAACTATGACAGATCAGCTGCGGAAAATACAACAGTCATGTTTTTCAAAGTCTTACAGCAAAGCCAATTCAACACCGATTTTAATCATTTTGGTCTTGATCCGTTCCAAATTCCATATGCTAAGCGGCACAGTTAGTGCTTTCCTTAAATATTGTCCCGTCTTGACGCTGCAAGACCGCGAATTTGAAAATACGCTAGAGCGAAACGATGTGACTCCCGCCAGGATGCATAGAAGTATATAGGGGGATCTGTATTCGTTAATCTTTTCAGCAAAAACGCGAATTATGCTGAAACACATTCGAAAAACATTCAGCTTACCGCAGTTAAAACGGTGCTGGCTATTTGTAGTCTGCTATGAGACGCCAGTTTTCTTTCTCCTACTTTCGTTTTGAACGGAGGTGGCCAAATCGCTGTGGCCCGGAAGTAGTAGTCAATTTGCATATCGAATAGTTTATGAGCCGGGTCACAGCAAAATGGTCGCATCCGTTCAAAAGGAAAGTTGGAGAAAGAAAACTGGCGCCTAGTAGCTGACTGGAAATAGTAAGCACCGTTTTAATTGCGGCAAGTTTAATGTTTTTAGATAGTGTTTAACCATAATTCGCGTTTTTGTTGAAAAGATTAACGAATACAGATCCCCCTATATACGTCTATGCATCCTGGTGGGAGTCACATCGTTTCGCTCTAGCGTTTTTTCAAATTCGCGGTCTTGCAGCGACAAGACTGAGAAATATTTAAGGAAAGGATCAAGACCAAACTGATTGAAATCGGTGTTGAATTGGCTTTGCTGTAAGACTTTGAAAAACATGACTGTTGTATTTTCCGCCGCTGATCTGTCGTAGTTAGGTACCTTTCAATACATATATAGACCCGATAGGAAATTTTTTCCGGGTCGTGTTTTTCTCGTTTTTCGGAGTGGTTTAAGGTTCAAATAGATAGTTTTAGGCCAGTTGAACATACTTCGATCACAATTTTTTTTATTTTTTTTTTTTTTGGGGGGGGGTCCATGGATGAGTCCAAGCATGCGTCGGGCACCTTTGTTAATAACGTGTGTTTTGCTTACCTTCTTAAATGGCAAGATGGTGGGTTTCCCAACCTGTTTTCGAAGAATTACGGTCGTTTCGTCAAAATGCCAGTTCGTCAAAAAGGCGATATATAGTTTTGACGAAAGACGTTTCGTCAAAAAGGACATATTACCTGATATATATGAATAGTATTTCAATAAATCTGTTAAATGTATATGTTATTTTGGTGAATTAAGAAACCAGAAAAATTAACTGATCCCCAGATTATATAGTGCTATAAGTAATTCTCGAACAACAAACAGATTTTTTGCGTATCCGGAACTATCGAGTTTGGAAATGATAGGACAGCACTTAAAATTTGTAATATACAAATTATGAAGATGAATCTTGATACCGATTTGTTGATTAAAACGTTTAAAAGTTTTATCAAGTAAGATATGTAAAGCAAAAAAACAAATATTAATTACTCTATAAGTATGCAAAAATTACACGTAATTGCCTTTTCACACCTACAACCAATTAGCGACACGGGTTCGGCGGCACAAACTGTTATCAACACTTTATTGTGTAATTAATGTTAATTCCCCCCCCCCCTCCCCCCCCCCCTCCCCCCCCCCCCCCCTCCCTAATCAATCAGCACTGCTAGTGAAACTGGTGCGCGATCACTTTAATGTGCCCTTTTCGGATTATGCAGAAAACTGACAAATGCCATCTTCTGCATGTATAATCACACTTCAAAAATGTATTAGCCTTCAGTTTCCTATGTAATTGTCCTCGGCAAAATTCGTCAAAAATGTCATTATGAAATAGCACCGAATGTCAAAGAGTTTATGCAGATCTTATCTGGATCCAAACTATTTGCAACAATAATAACGCCTTCAAAATGGCTAACCTTCTGTTTGCTAATTCAGTGTCGCCGTCTTCAATATTTCTCCAAGTTAATTATCGTGGATGTGCTATTTAGCCTCCGAGTGTCATCTGGATCTAAACTATTTGAAACAGTAATCACCAATACGCCCGTAGCGTGCATAAAGTATACGGTACTGTCGCATTCTTCACTATTTCTGAGTTAACTAATCACCACAAAGCATACAGTTCTGATCCAGATCGCATCTAGATCCAAACTAAGGTTAATAGATCTAATCATATAGGTCATTTCGTCAAACTGCCAGTTCGTCAAAAAGGGGATATATAAATCAATTCGCTATATAATCCTTTTTGACGAAACGACAACCCCTTTTGTACTGTATAACCTTTTTGACGAACTGGCAGTTTGACGAAACGACCGTCACCCGTTTTCGAACATCCAATCGAAATCATCGCAGTAAAGTAATTAGTGCAGTTAGGCTCATGCCAATCATTCCACTTTCGTATAAAAACCATAAACACAAGTTGGTCACACAAAAAATGTTAACTTAAATATTAATAACAGTATAAAAATTGTTGATGGCAATTAGTGGCTAGATCCCATTCGGAATTTAACAGGTTGGTTATTTTTCCTGAACTAGATTATGCGGATCGTCAATTTCAGTGCTTTTAGGCCATTGACAGCTTTGTAAGCATGTGTGAGTGTTATGGGAGAATACAATCTGTATTTGGCCTTAAAAGATAGTTCTACCATGGCTAGTAAGTTTCTGAACGGGGAAAGCAAGTGTTCTATAATGTTACATACACGTTAAGGGAATAGACTTTTTGAACTGCCCTATATGCATCATAAAAACAGCTACGTCATTATTCTACATTGGGATTTCCACAACAAATTCGGAAGGGAAGTGCTGGTGGCATTTTCCTCAAAATTTACTTATATTAGACACCGTAATAGGGTTCTCAACTGGGGGCAATACTGGTAATAGTAGAAATGGTCATTTTTTCTCTCAAAAACTATAATGTCATGTAACATTACATTTTTTTGCGCATTTTTGATTTTGATAGCTGTCCATCTGTTTATCAACACTTATAGTGTATTAGGCAAGCGTATGACGTCATAGCGCGTGCATACAAGGAATTTTTCGCGAAAACATGAGTTGTTCGAAAACAGGTGGTGCTCGAAAATACCTCCGATGACGATATATCTGATATATTTTGACACCGAGAGGCGTTTGTCAGAAACTGGTTAGTTTCTGACAAACGACTCTGTGTCAAAATATATCTATGATATATTTTGACACCGAGAGGCGTTTTTCAGAAACTCGTTGTTAAGCTATATTATGATGATTTGACCATATGTATGCATGTTGTAGTGTCTTTTATTCATTTTTTGCGTTGTAGAGAAGGATTGGGGGTTGGTGGGGGGGGGCTAGAGGGGGGGGGGGGGGTAGCACGCACCGAATACCTGTGGACTCGCGCGGACCAGAAAAATGGATTTGAGAGGGGATTTTTTATGTGTTAAAAGTATGGTATAGTACTTTAAAACCTATTTTCTATCATTTACATGAAAAATAATGGGGTAAATACCTAGATTTTTGTTATTACGTCGTTTTATACCAGTCAATGTCCGCGTTGACCACAGAAAAATCCTCTGGACTCGCGCGGACCAGACAAATGGGTGTAAGAGGGTTTTTTTTATGTGTTAAAAGTATGGTATGATTGTTTAAAACCTTTTCCCTATCATTTGCAGCAAAAAATATGATGTAAATCCCTTGCATTTGTTTAGTACGAAGCTTCCGTGCTACGGTAAATCGTGAGAATTAACGTATCGTGTAATTTACTTACGATTCTTCATGATATACAGGGACTAGGGCTGACTATTGGGGCCAGTTTTGACTATTGCAATACTATTGCTATTGCTGAAAGTACTATTGCGATACTATTGCTATTGCAGGAAACTATTGCAATACTATTGCAATAGTTATTGCTAAGATTTGAAAACCTGTAAATGCAAATTGCACAGTGTATGATATAACTTTGCTGTAAATGCTTACTAAAAAATGTTTGTGGAAATGATTTAAAATGAATTGGGCTTTGCCACTTGTGTTTTACCGCTTTTGTTTTTAACAAACTCAATCTCTGCGATGGTCGATGCCATCTTGAAAACACAGTGCCAATTATATGAAAGAACTATTGAAACTATCGATAGTCAGAGCAACTATTGCAATAGTCTATCGTCAATTGGAAATAACTATCGATAGTGTAACTGGGATAGAGAACTATCACGATAGTGCGATAGTTTGATGTATTGTTACACCACTAACAGGGACCCAATCGAAATGACGATTTGTAAAAGTTTAACATTTAAAGAGAGAAGCTGATGTGATTGTATGCAATACATCGTACCAGTGGTTATTAACCCTTTCTTACATATACAGATTTTTAATGCCTTTGCACATTGAGTAGACCCAGATTCAGCAGCTCGGGTATGAGATGCCCGAACAGGCTCTGCTATGTTAACCTGGATTTATCGTAGATCATTTTTTGCCCTTCTCTGAGGGCTACACAAACAGCCCTTCTTTGAGCTACACAATGCTCTGAAAGATAATACTAAGAGTTTCTATATAAATATGAGTTTCCTTTATATGTATATAATTATTAGAATATAATATAATATATAATGTCATATAATATATATAACTCTTATTATATAATATCAATATTTAGTATACATATCTACATATGTCTCTACAAATACACTTTAAACTTTATTTTTTCATCTTAATCATGGACATATATGTATATGTCTCTGTCTAAATCTGAATATTAAAAAAAACATTAGTACCTTACACGATACTTTAATTCTCACGATTCACCGGTAGCGCGGACTTCTGATCAGAGACGTATACATACATGTATGTATATGTCTCTGTTCGGATGAAAAGCATTATAATAAACAAAATCGATGTATTTAACCCATTTGTTGGCTGTAAATGATTAAACCATACTTTTAACACATAATAAACCCCACTTACACCCATTTTTCTGGTCCGTGCGAGTCCGGACGATGGATGGATCTGGGTGCAGTAAAATCATCATAATAACCTAAATCAAGGTATTTAATCCATTTTTTGGGCTGCAAATGATAGGAAATATGTTTAACCCTTACCGTGCGGGACCCAAGTCACTAATGTCCTTTGCAAACAGTGTAGACCCAGATGAGCCCTCTCATCAGGGTCTGCATTGTTTGTCATGTTACACTTTTCTTTAGAAAACATCCCTAAATATTCACTATAAACTTGACCTATTTGAATTTTGGAAGAATCCATTTGAAAACTCAGCGTTGTAAGGGTTAAAACGATTATACCATTGTTTTTAGCTCACCAGAGCACAAAGTGCTCAGGGTGAGCTTTTGTGATAGCCTGATGTCCGTCGTCCGTCGGCGTGCGCCGTCCGTCGTCCGTCGTTCGTCGTTCGTCGTCCGTCGTCAACAATTTGAACCTTTAAAATTCTTCTCCTCTGAATCTACAGGGGTCTCAGCTTTCATCTTTGGCACATAGCATCATCTGTAGGTCCTCTACAAAAGTTATATAAATTATGTCCCTAGGGTCAAAATTGGCCCCACCCCAGGGGTGCATTGTTTTCTATAGAAACATATAGTGAAAACTTTGAATATCATCTCCTCTGAAACTGAAAGGTTCTCAGCCTTCATATTTGGCACATAGCATTATGTTCAGGTTCTCTACAAAAGTTATATAAATTATGCTCCTGTGGTCAAAATTGGCTACACCCCGGGGTGGACAGTTTTCTAGCAAACTTATAGCTGACTGCGATTTTAAGCATCTTCTCTTTGCTCATAAATAGGTCATCCAGTCAAGCAGTGGGATAGATGACCAGTGGCTATTTTTAGGTCACCTGTATCTGGTGCTGGAGCTCTGTGCCTTAACCCTTTGCCTGTTCTATGTTTATTATTAATTTGAATGCCTACTGCATATTCATGAACAAAATAGTTAAAATGAAGTATGGAAGGTGGAACATTGTAGTCATTTTTTTTCCAAATTTCACAACCTACTGAATATTCATCTACAAAATAGTTATAATGAAATATAGTAGGTGAAACATTGTAGCCATTTTAGAAACTTAAGGAACAGATGTATAAAATTCCATTTACAAACAGAGCAGGCCCTGATCAGATGGCTCCTATAGGAGGCATCCAATCTGGGTCTACTCTGTTTTCAAAAATGTGAAAACACGTTTGTATGAGGGAAGGGTTAATTAATAATAGTGATTGGCATTATGATATTATTACATGTATAACCTGCCCTGCAGTTCAGAAGAAGGGTAAATCATGTAAAGACTCCAGAATGCCAAATTAAAGATTTCAAATAAATTATGAAATATGAAATTGTATTACTTGAAACTATTAAGTTATACTTATGATTATGCAATTATTATGTAATAATTTATAATAATATTCAAATGCAAAAAAATCAGTTTGGAATGCTAGGGTACACATACCCGTTCAGAAGAACAGTTGATCGCCTTTAGTCAGAACTTTGTATGGCCTTGTTTAAATTATGCCCCTGGGATTAAAATTGGCCCCACCCGAGGGGTGGTCAGTTTTCAATAAAAATATATAGTAAAAACATTGAAAATCTTCTCTGAAACTGGAAGGTTCATAACTTTCATATTTGGCACATAGCTTCATGTTCAGGTCCTCTACAAATGTTATATAAATTATGCCCCTGTGGTCAAAATTGGCCCTGCCCCAGGAGTAGCCAGCTTTCAATAGAAACATCAAGTGAAAACTTTGAAAATCTTCTCCTCTGATTGTCTGGTGAGCGCTTCAGGGCCATTCTGGCCCTCTTGTTAGTAATTTACACATTAATTCCCCCTCTAACATTCATTTTTCTGGTCCGCGCGATCCGTACGACTTTTACACCACCCCATTTGTTAGACTCGTAAGTGATTTGGGTTAGAATAAACTGTAAAACACTCCGTATGGAAAATTGTTTGGAACAAATATTGTAAACCACTCAAGATTGGAAAGGTTCCTCACCTGCGACAATTGCTGTGTTTTAGTGGCAAAATACATTACCTGCTGTGAAATATGCTTAGGTTATTTATTTATACCTTGTGACCGGAATAAAAAAGTACCGCATATACCGTATGGCCCGCCCATTAGCCATACCTCATTATCATAATGCTCCCAGCATGTTACAATCATTGGTTATTTCCGGTTGGCCATTAATGTCAGCGTTTATCAGCCTCCCGAGTTTTACACCTTACTAGCTGTCTGGGTCTATTCGACTTCTTACAGTCCTTACCTACAGCTTCCTTACCGGATTCTGTTTCCTACCATATACTTTATATACAGATTACACTGCATTTACCTTTGTGTTTATTCACTTTGTTCCTGTGTTTATCGGTCTCCCTTGTGCCCTTCAGCAATGGCTTTCATAGACATTCATAGACACCTTGATGAGTGACAAACCCTGTACAGTCTTTAGTTTCGGGGTCTAAAGCTATTTGAAAGAAGCCCTGAGCCATATCAAGTACCAAATAGAAGCTAGATTTTGACTGACCTAAAGAGTCAATAACATCTTGAAAATGAGTGATTGGAAAGTTTATAGGGCGGGTCACATGGTTTACATGTCTGAAATCAACAGCAAACCTGAATTCACCACTTTTCTTTTTGACAAGAACTACAGCACTCTACCACAATCTTTTTGAAGGACTGATAATCCCATTTTTCTCCAGATCCACTACTTGATGCTCAATCTCTTTTCTTTGCTCAGGACTCACCATATATGGATGCCTACAGACTGGCTGTGCATCTCCAGTATCTATTTTGTGTGGAAAGTAGTGATTGTGCCCAAGTTCTGAAGTATTCTTACCCCAAAATATCATAATTTCTCGTTTTTTAGCTCACCAGAGCACTTTTGTGCTCAGGGTGAGCTTTTGTGATCGCCTGATGTCCGTCGTGCGTCGTCATGCGTCATCAGGCGTCAACAATTTCAACCTTTAAAAATCTTCTCTGAATTTACAAGGTTCTCAGCTTTCATCTTTGGTACATAGCATCATCTGTAGGTCCTCTACAAAAGTTATATAAATTATGCCCCTGGGGTCAAAATTGGCCCCGCCTCAGGGGTGTTCAGTTTTCAATAGAACCATATAGTGAAAACTTTGAAATTCTTCTCCTCTGAAACTAGAAGGTTCTCAGTTTTCATATTTGGCACAAAGCATCATGTTTAGGTCCTCTTCAAAAGTTATATAAATTATGGGCCCTGGGGTTAAAATTGTCCCCGCCCCAGGGGTTGGTAGTTTTCAATAGAAACATATAGTGAACTTTGAAAAGCTTCTCCTCTTAAACTGGATGGTTCATAGCTTTCATATTTGGCACATAGCATCATGTTCAGGTCTCCTACAAAAGTTTTATAAATCATGCCCCTCGGGTCAAAATTGGCCCAACCCCAGGGGTAGCAAGTTTTTCAAAGCTGACTTACAAGTGGCTATTTATAGACGTGCTGGTGTCTATTTTTAGAATACATAAAGGGAGATTATCTCCCTTCGCCCTTATTTTTGATAACAACTGGATTGCCTCCCTTGTTGGTAGTAAAAATCTGCAGTAATATTGCAGACCCAAACGAAGAAAATTTAACCCTTTACTCCATAAATATGCCTTTCTACACCTTTGCAAACAGAGTAGATCCAGATCAGATGGCTCATGTAGTAGCCATCTGATCAATCTGCTGTTTGCTTATGATATAATATAGTGCAAATTGCATTACATTATTTTCATTTTGTGTACAATATACTTATAATATGTTTACTAACCCTTTCCCTCATGTTAACACCTTTTCACACATTTACAAACAGAGCAGACCCAGATCAGACGGCTCCTATAGCAGCTGTCTGATCAGGGTCTGCTCTGTTTGTCAATGGAATTTGAAAGATGTTTCTTTATTTTCTACAATGGCTTCTGAGTTCTCTGTCCCACCTTCCATATTTCATTGTAACTATTTTGTCCATGGATATTCAGTAGGTATTTAAATTTTGAATAAACATAGAACAGGGGAAGGGTTGAAAATAAATTAAGATATGAATAATAATAACTCATGAAGGTGTAATGAAAATATCTGAAATTTTGAATATTTAAGTACATGTATAGATTAAGTTATTCTTTCTGAAATTCAACCAATTTTCCCAGGGAGAGGGTATACATACGTTTGTACATGCCCTTCTTTAGATTTGCATTGTTATATGTTTTCATTTACATTTTCTTAAATTTTCTTCACTTGAGGTCCTCTACAAAAGTTACATAAATTATGCCCCTTGGGTCAAAATTGGCCCTCGCCAGGGCTGGCTATATTTTCTATAGAAACACATAGTGAAAACTTTGAAAATCTTCTCCTCTGATTGTCTGGTGAGCGATGTCAGGGCCTTTCAGGCCCTCTTGTCTTCATCATTGACAGACTGGATGCTGTCAAATCTATTCCTAAAGATTTTGAAATTTCAATATACTGCTCATCAATTTTAATGTTGTCACCCTCTCGCATACTACTCACATTCTCTTGATCTACTATATCTTCTATCACACTATCCTCAGAAATTCTCTCTACTCTAGCTACTTGCTCATTTACTTTTAAATGCACCCACTGGTATGTAGGGTTCATGAGTTGTAAACAGGAAGACCCTTTATTCACTATAGCAACACCTCTTGCACCTATAACCTGCTTTGTGTTGGGTAAGGTTCTGATGGGTTCAACAACAGATAACTGATTATTTGCTTGCCCTTTAACTTTAATTTTAGCTACTGTAACAGACTACGGTGGAATACTGATCATATTGATAAGTCTCGCCAATCTAGCTTTCTTTGGTGACGAAAACATTTTTGTGGTAAGTATAGACCATTTTGAATCTGCAACAAATAATTTCCAAAATCTACTCAAGCCTTTTGCTCTTTTAAAAAGTCTCTGCCCAAAATAACCTGAGTGTTCAGCCTTTGAAAAATATAATATCACTAATATGTTTGGGTCAGTGTTAGCCTACAAATGGTGATAGGAATAACAATTTTTGCCTAATACCTTCATGTTGTCTCATTAACAGTTTGAGCAAATTTCAAATCAGATTCCTGAATTTCAAACTCATCTTTTAACCCACTTTTTTTTGACATATTAAGACTTAAACATGATATTGATGCTCCATATTCAAACATTGCAGCAGTAGAGAATTTTTCTAGTCTTACATCTACCAAATTGTTTTCAGAGCCTACCATATTCGCCTTACTCAAAACTTTCAGATTTGTCTGTCTTAACCCTTTTTTGCCCAACCCTCAAACTTTGATGTGGGACAGGCGTGTGTCCCTATTGTTGGTGTGTTCTTGCTATGTGCCCTTTTCTTCCGCATTTATGACATGTGGCATTTCTAAATTTACAATCAAAGGATTTGTGATTGAACTTACCACAACTGTAGCACTGCACTGGTTTTCTCTCTGGTCTTGTCGTCTCATTCCTCGGTAAGTTTCCCGTCTATTCTCCTGGTGGTTATGTTTGTGAAACTATCCCTGGTTCTCCCTAGTCTCTACATGGTACCTCGTGGATTTGTAGCCATGTTCTGTTTGTCTTTGCAGCAGTTGTGCCACCCTCATTATTTCCTCTAAGGATCCAATTAACTTCTTTCATTTGGACCAAGTGCTGGATATCAGGGTCCAGTCCATGGATTACCTGATCAAAAATGTCCTTGTCTGATTTCAGCAACTGTCTGCCCAACTGCACTTTACTCTCTATGTATTTCTCCACAATTTGTCCATTCTGCCGCATTCCAACATATTTAGCGAATACCGATGTGAGATTCTTTAGACTTAAATCTCACAAGGAAGGCCTCACTTCACATCGCAAAGTCTTCCTTCGTATTTCTGTCTAGTGTCATAATACCATTGTATTGCCTCACTTGGCAAGGACAGGCATATCTGCAGACATCTCTGCTCATTAGTCTACTTGTTAATTTCAGCCGCTTTTGTGAAAATATCCATGAAAAATTAAGGGTCTTGCCCAATCTCAAATTTAAAGTCACTCTTCATCTCGACTTTAGGCATTTTTACTTCTATATCTGAATCTCTGTTACGCCGAATTCCGCACCATGTATCACCGGGTTCTGCTCTACGTCTCTGGGGGTATTTAGCCTATAAACCACTCGCTTGCTGTGTTTCTATCTTTTACTTCATATCTTATCATATTCTTCATGTCCGACTTATATCCCTAATCTTCATCTCCTCACTCCTAACTTCTACTCTTCACTTCAACTGTTACTTCTTAACTGTCCAATATAACTTTTCTTACCCTCAACTTCAACTCTCTCTCAGTTCTCCTGATTCTAGCCACACCCACACATAATTCTTATCAACCAACCATCTTCCATTCATCTTTCATCACCCATCTTTCATTCTGTACGAACTCATAATTACACTAATTACTGCCTCTCATACTAATGTTGTCTCCAGACCTTCACAACCTAAATCTTTGTTTGCATCTTAGTGTCACCTTTAGAGGTTTAGCCACTGCTTAACAAACTTGTATTTGCACATGCTGGTCAGGCTGTCCTAATGTTTGTTACATCAAGACAACCAAAGACACAGGATAGCACTTGTCCATATACAACAGTCTGGTCATTAATGATATTTTGATAAGACTAATCATTATGCTCAACATGACCAGCACTTTCCAAAGCTGTCTTCAGAGATCAATCAGTTATATCTGCAATTAATTAACTAATATCTGTGTAGACTCACAAGTGTACTAATAAGGGCCCGCATACAAATGTGGGTGCCCTATAGTAATTAGGGGTGACTATTGGGTCCAAATTTGACTATTGCAATACTATTGCTATTGCTGAAAGTACTATTGTGATACTATTGCTATTGCTGGAAACTATTGTGATACTATTGCAATAGTTATTGCCAATATTTGAAAACGACAGGGATTAACTTGTAAATGCAAATTTGCATGTAGTGTAAGATATAACTTTTCTGTAATTACATACTAAAAGTATTTCCAAACACTCGCTTTGCCAACTGTGATTTTAACTCTTGTAGACAAGCTGGTAATTAAGCTCAAGTCTAATTGACAGGTAATTCACATGTGTAGATATTGACAGGTAATCCACATGTGTAGAGAAGCAATTTATTGCCTGTCAGACCATAATCTTTTGTTAGAACGTCATAATCCTATAGATAACGTGAGTACATCCAATGGTGTGTTAAAACAACAAAGATGGTGGTCATATGCAAAAAAATATAATTTCAAGTGAATGCTTTTCATTAGCATACATAATAAAGGAAGCCTGGATTCATTTATACAACTAAACAAACCATCAGAATGTATAGAGCAACTGAGCTCGTCTCCCAAACGGCCAACAATATTTCTATCATTTTACCCCACCACCCAAAATACCATTAGCTGGAACGTCTCATTAGAACGTTTTAACTGCTTTCGGTTGAAATTTGTTCACACCTTTTGCATTCGAATTTGATCAAAAAATGAATGAACAGGATTTAACAGGAAATTGGCCAAAACCCTGTCTAGAATTCATGACAAAACATGCCTACGTCCACAAAAGTGCAGTTCAGAAGTTGAAAAATGAATGTGTACGATTAAGTGTGACAGGAGTAGAAGTGTTCGGAAGAACATGTTCTACTGCCTTCACAATTTCCTTCCCGAGAAAACAAGAGGAGAGGAGACGCAAATTAAAAATTATAACGTATTAATGTTCCTATTTGACACGAGTATATTAACCACGAAGAACTTTCTATCTTCAGTTTATGATCGTGCTCGATTGCAATTTTGCTTCTGTCACGTGATTTTGTTCTGAAAGTGACAAATCGAATGCGCCTGTGGTTATCATTTTGTATCTGGCTCTTAATGTATCTGTGTGTGTATTAGTAAACAACCTGTCAGTTTGACACGAGGGTGTCCGAGGCGTTGAGGTTAATTATCTTTCACAGCTAATTCCCACTTTATAAGATGGAAAGTATCGTAACTATCGATAGTTGAGCTAACTATCGGCGATAATTATTGGATCGAGACTTTTACTATCGATCCATACTATCGAGACACTCGGGATCGCAATGCATCGATCAGTTTGTCCGTCAGTCCGTCCCTCCACCCGTCTGTCCGTCCGTCCGTCCGCACTCACCAAAGGGTAGTTGTGTGACTTTTTCTAACTAGTCGCACAAGTAAAATCATTAACCTGGCCATCTCTTGTGACATTAACCTGACCATTTCTTGTGACATTAACCTGGCCAGTTGTGGGACATAGGGTTAGGGTTAGGGTTAGCTTCCAGATCATTCTTTTCCAAAGTTAGAGCCAAAAATAGTTTTTCACCAAACTTGCTCAGTTTACTTGATATCTAAGTACCTCGCATGGGTTCTGTGTTTGGCAATTTCCGCGCATTTTTTTAGCTCACCTGAGCAAAGCTCAGGATGAGCTTTTGGGAGACTTGAATGTCTGTTGTGCGTCGTATGTCGTGCGTCGTGTGTCATCAACAATTTGCTTGTGAACACTCTAGTGGTCACAATTTTAGTCCAATCGTCATGAAACTTGGTCAGAATGAACGTCTTGATAAAATCTCGGACGAGTTCGAAAGTGGGTCAAGTTGGGTTAAAAACTAGGTCACTAGGTCAAATAGTAGGAAAACCTTGTGAACCCTCTAGAGGTCACATTTTTAGCCCAATTTTCATGAAACTTGGTCTGAATGATTGTCTTGATAAAATCTCGGAGAAGTTTGAAAAGTGGGTTACGTGGGGTAAAAAACTAGGTCACTAGGTCAAACAGTAGCAAAACCTTGTGAACACTCTAGTGGTCAAAATTTTAGTCCAATCTTCATGAAACGTGTTTGTCTTGATAAAATCTCGGACGAGTTCGAAAGTGGGTCAAGTGGGGTTAAAAACTAGGTCACTAGGTCAAACAGTAGAAAAACCTTGTGAACACTCTAGTGGTCCCTTTTTTTTGTCCAATCTTCATGAAACTTGGTCAGAACGAATATCTTGATAAAATATCGTACGAGTTCATAAGTGGGTCAAGTGGGGTTGAAAACTAGGTCACTAGGTCAAACAGTAGAAAAACTTTGTGAACACTCTAGTAGTCACATTTTTTGTCCAATCTTCATGAAACTAATGATTGTCATGATAAAATCTTGAACGAGTTTGAAAGTGGATTATGTGGGGTTAAAAACTAGGTCATTAGGTCAAATAGTAGGAAAACCTTGTGAACACTCTAGAGGTCACATTTATAGCCAAATCTTCATGAGAATTGGTCAGAATGATTGTCCTAATAAAATCTTGGACAAGTTTGAAAGTGGTTTACGTGTGGTCAAAAAGTAGGTCACTGGGTCATATCTTAGAAAAATCTTGTTTACACTCCAGAGGCCACATTTTTAGACCAATCTTCCTCAAACTCGCTCAGAGTGTTTGTCTTGGTGATATCAAGGTTGAGTGTGATCATGGGTGGGGTGGGAATAAAAAGTAGGTCACTAGGTCAAATCTTAGGAAAAATACTCTAGAGGGCAAATTTTTAGCCCGATCTTCATTGGTCAGAATCATTGTCTTGATATAAATCTTTGAAAATCTTGTCTGTAGAACCACTGCTCATGGTCCACTATCAACATTGTTCAAATATTGGCCCTAATGCCAATATTGGCCCTACCCATGGGCTATCCAGCAAAAATCTTAAATCTATAGTAGTCAGGTGAGCGATTTAGGGCCATCTTGGCCATCTTGTTTAAATTATGGGCATTTTAACTTAAACTGCTGCAATCTGATTAGCCAATTGGTTTCCGCGCAATATCTCCTCAAGGAATGGTCCAATTTTCACCTAACTTGCTCAGTGTACTTTATATTCAAATACCTCGCATAGGTTCTGTGTTGGACAATTTCCGCGCTTTTTTTCAGAAAATTATAGGCATTTTCACTTAGGCTGCTGCAATCTGATTAGCTGATTGGTTTCTGTGCATTATCTCCTTAAGGAATGGTCCAATTTTCACTAAACTTGCTCATTGTACTTGGTATGCCTGTATTATTGGAACCAATAGGCCTAGGGCTTCCATACTTAGTATGACCATACCAACATTTTGCCCTTCTGACCTTGACCTTGATCTTTGACCTACTTTTGCAAAAATCTTTAAATGCCTATATATTAGGGATGTCAACGGCTAACCGGTTAACCGGTTAATCGATCGGATGACCGATAATCGGTTATTAAATATGATATTCGGTTACCTGAATTAAAAAATAAATATTAATAAATGGTAGTGTCATTCATTTTATAATGACACTAAAATCCCGAAAATTTAACTTTCTCTTCCCATCCATATCATAAAGATTGCCCCCTGTTGTGACAAACAAACCCTCAAGGCAGATTAGTGATAGCATGCATAGGTCTAAGGTGTCACCAGTAGATAAGTGCCAATCAAGCACATTTTGTTTTGATAACCACTGTATCATTTGGAGCAGTTTGTTGTTTGCATATTGTTTCGGTCGAATAACAATATCCACTCAAGTGGATCAACACCTGTTCTGCGCAAGTTACTCTCTACATTAATTTGTGTTTAGTTAAAGAACATATGAAGCAGCAATTCGTAACTACTCGTCATATTCCGTCAGAGCTGAGATGTTCCGAGTGGTGAAGCAGAATGAATGAGTTTGTTCCACTTACCAAATGTACGCAAGAAAAAACGAACTATCCGAGCTGTCATTGTGTTGCCATTCCTTCGCAGAACTCCTTTGCTAAACACACGTTAGGGCAGTTAAAATAGGTGTTAACTGTATACCTTTGAGTTTTAATAGATACAGCTGCAGTATGAAAATAATAATTTTCAAATGCAATCGAAAGCGAGATTCGAGTCACCGAATAGAACTCGCCGGAAGTGCGTTTGCATTATCTCCCTTGATGAAAATCGGACAGCTAGATCGCTGATATTTTGTTGTTGGGTCTGTTGGCGTATTTTTGAGAAAACCATAGTCATTACATTTATTCATTGGTCGGATTTGTTTTGAAAACCCGTTTAATAGAACAATATATTAAACATCTGGGGCCAATACACGTGCAGTCCGCTTTTATGAGGTATCCAGACACACACGAACTTCGTCAAATTTGTAATGTCGTTGTATAATAGTCACAAATCTTCCGATTAACAGGTTAACCGGTCGAAAGAATGAACGATTAATCGGTTAGTGAAAAAGCCGATTATTGACATCCCTACTACATATATTTGAACAAACGAACCTAGGGCTTCCATACTTGATATGCACCATTCTTGTGTCAAGACCTTTCCAAAAATATCATTGTTTGCCCTTCTGACCTTGACATTGACCTTTGACCTACTTTTGCAAAAATCTTTAAATGTCTAGATTATTGGAACCAATATGCCTAGGGCTTCCATACTATTGTATGAACATGCCAACATTTTTGCCCTTCTGACCTTGACCTTGACTTTGACCTACTTTTGCAAAAAAATGAATAAATGACTATAACATATGAACCAATGGACCAAGGTCTTCCATACTTGGTATGCAACTTTTTTTGTGTCCAGATCTTTCAAACAATATCATTGTTTTGCCATGTTGCTTTGACCTTTGACCTACTTTTGCAAATTCTTTAAATGCCTATAAAAATTGAACCAGTAGGCGAAGGGCTTCTATACTTGTAATGCATCTTTCTTGTCTTAAGACTTTTCCAACCATACCATTGTTTTTACCATTTGACCTTGACCTTGATCTTTGACCTACTTTTGCAAAAAAAATCATATGCGTATAGCATTGCAACCAATAGGCCTAGGGCTTCCATACTTGGTATGACCATGCCAACATGTTTGCC
This sequence comes from Azorinus chamasolen, assembly GCA_963576725.1. Classification (NCBI taxonomy): domain Eukaryota; kingdom Metazoa; phylum Mollusca; class Bivalvia; order Cardiida; family Solecurtidae; genus Azorinus; species Azorinus chamasolen. The sequence goes on from OY755246.1 coordinate 73,163,115, forward strand.
TTTCTGACCTTGACCTTGGACCAACTTTTGCAAAAGTCTTTAAATGCATATACTTCCATACTTGGTATCCATCTTTTCTGTCTTATGACTTTTTCAAACATACCAATGATTTTTACAATAAGACCTTGACCTTTGACCTACTTTTGCAAACATCTTTATGTGCCTATGACAATGGAACCAATAGACCTAGGGTTTTCATACTTGGTGTGACCATGCCAACATATTTTTCCCTTCTGACCTTGACTTTAATGTATCTTTCCTGTCTTAAGACTTTCCAACCATACCAATGTTTTTTACCATGTGACCTTGACTTTGACCAACTTTGCAAAAAATCTTTAAATGCCTATGATATTGGGCAAGATGGGCAAAGGGCGTCTATACTTGGTATTACCTGACCTTCACCTTTAACCTACTTTTGCAAAAATCTTTAACTGCCTATTACATTAGAACCAATAGACATAGGACTTCCATACTTACAATATATCTTTCTTGTTTAATAATCTTTTTAAGTTGCTGAAAATTGGTATTTGGTTGCATTTTTGTTCTAATATTGATGCAGTCAAGTTTAAATTGGAAATTGAATGATTTTTTTGTTCAATAAATGAAAAAGTAGTAAAGTCAAGCAGGAAAAGCCACACACAAAACGCCACCATCACCAAAACACCTACAGAAAGCATTGCAATTTATACTCATACAAACACACACATACAGTAGAAAGTCACATACAAGACGCAATCACCACCAACACATCAATAGACAGCATGTCACACACACACGCACGCACGCACGCACGCACGCCCGCCCGCCCGCCCGCCCGCCCGCCCGCCCGCCCGCCCGCGCCGCACGCACGCACGCACACACGCACACACGCACACACACGAGAAGAACACAGGAAACACCAACAAATACACAAGCACCAGAGACGAATATGAACAAAACACAAGCACAAAGACACACGACAAACAAAAGTAAGGCAGACAAAGAGAGAACGGCCTTGGCACGGTCAGTAGCAAAATCACCACTGGGGGTTTAAACCGGTTTATGGACGTCCTAACCTCACACTTATCACACCATTTTAGACTTAACTTTTAAACAGGCTAGAATCAGGTGGTTTTGACACCATTTCTGGTTTTAAATTACTGGCATTTACACTTAGGCTGCTACTCTGATTAGCCGATTGGTTTCCATGCAATATGTCCTCGTGGAATGGTCCAATTTTCACCAAACTTGCTCAGTGTACTTGATATCCAATTACCTTATATGGGTTCTGTAGTTGGCATATTCTGCACATATTTATTGATGATGATACCATCTGGTTGGCTGATTATTTCTGTGACATATCTTCTGAAAGATTGGTCCGATTTCTATCAAACTTGCTCACTATATGCTTATTATTCTTGTACCTAGCAAAGAGTACCCAGTTAAGCAATCAACATGCATATTTAATTATGCTGCTGCAGTTCTGCATTAGGAAAATCAGGCTTACAATATGCGATACCTCCTAAGAGGGCAGGGCCCTTCCTCAACAGTGGTGTAGTTCTTCATACATTTCTTATAACTCAATATAATTTTTGTAACACATTTCTAAATTATATCAAAACGTAATATTTGAATACATTACATTATTTTTGTGTCACCTGCCGAGAGGCAGTGTATCACTTTGGGATCACTTTTCCGTCGTCTGTCTGTCAGTCTGTCCATCACACTTTCATTTTTTGGCTGTCATTTCTAAACTAATCATTATAGAGCTTTTAAATTTACACATGGAGTAAGCATGATGAGAGGAAGTGTCATACACAAGGGCCACAACTCTAGCATCGATATTTTTTGAGTTATTCCCCTTTTTCATATTTTTTGTCTGGACAATAACACTTTATTTACTGGTTCAATTGATTTCAAACTTCATATATTGAACATGCATGATAAGAGGAAGTGTTATACATAAGGGTAATAACTCTAGCATCAATATTTTTGGAGTTATTCCCCTTTATCATATTTTTTTGTCCGGACAATAACTCTTTATGTATTGGTTCAATTGATTTGAAACTTCACATATGGAACAAGCATTATTAGAGGAAGTGTCATGCACAAGGGCCACAACTCTAGCATCAATATGTTTGGAGTTATTCCCCTTTTTCATATTTTCTTGTCCAAACAATAACTCTTTATCTACTGGTTCAATTCATTTGAAACTTCACATATGGAACAAGCATGATGAGAGGAAGTGTCATGCACACTGGTCATAACTCTAGCATCATTACCCTTTCTTCATATTGTTTTTCTTATTATTTTTACAAATACCATTCAGGTTTGTCATATATATACCATTGTCAACTACACCATGGGTGGGTGGGTCAGTGGAGGTTTCTTTTAATCCGGTGGGGGACTCATGTATTACATAGCAATACAACATTAACTTGTTCCCCTTTGTTCTGATTTTCGCATTCCAGCATATTAACAATTTTTGTGTCAGCTGCGAGCAGGTGACACATGTGTTCCTCGGAACACTCTTGTCATAACTATGGGACAATTTCATAATTCTGAGGTTAAAATTTGCTATGCCCTGTTGGTTATACAATGTACTTTGAAATAGACTTTTTCACAACAGAAACATCAGTTTAAAGGTTTCCCCTTATTCAAAGGTCACAGCCAGTATCACACTCCAGCTGCAAGCTGGAGTCATTGACCCCTAACCTCAGTGCAGAAGAAATTGTGTTTTGAGAGAAACAAGTAACCAATATTCATTAAGATTGAGAAAACTAGATGATTAAATTATTTTTAGCTCGTCTGTTTCGAAGAAATGAAGAGCTATTGTCGTAACTCCGGCTTCAGCGTGGTCGTTGTCGTCGTCGTCGTCATCGTCAGAAATCTTAACATTGACCATAACTTCTTCAATTTTTCATTTACAACCTTCATTTTTGGTATGCATGTTCATCTTGACAATGATAACAGACAAGCGTTGGCAGCCCCTTGCTTTGCTCTTGTTGGAAGTTGTTTTAGCTTTCTGTATCAGTTACATATGCTTTTGATCAGAATCCAAACTGTGTGCTAATTTAAGTCAAGTCATGCTCAGGAGTGATAGGGTTAACACTGATTTCTGTCATCTGTTAGAAATGATGTCTGCCTAAAAACTAACATTGTCAATATATGACAATAACTCTATAATATGAGTGATATAGTGGGCCAATGACCCTCTTTTTCATTGGTAAATCATTAAAAATCTCCTAAACTGTAAGGCTTAGACCTTTAATTTTTGTTATGTAGCATCATCCTTTAATGGTTCTTTACCAAGGCTTCAAATTATGACACCTTGGGAAAAAAAATGGCCTGGTCCCAGATTACATGAATTCATTGTATACATAAACCAGGGGAGCGATTAAGGGCCATCATGGCCCTCTTGTATTATACCACATTTATAAAGTGCTCTTTTCACACAGGATAATTATGTGCTTCCAAAAGCGCTTCACATGGATGAAATCACTAACTGGAAGGAAACGCATTATTATCTATCCAGGCAATGAAATATATACAATAGATATACAATATATATGAAATCAGTAGCTAGAGGGAACCACATGATTGTCTATCTGGTCAATGAAAGATATGCAAAATATATACAATAGATATGAAATCTCTAACTGGAAGGAATTGCATTATTGTCTATCCGGTTAATGAAAGATATGCACTAGAAGTATGAAATTACTAACCTGAAGGAATCGCATAATAATAAAGCTCCTCAGGAGCAAATGCTCTATTTATCACAATAGTTTCAAAAAGTGACTATTACAGTGGCTTAGAACGGCTTATTTATGGGGGAAAGGGTTAATCTTTGATGACATGTTGCATGCATTTAAAAGATTTGTGTTTTTAGCTCACCTGAGTCGAAGGTTCAGGATGAGCTATTGTGACTGCGATGTGTCCGTCGTCCGGCTTCTGTTGTCCGGCGTCAGATGTCCGTCCACATTTTCAAACGACATTCCTCTGAAACTTCTTACCCGATTTTAACCAAACTTTGTCAGGAGCATCGGTGGCTAGGGGTAACGAAATAATGTTCAAATTATGACCCCCGCACCAAAAAATGGTCCCGCCCAAGGCCTTATCAGTTTTTCATAGGAAAATCTTTAAAAATCTTCTTCTCCAAAGCTGTAAGGCCTAGACCTTTGATATTTGATATGTAGCAATTATCTAATGGTTTTCTACAAAGATTGTTCAAATTATGACCCCCGGACCAAAAATGGCCCGCCCAGGTTTTCATAGGAAAATATTTAAAAATCTTCTTCTCTGAAATTGTAAGGCCTAGACCTTTGATATTTGGTATGTAGCATCATCTAATGGTCCTCTACAAAGATTGTTCAAATAATGACGCCCAGACTATAATTGGCCCATGCCCAGGGGCTTATCAGTTTTTCATAGGAAAATCTTTAAAAATCTTCTTCCCTGAAACTATAAGGCCTAGAGCTTTGATGTTTGGTATGTAACATGATCTTGTGGTGCTCTACAAATTTTGTTTTAATTTATGACCCCTTGGGCAAAAATGGCCCGCCTCTTGGCTTATCAGTTATTCCTAGAAAAATCTTTAAAAATATTCCTCTCTGAAATTGTAAGGCCTAGACCGTTGATATTTGGTATGTAGCTTGATCTAATGGTCCTCTAAAAAGATTGTTCAAATTATGACCCCCGGTATATATCATTATTTAATAGTCCTCTTCCAAAATTGTTCAAATTATGACCCCATGACTATCATGATTGTACAAAAATGGCCCCGCCCCAGGAGTTATCTCAGGTGAGCGCTTCAGGGCCTCATGGCCCTCTTGTTTTTAATATGATAGATTTCCATATGAGGCTATAAGAATGTATATGTATGTACCTTTAGTTCACAGAATTGCATGGAACAATAAAGAAGAATGTAGTGCTTGCTGAAAGTCAACAGATATGGGGAGATTTGGGTCATTTTTGCGGGGAACTGGTCGAGTATTTACAAAACTTGTGCAGTATGGATGTACTGTTTACTGTGCCTCTTATGCAGCTACGCCTAGTGTGGTAAGTTGCTAGTCAATGTTGTTAATCCTCCTTGTTACTCTTTTGCAAACACAGAAAACTCAGATCAGATGGCTCCTGTAGGAGCCGTCTGATCAGGGTCTTCTCTGTTTGCTTATTAAATAACACAAATCAGATTCTACAGTTTCTACCATGGCTTAATGATATTCATGTGTTCATGTGCCATTATATATTTTTAGCTAAGTAATATTCATACTGTCATTATATCTTTCTTGAATATTCATGGATTAAAGGACTAACAAGGATTAATTTACAAATCTAGTCTCAGTTTCACTTCAGTGATTACAAAAGACTAATAACCCTTTAAGATTTTGCAAACAGAGTAGATCTTAATGCCTTTGTACAGATCAAACTCCTTCTGTTCACATAACCCTTTGCTTCATAGAAATTCCTTTTTTGTACAGTGCACCAGATCAAATGGCTCCCGTATAAGCCGTCTGAACGTAATTGACCACACTACATGTACATATGTCCTAATCTTTGTTAATTATGTCTCCCCTTATTTATGGGGAGACATATTGTTTTTGCCAGAGTTGTCTGTCTGTCCGTCACAAAACTGTGTCGGGCATATCTCTGAAACCAGTAGGGCTAGAGTCACCAAACTTCACAGGAATGTTGACCAGCATTAGTTGTTGTGCACCTGGGGTTTTTGAATTGTCTCCCCCTGGTAACCTTGGAGATATTGCCCCTGATGACTTAGAATCAGACAAACTTTGTGTCGCGTGTATCTTTGAAACCACTAGGACTAGAGTCACCAATTTTCACAGGAATGTTGCCCGGCATGAGTGCACCTGTGTTTTTAGCTCACCTGGCACAAAGTGCCAGGTGAGGTATTGTGAGGGGGCAGTGTCCGGCGTCCGTCGTCGTGCGTATGTGTGTTGTGCGTCGTCAACAATTTACTTAAACATCTTCTTCTCTGAAACCATAAGGCCTAGATCTTTGATATTTGGTATGTAGCATCATCTAATGGTCCTCTACAAAGATTGTTCAAATTATGACCCCGGGCCAAAAATGGCCCCGCCCCAGGGCTTATCAGTTTTTCATAGGAAAATCTTTAAAAATCTTCTTCTCTGAAACTGTAAGGCCTAGACCATTGATATTTAATATGTAGCATTATCTAATGGTCCTCTACAAAGATTGTTCAAATTATGACCCCCGGATCAAAAATGGCCCCGCCCAGGGGCTTATCAGTTTTTCATTGGAATTTTTTTAAAAAATCTTCTTCTCTGAAACTATAAGGCCTAGATCTTTGATATTTGATATGTAGCATGATCTAATGGTCCTCTACAAAGATTATTCAAATTATGACCCCCAGACCAAAAATGGCCCCGCCCCAGGGCTTATCAGTTTTTCATAGGAAAATCTTTAAAAATCTTCTTCTCTGAAACCGTAAGGCCTAGACTTTTGATATTTGGTATGTAGCATCATCTAATGGCCCTCTATAAAGATTGTTCAAATCATGACTCCTTTCATATTTGGCATATAGCTTCAACTTCAGGTCATCTACAAAAGTTATATAAATTATGCCCCTAGGGTCAAAATTGGCCCCACCCCAGGGATTGCCAGTTTTTTGTAGCTGACTGCTTAAACAGCCCATGGGATCACTATATATGCATAGGGAACACTTTGAAACTCTTCTTGTCAAAACTACATGTCCCAGAGCTTAGATATTTGTTGTATAGATTTACTTAGCATACCTTTATCAGTTTTGTTAATATCATAGGTATGAGGTTAAAATTGGCTCTACCCTGTGTATATAGACTTCTCTCACATCAGAAACTACAGTTTAAAGGTTTTCCCATTAATCAGAGATAAGGCAGTGCTCTGATAGGACTAGCCAGTGTATTTGGTAATCACCCTTAGCCTGATCAGTAGAGTAGAAATTGTGTTAGACAAATTACTCACACTCATTTTAGATTGAGAAATCTATGTGGATAATTATCAAAATACAGAAAGCTCTTAAAGCTTTTTATATGCCCACCTAATAAAAGTGGTCGTATATTGTCGTGGCCCTGTCCGTCCGTCCGTCCGTTCGTTCTTTCGTTCGTTCGTTTGATCGTCCGTCCGTCAACATTTTGTTTGTCGCTGTTTTCTGGGAAAACTATTTGACAGATATTAATGAAACTTCACACAAATGTTTAATGCATCAAGATCTGAAGCTGAGTTGATTCTGAGGTTCATTTGATTTTTCATTTCAGAGTTATGGCCCTTGTCCTTAAAAAATATGCAAATAGTTTGTCCACTGTTTTCTCGGAAAACTATTTGAGAGATATTGATGAAACTTCACACAAATGTTTAATGCATCAAGATCTGAAGCTGAGTTGATTCTGAGGTTCATTTGGTTTTTCGTTTCGGAGTTATGGCCCTTGTCCTTAAAAAATATGCAAATAGTTTGTCCGCTGTTTTCTGGGAAAACTATTTGAGAGATATTAATGAAACTTCACACAAATGTTTAATGCATCAAGATCTGAAACTGAGTTGATTCTGAGGTTCATTTGATTTGTCGTTTCAGAGTTATGGCCCTTGTATTTAAAAAATAATGTAAATACATGCAAATAGTTTGTCCGCTGTTTTCTGGGAAAACTATTTGAGAGATATTAATGAAACTTCACACAAATGTTTAATGCATCAAGATCTGAAACTGAATTGATTCTGAGGATCATTTGATTTTTTGTTTCAGAGTTATGGCCCTTGTCCTTAAAAAATAATGCAAATACATGCAAATAGTTTGTCCGCTGTTTTCTGGGAAAACTATTTAACAGATATTAATGAAACTTCACACAAATGTTTAATGCATCAAGATCTGAAGCTGAGTCAATTCTAAGGTTCATTTGATTTGTCGTTTCGGAGTTATGGCCCTTGTATTTAAAAAATAATGCAAATACATGCAAATAGTTTGTCCGCTGTTTTCTGGGAAAACTATTTGAGAGATATTAATGAAACTTCACACAAATGTTTAATGCATCAAGATCTGAAACTGAATTGATTCTGAGGATCATTTGATTTTTCATTTCAGAGTTATGGCCCTTGTCCTTAGAAAATAATGCAAATACATGCAAATAGTTTGTCTGCTCTGGGAAAACTATTTGAGAGATATTAATGAAAGTCTGCTCTGGGAAAACTATTTGAGAGATATTAATGAAACTTCACAAAAATGTTTAATGCATCAAGATCTGATGCTGAGTCGATTTTGAGGTTTATTTGATTTGTCGTTTCGGAGTTATGGCCCTTTTACTTAAAAAATAATGCAAATATATGCATATAGTTTGCTGTTTTCTGGCAAAACTGTTTGACAGATATTAATGAAACTTCACACACATGTTTAATGCATCAAGACCTGAAGCTAAGTTGATTCTGAGGATCATTTGATTTGTTTTTTCGGAGTTATGGCCCTTGCACTTAAAAAAATAAAGCAAATCTATGCAAATATGAGGATGGCCATAACTTTTTCATTTGAAATGATATTTACTTCAATTATTTTATATGGTTAAACCTTAATGTGAATTTTCACATATATTGTGTGTGTGTGTGTGTGTGTGTGTGGGGGGGGGGGGGGGGGTTGATATGTCATTTTATTCTAAAGTTATGGTCCTTGAACTTTGTGTGTTCATTGCTTTGTTTGTCAGTCAACTTTTAGTTTGTCTGTTGTTTTCTGGGAAAACTATTAAAATGATATAAAATAAATGAAACTTAACACAAATGTTTTAAGCAACAAAATTTGAAGCTGAGTTTATTTTGAGGTTCATTCAGTTTGTCTTTACAGAGTTATGGCCATTGCAATTTACAAAAATCTGCAAAAATGAGGATTAGCTGTAACTTTTTTATTTAATAAGATATTCACTTCATTTTTGTTAAAAATAGTATCACCTTAATATGGAAATCAAGATCTGAAGCATAAATTAGAAAATGTCAACACTTATAAGGCATGTTGAATCAGAGAAAGTTTGCAGGTGGGCATATTATGTACCGTATGCAATACTCTTGTTTCCATATCTATGCCCTGCATTAAGCTGCCAGCTGTCAATATGGATCCTATCATTGTATCTGTTTTGAAGTTCAGCTTAATACAAATTCAAGTGTTCTATTGCTTCTTGGAGAGCAGTGTCTATTTTTAGCTGGCTATTTTTAGCATACCTAAAAGGTAGGTGATCTCCCTTTCACACTTTTTGATATTACAACTGGATTGCCTCCCTTCTGGATAATGGCAGTTGCAAATTAGATCTGACCTGTAAATAGAACAATTAACCCTTTACTGCATAAATATGCATTTCTACACCTTTGCAAACAGAGTAGACCCAGATGAGATGGCTCATGTAGTAGTCATCTGATCAATCTGCTCTATTTGCTTATGATAAAATATAGTGCAAATTGCATTAAATTATTTTCATTTTGTGTACAATATACATGTACTTATAATATGTTTACCTAAGCCTTTCCCTCATATAAATGCCTTTTCATGCATTTGCAAACAGAACAGACCCAAATCAGACGGCTCATTTAGCAGCTGTCTGATCAGGGTCTGATCTGTTTGTCAATGGAATTTGAAATATGTTTCTTTACTTTCTAAAATGGCTACACTGTCCCACTTTCCATATTTCATTATAACTATTTTGTCCATGAATATTCACTAGGTATTGAAATTTTGAATAAAGGTAGAACAGGGGAAGGGTTAAAAGTACATCAATCTTAAGATAAGATATGAATAATAATATGAACCATGAAGATGTAATGAAATTATCTGAAATTTTGAACATATTAGTATAGATTAATATATTCTTTCTGAATTAAAATTGGCCCCACCCCAGGGCCGGCTAGTTTTCTATAGAAACATATAGTGAAATCTTTGAAAATCTTCTCCTCTGATTGTCTGGTGAGCGATGTCAGGGTTATTCTGGCCCTCTTGTTTTAATTGTCTCCCCAATAATTGTTGAGTTATTGCCCCTGATATGAACACTTTAATTAAGACAAACTTTGTGTCGTGCATATCTCTGAAACCATTGTATTAGGGCTGGTGTCACCAAACTTCACAGGATTGTTCACTAGCATGAATTGTTGCGCACCTAATTTTTTTTTAATTGTCTCCCCTTTTAACTTTTGAGTTACTGCCCCTGGTGACTTAAAATTAGACAAACTTTACTTAGTGTCGTGCATATCTCTGAAACGACTAGAGCTAGAGTCATCAAACTGCATAGGAATGTTGATCAGCATGAGTTGTTGTGCACCTGTTTTTTTTTTAATTGTCTCCTCCTGATAACTGTTGAGTTATTGCCCGTGATATGAACACTTTAATTTAGACAAACTTTGTGTTGTGCGTATCTCTGAAACCAGTAGAGCTGGAGTCACCAAACATCACAGGATTGTTCACTAGCATGAGTTGTTGCACACCTGTTTTTTAAGCTCACCTGAGCAAAGCTCAGGGTGAGCTTTTGGGAGACTTGAATGTCCGGCGTGCGTCGCCAACAATTTGCTTGTGAACACTCTAGTGGTCACAATTGTAGTCCAATCTTCATGAAACTTGGTCAGAATGAATGTGTTGATAAAATCTTTGACGAGATCGAAAGTGGGTCAAGTTGGGTTAAAAACTAGGTCAAATAGTAGGAAAACCTTTTGAACCCTCTAGAAGTCACATTTTTAGCCCAATTTTCATGAAACTTGGTCAGAATGATTGTCTTGATAAAATCTTGGAGGCGTTTGAAAAGTGGGTTACGTGGGGTAAAAAACTAGGTCACTAGGTCAAACAGTAGAAAAACCTTGTGAACACTAGTGGTCACATTTTTTGTCCATTCTTCATGAAACTTAGTCATAATGATTGTCTTGATAAAATCTCAAACGAGTTTGAAATTGGGTTATGTGGGGTTAAAAACTAGGTCACCAGGTCAAATAGTAGGAAAACCTTGTGAACACTCTAGGGTTCACATTTATAGCCAAATCTTCATGAAAATTTGTCAGAATGATTGTCCTAATAAAATCTTGGACAAGTTTGAAAGTGGGTTATGTGAGGTCAAAAAATAGGCCACTGGGTCATATCTTAGAAAATTCTAGTATACACTCCAGTGGCCACATTTTTAGCCCAGTCTTCTCTCAAACTTGCTCAGAGTGTTTGTCTTTGTGATATCAAGGTTGAGTGTGATCAAAGTAGGTCACAAGGTAAAATCTTAGAAAAAATACTCTAGAGGGCACATTTTTAGCCCAATCTTCATTGGTCAGAATCATTGTCTTGATAAAATCAATATACTAAATCTTTGAAAATCTTGTTCTGCAGAACCACTGCTCATGATCCACTATCAACATTGTTCAAATATTGTCCCTAAGGTCAATACTGGCCCTACCCATGGGCTACCCAGCAAAAATCTTAAATCTATGGTAATCAGGTGAGCGATTAAGGGCCATCTTGGCCCTCTTGTTTAATTGTCTCCCCCCTTTTAACTTTGGAGTTACTGCCCCTGGTGACTTAAAATTAGACAAACTTTACTTAGTGTCATGCATATCTCTGAAACCACTAGAGCTAGAGTCACCAATCTTCATAGCAATGTTGACCATTCGAAGAATAGTGGAGCTATCCTACTCGCCCTGTTAAAGTCTACTTATTTACATAACCCTTTGAGATAAAGCTTTGAGATTTGGATCACTTGTTTATCACAACCAGCTTCATATGTAGGCAAGAGTACATTACTCTGTCATGGATTTTGTCAGAAATTATTGGCCTTTTTTGCTTAAGTTTTTTTCTTTCATTAAAAAGATCCTACATCCTGAATACTATTAAGGATATTTTACTGAGACTTTGATTACTTACTTCTAGTATCATTGGACACTATTTTTGTCCACTATCAAGTATTTTTAGACTAACAATTCTGAGAAAAGTCGAGCTCGCTGTCCTATTAACAGCTCTTGTTAGCTCACCAGAGCACTTTTGTGCTCAGGGTGAACTTTTATTATTGCCTGATGTCCGTCGGCGTGCGTCATCCGTCGTCGGGCATGAACAATTTCAACCTTTAAAAATCTTCTCCTCTGAATCTACAGGGTTCTCAGCTTTCATCTATAGTACATATAGGCTGGGTTCTAGTAGTGGTTACCGTAGCATCCCCCCCTAGACTTTTTTTCATGGGTACCAAGTTGTTCGCTGGGGTCCTCAGAACACATTTTGAGCATGCCCCCCAAAATAAGTTTGTCCCAGCTATGTTTTATTTAACGGTTTCCATGGTAACCCGAGGTAATTTTCGAAACTACCTTGGTTCAGACATTGCGTCATAACTTTGCTTTTAGAAGCAATAGAAGGACAAAACAAGTACCAAAGTAAAGCAGAGACATATAGCTTGAATATGATATATGATTTTATTAATATTCATAAATGCATTCTTATGAATATTAATGAGGAAGTAAAAAATGCGTTTTTTTTAGAAAAAAGGAGTTTGTTGTTTAGTCTGAGAGGCTTATTAATGCACAGAAATTATTGAATTTAGGTTTAAGTTGTTTGTTGGGGTCCCCAGAACACATTTTGCGTATTTCCCCAAATAATTTTGCCCCATCTATGTTTTATTTAACGGTTTCCATGGTAACCCGAGGTAAATTTCGAAACATCCTTGGTTCATAAAATGCGTAATAACTTTGCTTTTAGAGGCAATAGAAGGATAAAACAAGTACCAAAGTAAAGCAGAGACATACAGCTTGAATATGATATATAATTTTAATAATATTCATATATTATTACTTATGAATATTAATGAGGAAGTCAACAATTCCGCTTTTTTAGAAAAAAGGAGCTTGTTGTTTAGTCTTAGAGGCCTATTAATGCATAAAAAAATTTGAATTCAGGTTTAAATTGTTCATTGGGGTCCTTAGAACACTTTTTGAGCATTCCCCCAAAATAATTGTGTCCCAGCTATGTTTTATTAAACAGTTTCCATGGTAACCAGATGTAAATTTCGAAACTATCTTGATTAAGAAAATGCGTAATAACTTTGCTTTTACAGGCAATAGAAGGACAAAACAAGAACCAAAGTAAAGAAGAGACATATAGCTTCAATACGATATGTAATTCTATTAATACTCATAATGCATTCTTATGAATATTAATGAGGAAGTAAAAATTGCGTTTTTAGTAAAACGAGTTTGTTTTTAGTCTGAGAGGCCTAATAATATACAAAGAGTTATTGAAATCAGGTTTAAATGTTTTAATATCATCCTACAAAGAAAAAAATCTTTGGTTCATGTAATAGTTCTAAAAGCATGTATATTTAAGCTAATTTGCATATAACGTGCGTAAATGAATAAGCAATTTAACATAAGCACTATATTTAGCATTGTTTCGAGTGTACTATCTTTTCTATTATTTATTTTACATAAATACCAGATATTGAACAAAAATTAATAGGCCTCTAAGACTAAACAACAAAAAAAGTAAGGGTCATTACTATGGGTTCATGAATATTAATGCATATTTATGAATATTAATGAGATGTAAAAATAAACACACTTGAATGAGCTGTTCTTTTTATCTGAGATTATTTTAGTTAAACAGTACAGAGCTTGATACTGACTGAAACAGAGATATTGATGTTCATGTATATAAATATGTAGATAATGAATATTATTTTCAAAATCATGAATATTAATGAGAATGTAAACTGTTGTAGGAAAGTAAGTTTTCTATATTGCAATATACATGTATGCGAACAACACATTTCTTGTAAGAAAATACAGCGGAGGAATTGAGCCTCATGCATGTTTTATGAAGAATATTACTTTTATGAGTGTTTTGCAATACAATAAAAAATATATAGCATCTCGGCTGCAATGATCATTATGTTTACCCATATTAGCATTGCGTGACTTCAAACTTACTCGCGATGTCTTATGCATTTGCTTGATTATTTACCACAGTATGCCAGAGCAACGCAAGGCTTCTTGTGGGCATTTCGCGGCAGGTTGGACAACTCATTAAGTGTGTCTGGCCTGCTGCGGATGCTCCGCTTCAGCTCCCTGTCCAGTTTCATCCCTCTGGACAGGGGAGACGTGGGAGCTTGCTGCCAGAGGGAAGAAGTATTCTTCTCTTTGGTCAGCGACTCCCTCGCAACAGACAAATCACTGTCCTCTAAAGCTCAGAAGAAGCCTGCTTCTTCTTTAAAATCTCTTTCGTCAACAGCCCCTGTGGTGCAGTCGATTCCCCAGTTGTAAGTTGCAGCTCGGCACCCAACTGCTGGCCCAGGCGCGGGTTCTCCGTTTACCACTTGAATGGTGCCCTTTGTTCTGGTCCCAGGTACTATTGTTGCCAGGTCTCCCGGTCCGCTTGTTGTGTGGAGAGTTTTGCCTGGTCCCGCTGAATCTAGGCCCAGTTATCCGTCACCGGTACCCGGTGTCCTGGTGTTAGTGCTTCCGTTTCATGATGTCACCGGCAGACCGGTCTACCGAGCCCCGGTCCAAATATGTCACTGTGTATTCTTTGGCCCGGTGTCCTAAGTTTGCTCTCCAACGGTCTACCGGTGGCCCGGTCCGGTCCTTTGGACCGTGATACCGAAGTGGACCGGTAAATCTACCAGTCCAATCTTTTCTACTGGGTATTCTGTCTGTACACCGCATTACAGTGGTGAAAGTCAACAGGAAGCTGCTCTGGTTAAGTCTAGACGCATTTTTTAACCACGGATGTTTCGAAATTTACCACGGGTTACCATGGAAACCGTTAAAAAAAACATAGCTGGGACACAATTATTTTGGGGAATGCTCAAATTGCGTTCTGCAGACCCCAACGAACAATTTAAACCTGAATTCAATATTTTTTGTGCATCAATAAGCCTCTAAGACTAAACAACAAACTCCTTTATCTAAAAAAGCGGATCTTTTATACTTCCTCATTAATATTCATAAGCAATCATATATGAATATTATTAAAACTATATATGGAAAAGTAGTAAAGTCAAGCAGGCAAAGCCACATGCAAGACGCAACTATATATCATAATCAAGTTATATGTCTCTGTTTTACTTTGGTTTTTGTTTTGTCCTTCTATTGCCCCTAAAAGCTTTGGTTTTTGTTTTGTCCTTCTATTGCCCCTAAAAGCAAAGTTATTACGCATTTTCTGAACCAATGATGTTTCGAAATTTACCTTGAATATGATATATAATTTATTTAATATTCATAAATGAATTCTTATGAATATTAATGAGGAAGTAAAAAAATGAGTTTTTTTTAGAAAAACGAAGTTTGTTGTTTAGTCTAAGAGGCCTATTAATGCTAAAAAATTATTGAATTTAGGTTTAACTTGTTCGTTGGGGTCCCCAAAACACATTTTGAGCATTCCCTCAAAATAATTTTGTCACAGCTATGTTTTATTTAATGGTTTCCATGGTAACCCGAGGTAAACAAGAACCAAAGTAAAGCAGTGACATATAGGTTGAATATGATATATAATTTTAATAATATTCATAATGTATACTTATGAATATTAATGAGGAAGTAAAAAAATTCGTTGTTTTTAGAAACAGAGTGTTGTTTAGTCTGAAAGGCCAATTAATGCACAAAAATTATTGAATTCAGGTTTAAATAGTTTGCTGGAGTCCTCAGAACACAGTTTAAGCATCCCCCCAAAATAATTATGTCCCAGCTATATTTTATTTAACGGTTTCCATGGTACCCATAGGTAAATTTCGGAACTACCTTGGTTAAAAAATGCATCATAACTTTGCTATTAGAGGCAATAGAAGGACAAAACAAGAACCAAAGTAAAGCAGAGACCAATAACTTGAATATGATATTTAATTCTATTAATATTCATAAATGCATTCTTATGAATATTAATGAGGAAGCAAAAATCCGTTTTGTAGTAAAACGAGTTTGTTGTTTAGTCTGAGAGGCCTATTAATATACAAGAGTTATTCAATTCAGGTTTAAATGTTTTGATAGGATCATGCAAAGAAAATAAACCATCTTTGGTTCATGTAATATTTCTATAAAGCATGTATATTTAAGCTAATTCAGGGCTTTTTCACCTTCTATAACAGAGGCCTGTAAAAGGCCCCTTCCCAATTGAAAATTTCTTTAAAATCATGCAGTTTTCCCAAAAATCCAAACTTACACCAGCTTTTTTGTTTCCCAAATCAGCAATTTTAGCGATAATTCTTCCCAAAATCAGCAGGCTAAGGCCCCTTCCCAATTAAGAGAGAAAAAGCCCTGTAATTTGCATATAATGTGCGTAAATGGAATTGGCACTGTGAATAGAATGTTGCATTCAAGTTTTTTTTGGTTTTTTTTATGATCTGAGTGCGTTGACACAATATAATAGAGCATAATACGACACAGACAGATAAACTTACGGAAAAGATGTAGTTGATTTACCTATGTCCTAAATAAATTCTTTTTATTATTATTCTTATCTATAGGGCGAATCTCTGTTTGTAAACAAACCCGTCGATTTCACGCATGCGCAGTTAACTGGTGGGCAAAAACACCAATAACGACCTATGTATCCCTATGTAAAGGCTAGGCAACAGTTAGCCTACACATCATTTAACGACTGTGTTGGTTTTGAATTGTTGATTTCTGTACATTTACTATATCCTCTGACTATAATGACAATTATGTTTTAGTTTCCAAGGATAGATACAAGAAGAATCTTGAATTAATCGGCCCTACAAACTACCAGCTGAACTTTGAAAAAAAACACACACAAAAACCCCCCGATCCCTTGATCTGGCCTTTCTTTGAAATGGGAGACATTATTATTTATTTGTTGGAGATGCCTGATATGTCAAATAATTTAAATCAACAGTATTTAAAATTTTAATTCTCGTTTTATTTTAATAAGATCTAGATATTAAGATGTATATAGTCTCATGTCGTTCATTCATGTGTTGTAAAATGTCTTTCTGGCTACTGTACAGTACCGTAGCAGATCTAGTAAAAGTATTTTAGAATAGATCTAGATCATATCAATCTATATTATCTTTAGAGCTATATTTCACAATAAACTACCTTTTTCAATATACATGTATCTAAATCGTTGGGGTTTAATTATGCTTAGCCATAGATCTAATTAGTCAAAACATAGTTATCTTCTATTGTTCGGGAAGCTGTTTAACAATTGGCACATTGTTTGGTAGTTGTCACAATAGAAGCATTCCTGTTACTTAATAGTTCATAATTTTGTTGATAAGACGGTGTGTGATAGATGGCAGTTCCGTGATCGCTGACCCTTGTCCCCTGCTGAGAAATTAGGGGATTTACTGACCTTTTGGCACCTTTGATCGTTACTATTTTCCTAGGTCTAGTAAGTAAATTAGCAGTATTTCGGCTGAGTAAGTAATGTAATAATATAGTCTCCAACTGTCTAACACAATTCATTTTTAATATTCAAAACAAATAGTGTGTATTGTTAGAATCTTTAAATGCGGTGAATAAAAGTACTGACATTTGCAAAATGTAGACCCAGACAATATATATAGCTAAACAAGCAACCCTCTGACCAGGGTCTTCACTGTTTATTATTCAAAATCATATAGCAAATTTAAGTCTTATTATATAATGAATGGGATCTACAGTTAAACAATGACGGGTCATTCCACCTTAAAATTTAAGCATTCAAAGATGTAACCCTTTCTCTAATATAAACGTGTGTTCGTGTATTTGCAAACAGCGTAGACCCAGATCATACTGGGGCTGGTCTGTTTATTTATGAAATTGTAATAGGTCCGACTCTACAGTTTCTACCAACAAAACAATCCTGTCTACAAATGTCATTAGAAACATTAGCTTATAAATATTCATGATATCATTATTTCTTACATAAATACTGAGCAGGGAAAGGGTTAATCATCACAAAGTAACAGAATAACAAGAATGTTTTCTTAGTTATACAATTTACAAAAATATGTTCATTTGTTTAAACCTCCTAACCCTTTATAAACACGTTTGCAAATGATTAGACTTAAATCAGATTGCAAATAGAAGCTGTTTGATCAGGGTGTGTGTGTGTGTGGAGGGGGGGGGGTCTGCTCTGTTTGCTTATCCCTTTACCATACATAAACCGTTTTCCTGCCTTTGCAAACAGAGTAGACCAGGATCTGAAGGCTATTGGAGCCGTATGATCGGGGCCCACTGTTTGCTTATGAAATTATATCAGATCCGACTCTTCATTTCTACCAGTACCAAAAAATTTAAGGCATGTGTTTCTACACCATTATAAAAATCAGCTAATAAATATTCATGATGTCATCTTTTTCTGACATAAATATTCAACAGGGAAAAGGTTAAAAAACCCACCGACAACCATCCTTAAGTTACGAATTCAGCTAAAAATGTATACCTGACATTACCCGGCAACAGAAGTAAAAATTCTGAAAACATCGACGTTTTTTCATGTGCTTGCAAACAGAGTAGACCCCGGATCAGGGTATTCTCTGTTTTCTTATGAATTTATGTTGGATCTGACTCTACAGTTTTTTCCCAATACCAAAACACCCTCAGTACATATGCTATTATAAAAATTAATTTAATAAATATTCATGATATCAGTATGTCTTACAAGAATAGTCACGGAGTAAAGGGTCCCAGTCAATTACGATGTCGATCAACTCTTAATTCTGGGTGAAATTTCACGCCTTATGATTTTATATAAATTTGCAACAAATAACGTTTTTGTCATGATTGGCAGTATAGTATCCTGTGATAGGAACTGTGGCACATCTTTAGAAAGGCATGTACTTTTGTAATCAATTATACCCTTTAGATATGACCCTTTATCAAATACAGTTAATACTTGTGTATTTTACCCCAATATTTAACCTTTTCTGATTATAATTTTGTACTGTGCATTACCCATGCTTTGAAAAGCTTATATCTTTCAATTCCACAGGTTGTCATGTTAAACTGTTGTTATTTTTGTTACATAGTCGGCAAATAGTTTATTGTAGATCTGTCGTGTTATTTGTTGTACAACCGACTCCAAATAAAGATGTTTGTATCGTGTAAATTCATCTTCCAGAATCAATTTTTGGTTCATGTTTATGTTTTTACACATACTATCGATGTAATTATCATCAACGATTGCACCATACTAGTTTTTTAGCTCACCTGGCACAATGTGCCAAGGTGAGCTATTGGGATGATCCTATGTCCGGCGTCCGTCGTCGTGCGTCGTGCGTATGTGCGTCGTGCGTACGTGCGGGCGTCAACAACTTACTTAAACATCTTCTTCTCTGGAACTACAAAGCCAAGAGCTTTGATATTTGGTATGTAGTATGATCTAATGGTCCTCTACAAAGATTGTTCAAATTATGTCCCCCGGGCCAAAAATGGCCCCGCCCCAGGGCTTATCAGTTTTTCATAGGAAAATCTTTAAAAATCTTCTTCTCTGAAACTGTAAGGCATAGACCTTTGATATTTGGTATGTAGCATCATCTAATGGTCCTCTACTAAGATTGTTCAAATTATGACCCCTGGGCCAAAAATGGCCCCGCCCCGGGGCTTATCAGTTTTTCATAGGAAAATCTTTAAAAATCTTCTTCTCTGAAACTGTCAGGCATAGACCTTTGGTATTTGGTATGTAGCATCATCAAATGGTCCTCTACTAAGATTGTTCAAATTATGACCCCCAGGACAAAAATGGCCCTGCCCCAGGGCTTATCAGTTTTTCATAGGAAAATCTTTAAAAATCTTCTTCTCTGAAACTGTAAGGCATAGATCTTTGATATTTGGTATGTAGCATCATCTAATGGTCCTCTACTAAGATTGTTCAAATTATGACCCCTGGGCCAAAAATGGCCACACCCCAGGGCCTATCAGTTTTTCATAGGAAAATCTTTAAAAATCTTCTTCTCTGAAAATGTAAGGAATAGACCTTTGGTATTTGGTATGTAGCATCATCAAATGGTCCTCTACTAAGATTGTTCAAATTATGACCCCCAGGACAAAAATGGCCCGCCCCAGGGCTTATCAGTTTTTCATAGGAAAATCTTTAAAAATCTTCTCCTCCAGAACTGTAAGGTCCAGGCCCTTAATATTTGGTATGTAGCATCATCTTATGGTTTTCTACCAAGATTATTCAAATTATTACCCCTGGGTCAAAAATGGCCCGCCCTGGGGCTTACCAGTTTTTCATATGAAAAGCTTTATTTGGTATGTAGCATCATCTAATGGTCCTCTACTAAGATTGTTCAAATTATGACCCAAATAATGGTCCTCTACTAAGATTGTTCAAATTATGACCCCTGGGCCAAAAATAGCCCCGCCCGGGGCTTATCAGTTTTTCATAGGAAAATCTTTAAAAATCTTCTTCTCTGAAAATGTAAGGCATAGACATTTGGTATGTAGCATCATCTAATGGTCCACTACTAAGATTGTTCAAATTATGACCCCCAGGACAAAAATGGCCCCGCCCCAGGGCTTATCAGTTTTTCATAGGAAAATCTTTAAAAATCTTCTTCTCTGAAACTGTAAGGCATAGACCTTTGATATTTGGTATGTAGCATGATCTAATGGTCCTCTACTAAGATTGTTCAAATTATGACCCCTGGGCCAAAAATGGCCCCATCCCGGGGCTTATCAGTTTTTCATAGGAAAATCTTTAAAAATCTTCTTCTCTGAAAATGTAAGGAATAGACCTTTGGTATTTGGTATGTAGCATCATCTAATGGTCCTCTACTAAGATTGTTCAAATTATGACCCCCAGGACAAAAATGGCCCCGCCCCAGGGCTTATCAGTTTTTCATAGGAAAACCTTGAAGAAATCATCTTCTCTGAAACTGTAAGGCATAGACCTTTGATATTTGGTATGTAGCATGATCTAATGGTCCTCTACTAAGATTGTTCAAATTATGACCCCTGGGCCAAATATGACCCCGCCCCGGGGCTTATCAGTTTTTCATAGGAAAATCTTTAAATATATTCTTCTCTAAAATTATAAGGTATAGACCTTTGATATTTGGTATGTAGCATTATTTAATAGTCCTCTACTAAGATTAATCAAAATATGACCCCCGGACCAAAAATGGCCCCGCCCAAGGGCTTATCAGTTTTTCATAGAAAAATCTTTAAAAATCTTCTCCTCCAGAACTGTAAGGTCCAGGCCCTTAATATTTGGTATGTAGCATCATCTTATGGTTTTCTACCAAGATTATTCAAATTATTACCCCTGGGTCAAAAATGGCCCGCCCTGGGGCTTATCAGTTTTTCATATGAAAAGCTTTAAGAATCTTCTTCTCCAAAACTGTAAGGCAGAGACCTTTAATATTTGGTATGTAGCGCTATCTAATAGTTTTCTACCAAGATTGTTCAAATTGTGTCCCCTGGGTTGAAAACTTTCCCGCCCAGGGGCATATCAGTTTTTTATAGGAAAGTTTTTAAAAATCTTCTCTTAAAAATCTTTAAAAGTCTTCTCTGAACTTGTAAGGCATAGACCTTAGATATTTATGTTGCATTATCTAATAGTCCTCTACCAAGATTTTCAAATTATTAACCCCGGAACAAAATTGACCCTGCCCTGGGGCTTAACAGTTTTTCATAGGAAAATCTTTAAGGTCTAGACTCTTTATATTTAGTATGTAGCATCATCTGATGGTTTTCTACCAAGATTTTTCAAATTATGTAATCTGTCATTGAAATCATTAATCTGTTACGAACAGGTGAGCGATTAAGGGCCATCATGGCCCTCTTGTTATTAATTTTAACAGAAGTTTTCAAAGTGCTGCCATTGTTTCTGTTATTGTTTACATATCAGCTGTCAGTCTTTTTGCCCACCAAGCTTTTCTCGGCTAAGATAACAGGTGCGCGTGACGTCACGGCGATTCGCCCTATATATAAGTATTAAATATATTTTATTTTAAATGTTCTATAATTTACGCATTATTGTACATAAAATGTATCTTTGTGAAGCACTTTTGAACGCACATAACCTGTATGAAAAGAGCGCTATATAAATGTGGTATAATAATAATAATAATAATAATAATAATAATAATAAATGAATTAGCAATTTTACATGAGCATTGTATTTAGTATTGTTTCTTGTGTACTATCTTTTCTATTATTTATTTTGCATAAAATGCCAGGTATTGAACCAAAAATGTCAAGAGCAGAGGATCATTACTTTGGGTTCATGTTTAATTTGTTCATGAATATTTATGCATATTTATGAATATTAATGAGATGTTAAAATAAATACACTTGAATGAGTTGTTCTTCTTATCAGAGATTATTTTAGTAAACCAGTACAGAACTTGATACTGACTGAAACAGAGATATTGATATTCATGTATATAAATATGTAGATAATGAATATTATTTTCAAAATCATGAATATTAATGAGAATGTAAACAGTTGTTGAAAAGTAAGTATTTCTATTATGTTGCAATATACATGTATGTGAACAACACATTTCTTGTAAGAAAATGCAGCGGAGGAATTGAGCCTCATGCATGTTTTCATGAAGAATACTAATTTTATACTCATGAATATTAATGAGTGTTTTGCAATACAATAGAAAATATATAGCATCTCAGCTGCAATCATCAGCTTATGTTTACCCATATTAACCTTGCGTGACTTTGAAATTACTCTTGATGTTTTATGTATTTGCTTGATTATTTACCACTGCATGCCAGGCCAACGCAAGGCTTCTTGCGGGCATTTCCTGCAGACATGGACACACATAAAGTGTTTCTGGCCTGCTGCGGATGCTCCGCTTCAGCTCCCTGTCCAGTTTCGTCCTTCTGGACAGGGGAGACGTGGGAGCTTGCTGTCCGACGGAAGAAGTATTCTTCTCTTTGGTCAGCGATTCCCTCATCACGGACAAATTAGTGTCCTCTAAAGTTCAGGAGAAGCCTGCTTCTTCTTCTAAATCTCTTTCGTCAACAGCCCATGTGGTGCAGTCGATTCCCCAGTTGTTAGTTGCACCCTCGGCACCCAACTGCTGACCTGTGCGCGGGTCCCCCGTTTACCTCCTGAATGGTCCCTTTGTTCTGGTCTCAGGTACTCTTGTTGCCAGGTGTCCGGGTCAGCTTGGTGCCTGGAGAGTTTTGCCTGATCCCGGTCTATCTCGGCCCAGTTATCCGGCACCAGTCCACGGTGTCCTGGTGTCCCTGCTTCCGTTCACGACTTCACCGGCACACCGGTCTCATGGGATCCGGCCCGATGATGTCACCGGGAATTCTTTGGTCCAGTGTCCCAAGTTTGCTCTCCACCAGTTCAGAGATACCGAAGTGGACTGGTAAATCTACCGGTCCAATCTTTTCTACTAGGCATTCTGTCTACATCGCATTACAGTGGTGAAAGTCAACAGGACTCTGCTCTGGCTAAGTATAGATGTTATTGGTCGTCTAGACCCTGTCATTACTCTTCATCTTCTAAGTACAGTCCAGACTCCCAAGCCTCCATCCCACCCCACTGGGTAGGAAGCATAAAAACTCTTCTTATTCTTCTGATGAGAATCGGCACTCGCGCTGGTCTCATCGCAGGCGCAGATCGAGGTTTTACCATTACTCTTCTATGCGAAAACATCGCTTTCCTCTTAAGATTCGTCGACTGGTCACTCTCGCCTGCCGACGCTCGTATCTGGGAACCGGCAAGCTCTCATGTGAAGATTAACCGTGCCTTGAGTGATGGCGGAACTTTAGTTTTCTGACAGAATTTTGTACGGATCTTTGATTAAATCGTTACTGAGTGGTCATTTTTTTGCCAAACTGTACTGGGAATGTGTATAATACACACAGTGATATATTGAGTGATGGAAAATGTGCATCCTATACATGGATTATTGAGAATTCGGTGATTTGTGGTGGACATCTCGTTCTCTTTGTTCGCTTTTCCCACCATTTTCCGCCGTTGGCTGACATTTTGTGCTTTCTGTTACGAGTATGAATGATTAAGCATATAGGTTTGGATACAGATTGGGTACAGTGATATATTGTGTTTAATTATGTGAGAGTGGATACTGAATAGTGTTTTGGACAGTACGGACATCTATGGTGCCAGTAACCCTGAGAGGTAAACGATTTTTTTGCATGCGTAGGCTTACGCAAACTTTCATCTTAGATATACCCGGCCATTATAAGTATATAACGGTCCAATGGGGGACAGTGCGTTACATGAGACCTCTTATGGGGAGCTAGAACCTGTTTTTATTGATAGTAATACGGAGGTCAAAGTGCCAGTCATTCGTGATACTCGAACTGTTTCTGCTTCTCGGAGGGTGTTGGATGACACGCCATTCATAGCTACCGGAGTTTCGCTACAACCGGGTCAGCCGCAGACTGCCCAAAGTCCGTCGACACAGTTGTTAGGTAGTGCTCCCAGTTCTTTGATTGTTGCCGACGATGCAGTGGATACCACTCAGCTAGAGGAATGCAATCGTCTGCTGGAAAGATTCCGTCGGCTGCCGACGGATATGTGTGTTAGTCAGATATTGTCCGATTATCACTCGGATGAAGGAGAGCTTGAACGTGTTAGGTGGATTTTGTTCGGTTCAGTTAAAGCAAGTGACGATTTCCCGTTTGATTTTAATTGCACATTGAAGCGTAGAGTAAAGACACGCCAGGGTGAGCGGTTAGCAGTAAAAATGGCTAGAGACATTCACGCGTTATTGTCTGTACTGGATGGATCGGACTATTCTGATATGAAAGAACTTGTGAGTTTCAGTAACGGTAATAGTAAATCTCGCTCGAAGTCAACGTCCACCCAGAACGCTAGGTTTACATCAGATGTAACTCGATGCTCATGTGAAACCGAGGTCAAATTGTTGACAGAAAAGGTCAGCAGCATGCAGGCTGACTTGCTATTGGCCAGACAAAAGCAAATTGCAGTGGAGAATGCTCGCTCAGATGAGATACGTTCTATCCGTGAAACTTTGACTGAAACGACTGCTGCTATATCACAGTTTGCTTCTGATATGAGTTATCAATGTAATCTCCTAAGGGGTCATATGCAGCCTATTAGTGATAGAATAAATGAGGCTAACGCGAACTTGTATAGTGTTTCCGCTACGCTGATAAGGCTACAGGTTCTTGTCTGCAACTTGTGCAAGTTTGTCAAGTTTGACGCCTCTGGTATTGCGAGTCAACCGCCGTCTCCTGTAACTGCTCCAGCAGCAGGTTCTTCGGAAAGTGATGGTATTACTATAGCGCAAACGGAGGTACGTCACCCGTCCGAAACGGTGGCATGCCACGCGGAGCCGGTCGTGCCTGCTTCCCGGGTAGGGCAGGTGCCCATTCAGTCTAGTCCCGTGATATGCCCCCCACAAAGTGTCGGGGACAACGTAATGCGGTCTGGAGCGGGGCGAGTCTCCCCACAGGAGAACAGTGCATCGGAATCGCATGGTCCGGTGAATAGTCAGTGTGGGGACGTAGTTAGTGTTGCCGCCGAAGATGGTGGTCTTAGCGTAGACAGTATGGTTGAGTTTCCAAGGTTAAGGTCTTCGAGTTCGGACGCTGAGAGGGTAACGGACAGTAGTATCTTAAATAGACAGAATGTCATACCAGTCCGTGTAACAGACCCGCTCGAAAGGTCAAATAGACATGATAAGGCCAATATCTCGAAGAGTCGCTCGAAATCGCAATCTGGTGACGCTTTTTCTTATAGGGACACGCTTCTTATTAGAAACGATCCGCGGGGTCGAAATCACCAGCTTTCGAATGCGGGCGACGATAGAGAGTTAGAGTGTGACGGCGTTTATAATAGTGGTGAATCTCGATCATATCGGGATGGCAATTTTGACTCTAGACATGTCCGTGAACATAACCCCACAGAACGTGACGGTGGTGGGTATGATATTTTTTCGCACGTGAAGCGGCGCAAGACTAAGCGTTATTATGTTGGAGGGTTTTTACCTTCGATTTCTGAGTATGATATTAAGTCGTTCGTTGCAGAAAAAGGTCCGACTGTATCTAAAGTAACTGTTTTCCGTAACTGGAAGTTCAACTCTGCCACGATACGGTTAAACGTTTTCGATGATGCAAACACTTGGTTGTTAGAAAGCACTGGTTTCTGGCCCCGGTACGTTACATGTAGACCATGGGTTACTCATAACCAGTACAAGAGGTCAAAAGATAGCTACGGCAATAATTATAGTCGGGACAACCATCACGATCACGTGGAGGAAGGCATCGACTATAATAATAGCCGTCGCCACTTTCATGATCTGAATGAACGTTACGAGTCGAATAACAGGTACGCGGCTCTGTCTTCGGATGTAGACTAACTGTTTTGTGATGCAGATGTCCGAACTCGCTCTATGGTATACATATAACGTCTGCCTTTGTTATAATTTGACTGTGTCGTTGCTAAATGCATACTACGACTTATTCGTAGTTATAGGAAACTGGTATGGATCCAGATCACTTTGTTTAATACTCTCCACTCAATCGGAAGTCGAGCCATTTTCGCAAAGGAAAAGGCGACGAGTTCATGTGGATAGACATCTATCTATTTGTAATCTCTTATCCAGTATATTCTCGTATACATTGTTCCGATCTGTTGGGTTTGAGCTATGGGTTGAAATTGAATGGTTTATATTTCATTGTCAGGGCGGAATCCGAATGACGTGTTATTGTAGATTGAGTAATGAATGTACTCTTATAAATACTCAGTGCCAACATGTTCCTTACCTAGACATTTATATTGTATTGTTCTTTTGGCTGAGGAAGCACCGTGGATCCAGAGTGCGTATCGCTTGTTTACACGGGCAGTTTATTAGTGACGCAGCTAAAAGATATATCACGTTGAAATTACTTCGTCGGGGTATTGTTGGCTGGTATGTGTCGCTTATGTTTTATGTTCTCTGGCTTGGTATAGAACGTGGGTCCAGATCGGGCAGCTCTCTGAGTACTGCTCGGTCAGGATCCAAACTGTTTCACTGCAGTGTTTGTATATCTCGGGTGTTAGTGCCTGTAATAGTTATCAGCAATATGCAGTGTATTGTGATACTGGTACTTCAACTAGACTGTCGGTGTGGATCAAGATCGAGTGACTTGCCGCACATTGTTTTTAGGCCAGGATCTACACTTTGTGCTGACGACATAGTGTATAAGTGTATATTCTATTTGGTAGCCCGATTGAGTATCGTTTGCTGCCTCATGTATTTTGCTGTACCGAAAGGTAGTTGGATTAATCGGTGTATATCGAGATCGAGGTACCTGTCTGGCTTGTCTCGAACAGGGTCTACACTGGTTACACTGACTGCTACAGTGTTTGAATGTACATTTCAGGTGATGGTGTACTTAGAAGTTATGTATTGTCTCCTGCATTGTGTGATACTGTTCGGTAATCGTCTGGACGACAAATGTGTATCCAGATCACGTGACCCGTGTGATGTTGCTCGATCAGGATGCACACTGTATGTCCACGGCGTATATGTTGAATTCAAACGTCCTGGTGACATATACTTATATGTATTTTATCGCTTAGCGTACTTTGCTACGCTGAATAAAGGTTGCTGTGATAGCCGGTCTGGATCAAGATCACGTGACCTGTGTGATATTGCTCGATCAGGATCTGCACTGTGTACCCGCTTCATAGTTTTTCATTGCACAGATCAGAGTGTTATGTACTTAGATATAAGTTATTGTTCGGTATGTTTTGCGTTACTGCACGCAAGCTGCTGTGATAGTCTGTGTGGATCCAGATCGCGTGGGCCGAACGGCACTGCTCGATCTGGATCTGCACTGTGTACCCATATCATTGTGTTAGATTACACTGATTATCTTGCTGTACCGAAAGGTAGGTGGATTAATCGGTGTATATCGAGATCGAGGTACCTGTCTGGCTTGTCCCGAACAGGGTCTACATAATGCTTGTTGATGTGATTATATAGATTTTATCCGTCAGTCTAGTATTTTGCCTTAAATAAAAGGGAGTAGTTGTCCAATACTCATGAGGTGAGGGACTCATGTGAAAATATTCACTAAGGATAGGATTAAGGACGTTAGCTGTCTCTCTGTGTTTCGTTTCGACAGAGTAATGGCACATGGCGTCTATACTATAATCATAACACATATTGTGTTGTTCATTTTGCGTTGGTATAAAGTTCGCCAACATCATCATCATCATTATCATCATCATCATCGTCATAAATCTAGTCTTCATCATTACATAGTCGTTTGCAGTCATTGAAGCTACCGTCATCATCATCGTCATAATTATCATCATCAGCATTCATCATCATCGTTATCATCATTCTCATCATTACCATTGTAATTATTGTAAGTTGTCATCGTCTTCATGTTTTTGTTCAGTGTTCATTGTACTGTAAATATCATTGGTAATTGTACTTGTTTGCTGTGAATGTATGTGAAATGTTTCTATGCTCTCCTGATCTGGAGGAAATAAAGATTATTATTATTATTATTAATTTTAACAGAAGTTTTCAAAGTGCTGCCATTGTTTCTGTTATTGTTTACATATCAGCTGTCAGTCTTTTTGCCCACCAAGCTTTTCTCGGCTAAGATAACAGGTGCGCGTGACGTCACGGCGATTCGCCCTATATATAAGTATTAAATATATTTTATTTTAAATGTTCTATAATTTACGCATTATTGTACATAAAATGTATCTTTGTGAAGCACTTTTGAACGCACATATCCTGTATGAAAAGAGCGCTATATAAATGTGGTATAATAATAATAATAATAATAAATGAATTAGCAATTTTACATGAGCATTGTATTTAGTATTGTTTCTTGTGTACTATCTTTTCTATTATTTATTTTGCATAAAATGCCAGGTATTGAACCAAAAATGTCAAGAGCAGAGGATCATTACTTTGGGTTCATGTTTAATTTGTTCATGAATATTTATGCATATTTATGAATATTAATGAGATGTTAAAATAAATACACTTGAATGAGTTGTTCTTCTTATCAGAGATTATTTTAGTAAACCAGTACAGAACTTGATACTGACTGAAACAGAGATATTGATATTCATGTATATAAATATGTAGATAATGAATATTATTTTCAAAATCATGAATATTAATGAGAATGTAAACAGTTGTTGAAAAGTAAGTATTTCTATTATGTTGCAATATACATGTATGTGAACAACACATTTCTTGTAAGAAAATGCAGCGGAGGAATTGAGCCTCATGCATGTTTTCATGAAGAATACTAATTTTATACTCATGAATATTAATGAGTGTTTTGCAATACAATAGAAAATATATAGCATCTCAGCTGCAATCATCAGCTTATGTTTACCCATATTAACCTTGCGTGACTTTGAAATTACTCTTGATGTTTTATGTATTTGCTTGATTATTTACCACTGCATGCCAGGCCAACGCAAGGCTTCTTGCGGGCATTTCCTGCAGACATGGACACACATAAAGTGTTTCTGGCCTGCTGCGGATGCTCCGCTTCAGCTCCCTGTCCAGTTTCGTCCTTCTGGACAGGGGAGACGTGGGAGCTTGCTGTCCGACGGAAGAAGTATTCTTCTCTTTGGTCAGCGATTCCCTCATCACGGACAAATTAGTGTCCTCTAAAGTTCAGGAGAAGCCTGCTTCTTCTTCTAAATCTCTTTCGTCAACAGCCCATGTGGTGCAGTCGATTCCCCAGTTGTTAGTTGCACCCTCGGCACCCAACTGCTGACCTGTGCGCGGGTCCCCCGTTTACCTCCTGAATGGTCCCTTTGTTCTGGTCTCAGGTACTCTTGTTGCCAGGTGTCCGGGTCAGCTTGGTGCCTGGAGAGTTTTGCCTGATCCCGGTCAATCTCGGCCCAGTTATCCGGCACCAGTCCACGGTGTCCTGGTGTCCCTGCTTCCGTTCACGACTTCACCGGCACACCGGTCTCATGGGATCCGGCCCGATGATGTCACCGGGAATTCTTTGGTCCAGTGTCCCAAGTTTGCTCTCCACCAGTTCAGAGATACCGAAGTGGACTGGTAAATCTACCGGTCCAATCTTTTCTACTAGGCATTCTGTCTACATCGCATTACAGTGGTGAAAGTCAACAGGACTCTGCTCTGGCTAAGTATAGATGTTATTGGTCGTCTAGACCCTGTCATTACTCTTCATCTTCTAAGTACAGTCCAGACTCCCAAGCCTCCATCCCACCCCACTGGGTAGGAAGCATAAAAACTCTTCTTATTCTTCTGATGAGAATCGGCACTCGCGCTGGTCTCATCGCAGGCGCAGATCGAGGTTTTACCATTACTCTTCTATGCGAAAACATCGCTTTCCTCTTAAGATTCGTCGACTGGTCACTCTCGCCTGCCGACGCTCGTATCTGGGAACCGGCAAGCTCTCATGTGAAGATTAACCGTGCCTTGAGTGATGGCGGAACTTTAGTTTTCTGACAGAATTTTGTACGGATCTTTGATTAAATCGTTACTGAGTGGTCATTTTTTTGCCAAACTGTACTGGGAATGTGTATAATACACACAGTGATATATTGAGTGATGGAAAATGTGCATCCTATACATGGATTATTGAGAATTCGGTGATTTGTGGTGGACATCTCGTTCTCTTTGTTCGCTTTTCCCACCATTTTCCGCCGTTGGCTGACATTTTGTGCTTTCTGTTACGAGTATGAATGATTAAGCATATAGGTTTGGATACAGATTGGGTACAGTGATATATTGTGTTTAATTATGTGAGAGTGGATACTGAATAGTGTTTTGGACAGTACGGACATCTATGGTGCCAGTAACCCTGAGAGGTAAACGATTTTTTTGCATGCGTAGGCTTACGCAAACTTTCATCTTAGATATACCCGGCCATTATAAGTATATAACGGTCCAATGGGGGACAGTGCGTTACATGAGACCTCTTATGGGGAGCTAGAACCTGTTTTTATTGATAGTAATACGGAGGTCAAAGTGCCAGTCATTCGTGATACTCGAACTGTTTCTGCTTCTCGGAGGGTGTTGGATGACACGCCATTCATAGCTACCGGAGTTTCGCTACAACCGGGTCAGCCGCAGACTGCCCAAAGTCCGTCGACACAGTTGTTAGGTAGTGCTCCCAGTTCTTTGATTGTTGCCGACGATGCAGTGGATACCACTCAGCTAGAGGAATGCAATCGTCTGCTGGAAAGATTCCGTCGGCTGCCGACGGATATGTGTGTTAGTCAGATATTGTCCGATTATCACTCGGATGAAGGAGAGCTTGAACGTGTTAGGTGGATTTTGTTCGGTTCAGTTAAAGCAAGTGACGATTTCCCGTTTGATTTTAATTGCACATTGAAGCGTAGAGTAAAGACACGCCAGGGTGAGCGGTTAGCAGTAAAAATGGCTAGAGACATTCACGCGTTATTGTCTGTACTGGATGGATCGGACTATTCTGATATGAAAGAACTTGTGAGTTTCAGTAACGGTAATAGTAAATCTCGCTCGAAGTCAACGTCCACCCAGAACGCTAGGTTTACATCAGATGTAACTCGATGCTCATGTGAAACCGAGGTCAAATTGTTGACAGAAAAGGTCAGCAGCATGCAGGCTGACTTGCTATTGGCCAGACAAAAGCAAATTGCAGTGGAGAATGCTCGCTCAGATGAGATACGTTCTATCCGTGAAACTTTGACTGAAACGACTGCTGCTATATCACAGTTTGCTTCTGATATGAGTTATCAATGTAATCTCCTAAGGGGTCATATGCAGCCTATTAGTGATAGAATAAATGAGGCTAACGCGAACTTGTATAGTGTTTCCGCTTCGCTGATAAGGCTACAGGTTCTTGTCTGCAACTTGTGCAAGTTTGTCAAGTTTGACGCCTCTGGTATTGCGAGTCAACCGCCGTCTCCTGTAACTGCTCCAGCAGCAGGTTCTTCGGAAAGTGATGGTATTACTATAGCGCAAACGGAGGTACGTCACCCGTCCGAAACGGTGGCATGCCACGCGGAGCCGGTCGTGCCTGCTTCCCGGGTAGGGCAGGTGCCCATTCAGTCTAGTCCCGTGATATGCCCCCCACAAAGTGTCGGGGACAACGTAATGCGGTCTGGAGCGGGGCGAGTCTCCCCACAGGAGAACAGTGCATCGGAATCGCATGGTCCGGTGAATAGTCAGTGTGGGGACGTAGTTAGTGTTGCCGCCGAAGATGGTGGTCTTAGCGTAGACAGTATGGTTGAGTTTCCAAGGTTAAGGTCTTCGAGTTCGGACGCTGAGAGGGTAACGGACAGTAGTATCTTAAATAGACAGAATGTCATACCAGTCCGTGTAACAGACCCGCTCGAAAGGTCAAATAGACATGATAAGGCCAATATCTCGAAGAGTCGCTCGAAATCGCAATCTGGTGACGCTTTTTCTTATAGGGACACGCTTCTTATTAGAAACGATCCGCGGGGTCGAAATCACCAGCTTTCGAATGCGGGCGACGATAGAGAGTTAGAGTGTGACGGCGTTTATAATAGTGGTGAATCTCGATCATATCGGGATGGCAATTTTGACTCTAGACATGTCCGTGAACATAACCCCACAGAACGTGACGGTGGTGGGTATGATATTTTTTCGCACGTGAAGCGGCGCAAGACTAAGCGTTATTATGTTGGAGGGTTTTTACCTTCGATTTCTGAGTATGATATTAAGTCGTTCGTTGCAGAAAAAGGTCCGACTGTATCTAAAGTAACTGTTTTCCGTAACTGGAAGTTCAACTCTGCCACGATACGGTTAAACGTTTTCGATGATGCAAACACTTGGTTGTTAGAAAGCACTGGTTTCTGGCCCCGGTACGTTACATGTAGACCATGGGTTACTCATAACCAGTACAAGAGGTCAAAAGATAGCTACGGCAATAATTATAGTCGGGACAACCATCACGATCACGTGGAGGAAGGCATCGACTATAATAATAGCCGTCGCCACTTTCATGATCTGAATGAACGTTACGAGTCGAATAACAGGTACGCGGCTCTGTCTTCGGATGTAGACTAACTGTTTTGTGATGCAGATGTCCGAACTCGCTCTATGGTATACATATAACGTCTGCCTTTGTTATAATTTGACTGTGTCGTTGCTAAATGCATACTACGACTTATTCGTAGTTATAGGAAACTGGTATGGATCCAGATCACTTTGTTTAATACTCTCCACTCAATCGGAAGTCGAGCCATTTTCGCAAAGGAAAAGGCGACGAGTTCATGTGGATAGACATCTATCTATTTGTAATCTCTTACCCAGTATATTCTCGTATACATTGTTCCGATCTGTTGGGTTTGAGCTATGGGTTGAAATTGAATGGTTTATATTTCATTGTCAGGGCGGAATCCGAATGACGTGTTATTGTAGATTGAGTAATGAATGTACTCTTATAAATACTCAGTGCCAACATGTTCCTTACCTAGACATTTATATTGTATTGTTCTTTTGGCTGAGGAAGCACCGTGGATCCAGAGTGCGTATCGCTTGTTTACACGGGCAGTTTATTAGTGACGCAGCTAAAAGATATATCTCGTTGAAATTACTTCGTCGGGGTATTGTTGGCTGGTATGTGTCGCTTATGTTTTATGTTCTCTGGCTTGGTATAGAACGTGGGTCCAGATCGGGCAGCTCTCTGAGTACTGCTCGGTCAGGATCCAAACTGTTTCACTGCAGTGTTTGTATATCTCGGGTGTTAGTGCCTGTAATAGTTATCAGCAATATGCAGTGTATTGTGATACTGGTACTTCAACTAGACTGTCGGTGTGGATCAAGATCGAGTGACTTGCCGCACATTGTTTTTAGGCCAGGATCTACACTTTGTGCTGACGACATAGTGTATAAGTGTATATTCTATTTGGTAGCCCGATTGAGTATCGTTTGCTGCCTCATGTATTTTGCTGTACCGAAAGGTAGTTGGATTAATCGGTGTATATCGAGATCGAGGTACCTGTCTGGCTTGTCTCGAACAGGGTCTACACTGGTTACACTGACTGCTACAGTGTTTGAATGTACATTTCAGGTGATGGTGTACTTAGAAGTTATGTATTGTCTCCTGCATTGTGTGATACTGTTCGGTAATCGTCTGGACGACAAATGTGTATCCAGATCACGTGACCCGTGTGATGTTGCTCGATCAGGATGCACACTGTATGTCCACGGCGTATATGTTGAATTCAAACGTCCAGGTGACATATACTTATATGTATTTTATCGCTTAGCGTACTTTGCTACGCTGAATAAAGGTTGCTGTGATAGCCGGTCTGGATCAAGATCACGTGACCTGTGTGATATTGCTCGATCAGGATCTGCACTGTGTACCCGCTTCATAGTTTTTCATTGCACAGATCAGAGTGTTATGTACTTAGATATAAGTTATTGTTCGGTATGTTTTGCGTTACTGCACGCAAGCTGCTGTGATAGTCTGTGTGGATCCAGATCGCGTGGGCCGAACGGCACTGCTCGATCTGGATCTGCACTGTGTACCCATATCATTGTGTTAGATTACACTGATTATCTTGCTGTACCGAAAGGTAGGTGGATTAATCGGTGTATATCGAGATCGAGGTACCTGTCTGGCTTGTCCCGAACAGGGTCTACATAATGCTTGTTGATGTGATTATATAGATTTTATCCGTCAGTCTAGTATTTTGCCTTAAATAAAAGGGAGTAGTTGTCCAATACTCATGAGGTGAGGGACTCATGTGAAAATATTCACTAAGGATAGGATTAAGGACGTTAGCTGTCTCTCTGTGTTTCGTTTCGACAGAGTAATGGCACATGGCGTCTATACTATAATCATAACACATATTGTGTTGTTCATTTTGCGTTGGTATAAAGTTCGCCAACATCATCATCATCATTATCATCATCATCATCGTCATAAATCTAGTCTTCATCATTACATAGTCGTTTGCAGTCATTGAAGCTACCGTCATCATCATCGTCATAATTATCATCATCAGCATTCATCATCATCGTTATCATCATTCTCATCATTACCATTGTAATTATTGTAAGTTGTCATCGTCTTCATGTTTTTGTTCAGTGTTCATTGTACTGTAAATATCATTGGTAATTGTACTTGTTTGCTGTGAATGTATGTGAAATGTTTCTATGCTCTCCTGATCTGGAGGAAATAAAGATTATTATTATTATTATTAATTTTAACAGAAGTTTTCAAAGTGCTGCCATTGTTTCTGTTATTGTTTACATATCAGCTGTCAGTCTTTTTGCCCACCAAGCTTTTCTCGGCTAAGATAACAGGTGCGCGTGACGTCACGGCGATTCGCCCTATATATAAGTATTAAATATATTTTATTTTAAATGTTCTATAATTTACGCATTATTGTACATAAAATGTATCTTTGTGAAGCACTTTTGAACGCACATATCCTGTATGAAAAGAGCGCTATATAAATGTGGTATAATAATAATAATAATAATAAATGAATTAGCAATTTTACATGAGCATTGTATTTAGTATTGTTTCTTGTGTACTATCTTTTCTATTATTTATTTTGCATAAAATGCCAGGTATTGAACCAAAAATGTCAAGAGCAGAGGATCATTACTTTGGGTTCATGTTTAATTTGTTCATGAATATTTATGCATATTTATGAATATTAATGAGATGTTAAAATAAATACACTTGAATGAGTTGTTCTTCTTATCAGAGATTATTTTAGTAAACCAGTACAGAACTTGATACTGACTGAAACAGAGATATTGATATTCATGTATATAAATATGTAGATAATGAATATTATTTTCAAAATCATGAATATTAATGAGAATGTAAACAGTTGTTGAAAAGTAAGTATTTCTATTATGTTGCAATATACATGTATGTGAACAACACATTTCTTGTAAGAAAATGCAGCGGAGGAATTGAGCCTCATGCATGTTTTCATGAAGAATACTAATTTTATACTCATGAATATTAATGAGTGTTTTGCAATACAATAGAAAATATATAGCATCTCAGCTGCAATCATCAGCTTATGTTTACCCATATTAACCTTGCGTGACTTTGAAATTACTCTTGATGTTTTATGTATTTGCTTGATTATTTACCACTGCATGCCAGGCCAACGCAAGGCTTCTTGCGGGCATTTCCTGCAGACTGGGACACACATAAAGTGTTTCTGGCCTGCTGCGGATGCTCCGCTTCAGCTCCCTGTCCAGTTTCGTCCTTCTGGACAGGGGAGACGTGGGAGCTTGCTGTCCGACGGAAGAAGTATTCTTCTCTTTGGTCAGCGATTCCCTCATCACGGACAAATTAGTGTCCTCTAAAGTTCAGGAGAAGCCTGCTTCTTCTTCTAAATCTCTTTCGTCAACAGCCCATGTGGTGCAGTCGATTCCCCAGTTGTTAGTTGCACCCTCGGCACCCAACTGCTGACCTGTGCGCGGGTCCCCCGTTTACCTCCTGAATGGTCCCTTTGTTCTGGTCTCAGGTACTCTTGTTGCCAGGTGTCCGGGTCAGCTTGGTGCCTGGAGAGTTTTGCCTGATCCCGGTCAATCTCGGCCCAGTTATCCGGCACCAGTCCACGGTGTCCTGGTGTCCCTGCTTCCGTTCACGACTTCACCAGCACACCGGTCTCATGGGATCCGGCCCGATGATGTCACCGGGAATTCTTTGGTCCAGTGTCCCAAGTTTGCTCTCCACCAGTTCAGAGATACCGAGGTGGACTGGTAAATCTACCGGTCCAATCTTTTCTACTAGGCATTCTGTCTCTACATCGCATTACAGTGGTGAAAGTCAACAGGACTCTGCTCTGGCTAAGTATAGATGTTATTGGTCGTCTAGACCCTGTCATTACTCTTCATCTTCTAAGTACAGTCCAGACTCCCAAGCCTCCATCCCACCCCACTGGGTAGGAAGCATAAAAACTCTTCTTATTC
The DNA here is from genome assembly GCA_963576725.1 of Azorinus chamasolen. Lineage (NCBI taxonomy): Eukaryota > Metazoa > Mollusca > Bivalvia > Cardiida > Solecurtidae > Azorinus > Azorinus chamasolen. The sequence goes on from OY755246.1 coordinate 73,199,903, forward strand.
TTCTGATGAGAATCGGCACTCGCGCTGGTCTCATCGCAGGCGCAGATCGAGGTTTTACCATTACTCTTCTATGCGAAAACATCGCTTTCCTCTTAAGATTCGTCGACTGGTCACTCTCGCCTGCCGACGCTCGTATCTGGGAACCGGCAAGCTCTCATGTGAACCCATCCACAGCCCACACTTCTATGTTTGTGGCGGGTCCCACTCCTCCCGGGTCGTGCCATCTATGGCGGTTACCGGGGCGGATTCTGAGGGAGCAGGAAGACACTTTGTCCATTATAGCTCCATGGGGTGATCCTATTTTTAGGGAATCGGACTCCGCTGTCGCCATGACACCGTCCTCCAGTCAGCAGGACAAATCGAAGGACGAGATGTGGGCGTCTCTCTTTGCCTCCGAACTACTTTTTGGAGGCAATGTCTTGGAGAAAGATCTGACAGGGCTTCTACCAGGAACCCTACCGCTTCCGGTCTGGGTTCCTGGAAAACCCCTAAGGTCTCGGCTGCTAAATGTAAGCCTCTTACGGGACCTCCCAAGAAAGGTAAAAAACCCAGACCCTATTCTTCCCCTAAGCGGGGCCCGACCAAGAGCCGGTTAGGCGTCTCAGTGTTGTTTCCCACTCTAGGGGTTCTGTGCCCTCTAGGCCCCAGCCCAAGGGACTTGCCCTTTCTGCCTCCCCCCTCCGACCCTGCATCACTGTGGTGCACTATCACTGAGGACCCCTGGACCCTCTCTATTGTAGAGAAAGGCTAATGTGTCCCTATGGGTCAACAGCCTCCTGGAGGGGATTCTACTGAAAAAAAATAAATGCAGTTAAATAAGGCTTTTGGAAACATAATTACATATGCACTTTCAATAACTTTAGAGAGAGTTTCCAGTAATTGACCATTTTCTGTTCATGATTCATATATATCATAATTCAAATGTATAAAATATGTCCTTTTATGAAATCATCTGGATAAAAGATGTATAAGTTTTATTGCTTACCTGTCTGCTTTACTTATGTTTCAATATTATTTCATTTTTATTAATATTCATGATTTAGGGTAATATTTATTAGCTTAATATATTGATATCTCTGTTTCAGCCTGTATCAAGATCCAGACAGATTTAAAAAATAATTGATAAAAACAGCTCATTTAAGTGTATGCTTTTTTACATCTCATTAATATTCATAAATATGACATTTATATTCATGAACAAGTCACTTATGTATACAAAGTAATGACCCTCTGCTCTCGTCTTTTTTGGTACAATATATCTGTTATTTCACGTAAAATAAATCACAGAAAAGATAGTATACCCAAAATAATACTAAACACAATGCTCATGTAAAATTGCTAATTCATTTACGCACATTATATGCAAATTAGCTTAAATATACATGCATACATGTGATAACTACCGACGGTAGGTGAATTCTACCGTTTTCAGAGGTGGTTTACCATTCTACCTGAACGGTAGGCAAAACTACCGGTTTTTTTAAAATTTTACAAAGGCAATTTTTTTAGTGACATACATTTTCCTCCCTGGTGGAGTTTATCTGTTAGTTCTGTACACACACAGACCACCTTTAGCTTGCTATCATGCTGTGATCCACGCTTGGTCTGTTTTGGTGGGGACCAATCAAGGGAATCCCCTGTGGAGACCATGGAGAACACCCGAATTACATAATCACGAGGTGGTTCCGGTTTTCACTCTACTGGACTTTACCAAATAAATTGTTCGGGAACCAGTCGTGTCAAAATGCAAACGTCTATCACAAATATCACATGCAACAGGGTTATTACTCAAGCGAGGCGACATGGGAGTGTCGTGACCCTATAATAGGAATTATATTCTCATAATTAAGTTATAAGACATAGAAATGCTTCTCTGCTTCCTTGTCAAAGACAGCTGTGCTTGGCCTCGTTGTTGCAATGGGCCGAAATACTTCGAAAATAAGACTTTGGACTGATAATCATGCATTTGATTTGTACACAAAATTACTTTTTCATTAATACAATTGGTGGTAAAGAAGTAATTGCAAACACCCTGAAATATTATCTACCATTGCTAACGCTTCAAAAAATAAGAACTATATAAAGTTGAAATGTCATCAGTTTTCGCGACGATTGTAGATACGGGCTAAAACACGGACTCTGGATCCTGTTGGGATTTCAACTTTGAAAATCTTCTCCTTGAAACTGGAAGGATCTCAGCTTTCATATTTGGCATATAGCATCATGTTTAGGTCCTCTACAAAAGTTATATAAATTAAGGCCCTGGGGTCAAAATTGACCCTGCCCCAGGGGTGTTCAGTTTTCAATAGAAACAGATCTGATTGTCAGGTGGGTGATGTCAGGGCCATTCTGGCCCTCTTATTAGCTCACCTGGCACAAAGTGCCAAGGTGAGCTATTGGGATGATCCTATGTCCGTCGTCGTGCGTCTGTGCGTTGTGCGTCGTGCGTACGTGCGGGCGTCAACAATTTACTTAAACATCTTCTTCTCTGGAACTACAAAGCCAAGAGCTTTGATATTTGGTATGTAGTATGATGTAATGGTCCTCTACAAAGATTGTTCAAATTATGTCCCCCGGGCCAAAAATGGCCCCGCCCCAGGGCTTATCAGTTTTTCATAGGAAAATCTTTAAAAATCTTCTTCTCTGAAACTGTAAGGCATAGACCTTTGATCTTTGGTATGTAGCATCATCTAATAGTTTTGTACTAAGATTGTTCAAATTATGACCCCTGGGCCAAAAATGGCCCCGCCCCGGGGCTTATCAGTTTTTCATAGGAAAATCTTTAAAAATCTTCTTCTCTGAAACTGTCAGGCATAGACCTTTGGTATTTGGTATGTAGCATCATCTAATGGTCCTCTACTAAGATTGTTCAAATTATGACCCCTGGGCCAAAAATGGCCCCGCCCCGGGCTTATCAGTTTTTCATAGGAAAATCTTTAAAAATCTTCTTCTCTGAAACTGTCAGGCATAGACCTTTGGTATTTGGTATGTAGCATCATCTAATGGTCCTCTACTAAGATTGTTCAAATTATGACCCCTGGGCCAAAAATGGCCCCGCCCCAGGGCTTATCAGTTTTTCATAGGAAAATCTTTAAAAATCATCTTCTCTGAAACTGTAAGGCATAGACCTTTGATATTTGGTATGTAGCATGATCTAATGGTCCTCTACTAAGATTGTTCAAATTATGACCCCTGGGCCAAAAATAGCCCCGCCCGGGGCTTATCAGTTTTTCATAGGAAAATCTTTAAAAATCTTCTTCTCTGAAAATGTAAGGCATAGACATTTGGTATGTAGCATCATCTAATGGTCCACTACTAAGATTGTTCAAATTATGACCCCCAGGACAAAAATGGCCCCGCCCCAGGGCTTATCAGTTTTTCATAGGAAAATCTTTAAAAATCTTCTTCTCTGAAACTGTAAGGCATAGACCTTTGATATTTGGTATGTAGCATGATCTAATGGTCCTCTACTAAGATTGTTCAAATTATGACCCCTGGGCCAAAAATGGCCCCATCCCGGGGCTTATCAGTTTTTCATAGGAAAATCTTTAAAAATCTTCTTCTCTGAAAATGTAAGGAATAGACCTTTGGTATTTGGTATGTAGCATCATCTAATGGTCCTCTACTAAGATTGTTCAAATTATGACCCCCAGGACAAAAATGGCCCCGCCCCAGGGCTTATCAGTTTTTCATAGGAAAACCTTGAAGAAATCATCTTCTCTGAAACTGTAAGGCATAGACCTTTGATATTTGGTATCTAGCATGATCTAATGGTCCTCTACTAAGATTGTTCAAATTATGACCCCTGGGCCAAATATGGTCCCGCCCCGGGGCTTATCAGTTTTTCATATGAAAATCTTTAAATATATTCTTCTCTAAAATTATGAGGTATAGACCTTTGATATTTGGTATGTAGCATTATTTAATCGTCCTCTACTAAGATTAATCAAAATATGACTCCCGGACCAAATATGGCCCAGCCCAAGGGCTTATCAGTTTTTCATAGGAAAATCTTTAAAAATCTTCTCCTCCAGAACTGTAAGGTCTAGACCCTTGATATTTGGTATGTAGCATCATCTAATGGTTTTCTACCAAGATTATTCAAATTATTTGGTATGTTGCATTATCTAATAGTCCTCTACCAAGATTTTCAAATTATGAACCCCGGATCAAAATTGACCCCGCCCTGGGGCTTAACAGTTTTTCATAGGAAAATCTTTAAGGTCTAGACTCTTTATATTTAGTATGTAGCATCATCTGATGGTTTTCTACCAAGATTTTTGAAATTATGCAATCTGTCATTGAAATAATTAATCTGTTACGAACAGGTGAGCGATTAAGGGCCATCATGGCCCTCTTGTTTTTTAATTGTCTCCCCCTGATAATTGTTGAGTTATCGCCCCTGATATGAACACTTTAATTTAGACAAACTTACTGTCATGCATATCTCTGAAACCACTAGAGCTAGAGTCACCAATCTTCACTGCAATGTTGACCAGCATGAGCTGTTGTTCACCTGTTTTTAGCTCACCAGAGCACTTTTGTGCTCAGGGTGAGCTTTTTTGATTGCCTGATGTCCGTCGGCGTGCGTCGTCCGTTGTCGGGCGTCAACAATTTCAACCTTTAAAAATCTTCTCCTCTGAATCTACAGGGTTCTCAGCTTTCAGCTTTGGTACATATAGCATCATCTGTAGGTCCTCTACAAAAGTTATATAAATTATGCCCCTGGGGTCAAAACTGGCCCCGCCCCAGGGGTGCCTTGTTTTCTACAGAAACATGTAGTAAAATTTTGAAAATCTTCTCCTTGAAACTGGAAGGATCTCAGCTTTCATATTGGCGTATAGCATCATGTTTAGGTCCTCTACAAAAGTTATATAAATTAAGGCCCTGGGGTCAAAATTGGCCCTGCCCCAGGGGTGTTCAGTTTTCAATAGAAACATATGGTGAAAACTTTGAAATTTTTCTCCTCTGAAACTAGAAGGTTCTCAGATTTCATATTTGGCACATAGCATAGGGGTGGTCAGTTTTCAATAGAAACATATCTGATTGCCTGGTGGGCAATGTCAGGTCCATTCTGGCTGTGTTGTTAGCTCACCAGAGCACAAAGTGCTCAGGGTGAGCTTTTGTGATCGCCTGATGTCCGTCGTCCGTCGGTGTGCGTCGTCCGTCGTCCGTCGTTCGTCGTCAACAATTTGAACCTTTAAAAATCTTCTCCTCTGAATCTACAGGGTTCTCAGCTTTCTTTTTTGGCACATAGCATCATCCTTAGGTCCTCTACAAAAGTTATATAAATTATGCCCCTGGGGTCAAAATTGGCCCCGCCCCAGGGGTGGGAAGTTTTCAATAGAAACATATAGTAAAACTTTGAAAATCTTCTCCTCTGAATCTGGAAGGCTCTCAGCTTTCATATTTGGCACAGAGCATCATGTTCAGGTCCTCTACAAAAGTTATATAAATTATGGCCCTGGGGTCAAAATTGGCCCTGCCCCAGGGGTGGGCAGTTTTCAGTAGAAACAAATAGTGAAAACTTTGAAAATCTTCTTCTCTGAAACTGGAAGGTTCTCAGCTTTCATATTTGGCATATAGCATCATGCTCAGGTCCTCTACGAAAGTTATATAAATTATGGCCCTGGGGTTAAAATTGGCCCCGCCCCAGGGGTGGGCAGTTTTCAGTAGAAGCAAATAGTGAAATCTTTGAAAAGCTTATCCTCTGAAACTGGGAGGCTCTCAACTTTCATATTTGGCACAGAGCATCATGTTCAGGTCCTCTACAAAATTTGTATAAATTATGGCCCTGGGGTCAAAATTGGCCCCGCCCCAGGGGTGGGCAGTTTTCAATAGAAAACAATAGTGAAATCTTTGAAAATCTTCTCCTCTGAAACTGGAAGGCTCTCAGCTTTCATATTTGGCACAGAGTATCATGTTCAGTTCCTCTACAAAAGTTATATAAATAATGGCCCTGGGGTCAAAATTGGCCCGCCCAAGGGGTGGGCAGTTTTCAATAGAAACAAATAGTGAAAACTTTGAAAATCTTCTTCCCTGAAACTGGAAGGTTCTCAGTTTTCATATTTGGCACATAGCATAATGTTCAGGTCCTCTACAAAAGTTATATAAATTATGCTCCTGGGGTTAAAATTGGCCCCGCCCCAGGGGTGGGCAGTTTTCAGTAGAAGCAAATAGTGAAATCTTTGAAAATCTTCTCCTCTGAAACTGGAAGGCTCTCAGCTTTTATATTTGGCACAGAGCATCATGTTCAGGTCCTCTACAAAAGTTATATAAATTATGGCCCTGGGGTCAAAATTGGCCCCGCCCCAGGGGTGGGCAGTTTTCAATAGAAACAAATGGTCAAATCTTTGAAAATATTCTCCTCTGAAACTGGAAGGCTCACAGATTTCATATTTGGCACAGAGCATTATGTTCAGGTCCTCTACAAAATTTATATAAATTATGGCCCTTGGGTCAAAATTGTCCCGCCCCAGGGGTGGGCAGTTTTCAATGGAAACAAATAGTGAAAACTTTGAAATCTTCTTCTCTGAATCTGGAAAGTTCTCAGCTTTCATATTTGGCGCATAGCATCATGTATAGGTCCTCTATAAAAGTTATATGAATTATGGCCCTGGGGTCAAAATTGGCCCCGCTCCAGGGCCGGCTAGTTTTCAGTAGAAACATATAGTGAAAACTTTGAAAATCTTCTCCTCTGATTGTCTGGTGAGCGCTTCAGGGCCATTCTGGCCCTCTTGTTTTTAGCTCACCTGAGCTTGCTCAAGTGAGCTATTGTCATGGTGCTCCGTCCGGCGTCCGTCGTCGTGCGTTGTGCGTCGTGCGTCGTGCGTCGTCAACATTTGGCTTGTGAACACTCTAGAGGTCACATTTGTAGCCAAATCTTCATGAAACTTGGTCAGAATGATTGTCTTGAAAAAATCTCGGATGAGTTCGAAAGTGGGTCATGTGGGGTCAAAAACTAGGTCACTAGGTCAAATTATTCAAAATCTTTGTGAACACTCTAGAGGTCACATTTTTAGTCCAATCTTCATGAAACTTAGTCAGAATGATTGTCTTGATAGAAACTTGGATGAGTTTGAAAGTGGGTCACATACGGTTAAAAACTAGGTCACTGGGTCAAATTATTGAAAAACCTTGTGAACAATCTAGAGGTCACATTTTTAGTCCAATCTTGATCAGACTTGCTCAGGATGATATTCTTGATGATATCTCGATCAAGTTCGATCATGGGTGGGGCAGGATTAAAAAGTAGGTCATTAGGTCAAATCTTAAAAAAATCTTGTTTACACTGTAGAAGCCACAATTTCTGCCTAATCTTCATCAAACTTGCTCAGAATGATAACCTTGATGATATCTTGATCGAGTTTGATCATATGTGGGCTTGGGTCAAAAAGTAGGTCACTAGGTCAAATCTTAGAAAAATCTTGTTTACACTCTAGAAGCCACATTTTCTGCCTATTCTTCATCAAACTTGCTCAGAATGATGACCTTGATGATATCTCAATTGAGATCCATCATGGGTGGGCTGGGGTCAAAATGTAGGTCACTAGGTCAAATCTTAGAAAAATCTTGTTTACACCCTAGAGGCCACATTTTCAGCCCAATCTTGATCAAACTTGCTCAGAATGATAACCTTGATGATCTCTCATTTGAGTTCGGTTGTGGGTGGTGTGGGGTGAAAAAGTAGGTCACTAGGTCAAATCTTAGAAAAATCTTGCCTACACTCTAGAAGCCACATTTTCTGCCTAATCTTGATCACGCTTGCTCAGAATGATAATCTTATGCCGTGTGATTCTTGCTCAGAATGATAACCTTATGCCGTGTGATTCTTTAGCCTATTGGAGGGGCTGTATTCGAATAAACTTTTCAAGCTACAATAGTAATGTGTACCTTGTCTGCATAAGCCTTTCAGATTGAATAACTCTCTGCACAATATGGATATTTTCAATGTTATCAAATGAAAATTAGAAATATTAATTTGTTTTCAACACAAGCCTCACCGATAGTCCATAAAATTAGCTCATTTAGGTATTTAACTATATAAGTAGCAAGCTTGCTGTTTATACAGCTAAATATCTAAATGAGCTAGTTTGGATTTGCAATGAAGAGAATTGGCAATCATAGACATGCGGTCAACTTTTCAAGCTACAATAGTAATGTGTACCTTGTCTGCATAAGCCTTTCAGATTGCATAACTCTCTGCACAATATGGATATTTTCAATGTTATCAAATGAAAATTAGAAATATTAATTTGTTTTCAACACAACCCTCACCATTAGTCCATAAAATTAGCTCATTTAGGTATTTAACTATATAAGTAGCAAGCTTGCTGTTTATACAGCTAAATATCTAAATGAGCTAGTTTGGATTTGCAATGAAGAGAATTGGCAATCATAGACATGCGGTCCGAGTTGGAAATGGGCCAAGTTGACCCCCATCCGAAAAGCACAGTAGCAACTCCAACGCTTTCATCACTAGATCATTGAATGAATTATTTTATGAATGTAGGTGTTTAAAACAAGTGATTGCTTAATGCAGGACATTGTAATGCAAAAATGTCCTATGGGAGCTATATGCACTACTTTTGGCCTGCATTAAACTATACCACCTGTCTTACAAACCCATAAATAGACCTTTTTGATTGTCACTTAATTAAGACAGGTTCTACAGGTTCTACTGTAGATATAATTTGTGTTATATCATTATCAAATGTAATGGAAGTCTGCAGAGAAGTGTTGTACATAGTCCATGTACATAACTTCTGGTCTGGCTATTAGCAGATATTGATGTTATATTTGGTATGTAGCTTTATTATGTATAATTAGTTACAGAACAAGTTTGAATTTTGTTATGCTACATTGATTTGTCACGAAATTACAGCAGTTGGCATTAAAATTCAGCTAGGGGACTATGGGATTGCTATGACTATATGGCATTGCTGTGACATTATGATGCTCCCATTACTTGTCTTATATTTTAATACTGTGAGCTTGATATTATTCAAATTTTATTTTCACACTAAAAGTCTTAAATGTCAAAGACGCATACACAGTAATGAAGATTTAGCTTACAATTAGAATTACAGTTCACCAAAGCCATTTTATGTGTACATTAACCCTTTTCGTAATGTAGATGTATTTTCAGGAGATCCAGATCAGACGGTTCATATAGGAGCCATCTGATGGGGTCTGCTCTGTTCACTTTTGACATAATATAGATTGTCAAAGCAAAACATTTCCTTGAAAAGTTTACATTATGAAGTTTCAGCTAATAAAAGTATTCATGCCATAATTTCTTAAATGAATATTGAACAGGGAAGGGGTTAATATTTTTATGGAATATACATAGTATAATATACACATAGAATAACTCTAACTATAATATAAGTCTTACATTCATTGAGAAATAACAAAAAATGTTATATCAAATGTAACAAATTACCCAACTTTATAAAACTAACAAACTAAACATACCAGCAGAAATGAGGTGGCTTTAATTTATATTGGCTTAATACAGTTAACCTAACTCGGTAACCGTTTCTCTACCGTATCTAAAATATTTATAAGCTGAAATTTTATAATGGCATATGTTTCCAAGTAGAATCAAATCTATTATCATTTCATAAGTAAACAGAGCAGATCCTAATCAGACAGCTCCTATAGGAATTGTCTGATCTGAGTATACTTTGTTTGCAAATGTGTGAAAAGAGGTTTATATGATGGAAAGGGTTAATTGATAGATACACCTTTTGATGCTTTATAAACAGAGTAGACCCAGATCAAACAGCTGTCTATATTTAGAGAGCTGTCTTGTCAAAGTCTGCCCTGTCTGCTTATAGTATATAATTATTAGATCTTACAATGTAACATTATTTGAAAAGCCTTTGCAAAACGTTTTAGCAATTTTATTATGTCTCCTCCATTTATAAATGGAGAGACATATTGTTTTTGGTCGAGTTGTCCGTCTGTCACACTCATGTCCGCTCCATATCTCTCACAAATATGGAAGGATTCAAAATGCTTTGGCACAAACGTTTTATTCAACAAGACGATGTGTAGAGCGTTCTATTCAGACATGTGGGTCAAAGGTCAAGGTCACAATTCAAGGTCAACTGTTTTTAGCCACACCCTTTGTGTCGGCTCCATATCTCTTAAACCTTGAAAGGACTTAAAAATGCTGTGGCACAATGTTCTCCAAAACAATGTGATATGCAGACAGTAGGATTCAGGTACATTATTCAAAGGTCAAGGTCACAACTCAAGGTGAGATGTTTTAGTCTTAATTTTCATGTATGCTCCACATCTGTATACCCCTTGAAAGGATTCCAAAATGCTGTGGCACAAAGTTTCTCTTGAAAAAGCAGATGTACAGACAGCAGTATTCAGGCATGTGGGTCAAAGGTGAAGGTCACAATTCAAGGTCATATGTTTTAGCCTTAATTTTCATGTATGCTCCACATCTGTATAACCCTTTGAAGGATTCCTAAATGCTGTGGCACAAATTTCTCCTTAACAAGCCGATGTGCAGACAGCGGTATTCAGGCATGTGGGTCAAAGGTCAAGGTCACAATTCAAGGTCAATTATTCACACTATCTTGTCCAGACGATAATTTCTACATGGCTGATGCCATTTGATTGAAACTTCATACATTGACAGAGCATGATGAGAGGAAGTGTCATTAATAAGGGCCATAACTCTGGCTTCAATACTTTTGGAGTTCTTGCCCTTTTTAGCTCACCAGAGCACTTTTGTGCTCAGGGTGAGCTTTTGTGATCACTTGATGTCCGTCGTCGTGCGTCGTCGGGCGTCAACAATTTGAACCTTTAAAAATCTTCTCCTCTGAATCTACAGGGTTCTCAGCTTTCATCTTTGGTACATAGCATCATCTTTAGGTCCTCTACAAAAGTTATATAAATTTTGCCCCTGGGGTCAAAATTGGCCCCGCCCCAGGGGTGCCTTGTTTTCTATTGAAATATATAGTAAAACTTTGAAAATCTTCTCCTCTGAATCTACAGGGTTCTCAGCTTTCATATTTGGCATATAGCATCATGTTCAGGTCCTCTACAAAAGTTATATAAATTATGCCCCTGGGGTCAAAATTGGCCATCCCCAGGGGTAGCCAGTTTTGAATAGAAACATATAGTGACAACTTTGAAAATCTTCTCCTCTGAATCTACATGGTTCTCAGCTTTCATATTTGGCACATAGCATCATGTTCAGGTCCTCTACAAAAGTTATATAAATTATGCCCCTTGGGTCAAAATTGGCCCCGTCCCAGGGGTTGCCAGTTTTGAATAGAAACATATAGTGACAACTTTGAAAATCTTTTCTTCCGAATCTACAGGGTTCTCAGCTTTCATATTTGGCACATAACATCATGATCAGGTTCTGTGCAAACTTTATATATATTATGCCCTTGGGGTCAAAATTGACCCCGTCCCAGGGGTGACCATTTTTGTATAGCTGACTGCAGATTAGAACAATCAGATCCTTTACTGGTCACTGATAATTAGGTCAAGCAGTATACTGCAGACAGGTGTACTCACTGTGTATTAGCTTGGAGTGCTGTGGCTTACAATTATGTGGGGTAGAGTTAGTCATTTCTTAACCCTTTAGACCATGAATGGATATTCATGTAGGAGATGATGCCATCATAAATATTAATTAACATAATTTCTATTGTGGATGAATTAGCAAAAACTGTGACCTGATAAATACTAGAATCAGAACTATTTCATGTCAAAAGCAAACAGAGCAGACCCTGATCAGCCATCTGATCTTGGTATACTCTGTTTGCCAAGGGGTTGAAAGGCCTATTTATGGAGGAAAGGGTGTTAACAACACCATTATTCTCCCTATAGAAACATGTAGTGAAAACTTTGAAAATCTTCTCCTGAAACTGGAAATATTCAGCTTTCATATGTGGCACACAGCATCATGTTCAGGTCCTCTACAGAAGTTATAAAAATTATACCCCTGGGTTTAAAATTGACCCCGCCCCAGGGCTGGCTAATTTTCTATAGAAACATGTAGTGAAAACTTTGAAAATCTTCTTCTCTGATTGTCTGGTGAGCGATATCAGGGCCTTTCAGGCCCTCTTGTTTAATTGTCTCCCCCTGATAATTGTTGAGTTATCGCCCCTGATATGAACACTTTAATATAGACAAACTTTGTGTCATGCATATCTCTGAAACCACTAGAGCTAGTCACCAATCTTCACAGGAATGCTGCCCAGCATGAGTTGTTGTTCACCTTGGTTTTTTTGATTGTCTCCCCCTGATAATTGTTGAGTTATTTCTCCTGATATGAACAATTTAATTTAGACAAACTTTGTGTCATGCATATCTCTGAAACCACTAGAGCTAGAGTCACTAAACTTCATAGGAATGGTGACCAGCATGAGTTGTTGTGCATCTGGGGATTTTGAATTGTCTCTCCTGATAATTGTGGAATTATTGCCCCTGATAATGATAACTTAAAATTAGACAAACTTTGTGCTGTGTGTATCCAAGAAACCACTAGGGCTAGAGTCACCAAACTTCACATGAGTTGTTGTGCACCTTTGGTTTGAATTGTCTCCCCTGATAATTGTTGAGTTATTGCCCCTGATATGACTACTTAAAATTAGAGAAACTTTGTGCCATGCGTATCTTTGAAGCCAGTAGGGATAGAATCAAAACTTCACAGGAATGTTGACCAGCATGTGTTGTTGTGCACCTGGTGTTTTTTAATTGTCTCCTGATAACTTTACAGTTATTGACCCTGATGACTTAAATTTAGACTAACTTTGTGTCACTTTTATATCTCTGAAATCACTAGGGTTAGTGTCATCAAACTTCACCCGAATGGTGAACATAAGTTGTGCACCTGGGGTTTTGAATTGTCTCCCCTGACAATTTTAGAGTTATTGCTCCTGATGACTTAAACCTGATAACTTTGGAGTTACAGACATTACACTTGTGTATTGGAAAGAGAATGAAAGGGGAGACATCTGTTTTATGCCCCCAAAGCTAGGCTTTGGCGGCATATAGTGATCGCACCGTGCGTGGGTGTGTGTGTGGGTGGGTGGGTGTGTGGGTGTGTGTACCTTTTGTCCGGAGTATATTTCCTTTGTCACATCAGCTACGGATACCAAATTTGGTGTGTGAGTTCATCTTGGGATGGCGGAGTGTTGCGTACCATTTTCATGTCACTGTGACCTTGACCTTGACCTTTGACCTTGATTTTACAAAAAGCTTGTCCGGAGCATACCTCCTTTACCTTACCAGCTACAGATTCCAAATTTGGTGTGTGAGTTCATCTTGGGATGACGGAGTGTCGCGTACCATTTCCAGGTCACTGTGACCTTGACCTTGACCTTTGACCTCGATTTTAAAAAAAGCTTATACCTTACCAGCTACAAAAAGCTTGTCCGGAGTATATCTCCTATACCTTACCAGCTAAGGATTCCAAATTTGGTGTGTGAGTTCATCTTGGGATGGAGGAGTGTCGCGTACCATTTTCAGATCACTGTGACCTTGACCATGATCTTTGACCGATTTTACAAAAAGCTTGTCCGGAGCATATCTCCTTCCCCAAAGCTAGGCTTTGGCGGCATATAGTGATCGCACCGTGCATGGGTGTGTGGGTGGGTATGTGTGTGGGTGGGTGGGTGTGTGGGTGTGTGTACCTTTTGTCCGGAGTATATTTCCTTTGTCACATCAGCTACGGATACCAAATTTGGTGTGTGAGTTCATCTTGGGATGTCGGAGTGTTGCGTACCATTTTCATGTCACTGTGACCTTGACCTTGACCTTTGACCTTGATTTTACAAAAAGCTTGTCCGGAGCATACCTCCTTTACCTTACCAGCTACAGATTCCAATTTTGTTGTGTGAGTTCATCTTGGGATGGCGGAGTGTCGCGTACCATTTCCAGGTCACTGTGACCTTGACCTTGACCTTTGACCTCGATTTTAAAAAAAGATTATACCTTACCAGCTACAAAAAGCTTGTCCGGAGTATATCTCCTATACCTTACCAGCTAAGGATTCCAAATTTGGTGTGTGAGTTCATCTTGGGATGGAGGAGTGTCGCGTACCATTTTCAGATCACTGTGACCTTGACCATGACCTTTGACCGATTTTACAAAAAGCTTGTCCGGAGCATATCTCCTTTACCTTACCAGCTACAGATTCCAAATTTGGTGTGTGAGTTCATCTTGGGATGGCAGAGTGTCGCGTACCATTTTCAGGTCACTGTGACCTTGACCTTTGACCTCGATTTTAAAAAAAGATACCTTACCAGCTACAAAAAGCTTGTCCGGAGTATATCAATTATAGCTTACCAGCTAGGGATTCCAAATTAATGTGTGAGTTCATATTGGGATGGAGGAGTGTCGCGTACCATTTTCAGGTCACTGTGACCTTGACCTTGACCTTTGACCTCGATTTTACAAAAAGCTTGTCCAGAGCATATCTCCTATACCTTACCAGATACGGATTCCAAATTTGGTGTGTGAGATCACCTTGAGATGGCAGAGTGTCGCGTACCATTTTCAGGTCACTGTGACCTTGACCTTTGACCTCGATTTTAAAAAAAGCTTGTCCGGAGCATATCTCCTATACCTTACCAGCTACGGATCCAAAATTTGGTATGTGAGTTAATCTTGGGATGACAGAGTGTCGCATATCATTTTCAGGTCACTGTGACCTTGACCTTTGACCTCGATTTTGCAAAAGGCTTATACCTTACCAGCTGCAAAAAGCTTGTCTGGAGTATATCTCCTATACTTTACCAGCTACGGATTCCAAATTTGGTGTGTGAGTTCATCTTGGGAAGGAGGAATGTCGTGTACCATTTTCAGGTCACTGTGACCTTGACCTTGACATTCGACCTCGATTTTACAAAAAAGGTTGTCCAGAGAATATCTCCTATACCTTACCAGCTACAGATTCCAAATTTGGTGTGTGAGTTTATCTTGGGATGGCGATGTGTCGCGTACCATTTTCAGGTCGCTGTGACCTTGACCTTTGACCTCGTTTTTACACAAAGCTTGTCCGGAGCATTTCTCCTATACCTTACCAGCTACGGATTCCAAATTTGGTTTGTGAGTTCATCTTGGGATGGCGGAGAGTCGTGTACCATTTTCAGATCACTGACCTTGACCTTTGACCTCAATTTTACAGTCCGGAGCATATCTCCTATACCTTACCAGATACAAAAAGCTTGTCCAGAGCATATCTCCTATACCTTACCAGCTACGGATTCCAAATTTGGTGTGTGAGTTCATCTTGGGATGGCGGAGTGTCGCGTACCATTTTCAGGTCAATGTGCCCTTGACCTTTGACCTTGATTTTACTAAAGGCTTGTCCGGAGCATATCTCCTATACCTCATCAGTTACAGATTCCAAATTTGTAATTTGTAAGTATTGGACAGGTATGCTTAGGCAAACAGTGTAGACCCAAATCAAACTACAGGGTCTACACTGTTTGCTACTACATTAGCATGAATCAGACATTATAAAGAGCTCTAAATACTATTCATACATGGGTAGGCCATGCTGTTCAAATACTTGCAGTGTCAGAACTTTCAGATGAATTACAGCATTATAACAATATAGACCCATATCAGACAGCTCCTGTAGGAGCTACTGGGTCTTCATTGCTTGCTTACAACACTACCTAAATCAGATGCTATACATACTTATGCAAAGAATGTAGATCCATATTAGGTAACTTCTGTTGCAGAGCCAGTGTTACATGAAACTTTGACCATGCGTTTAGAATTGACTGAGGGTATGTTTTTAACGTTAAGGATCGACATAGGGTCTTTCTTAAGCGTTAAGAATCAACTTAACAGTAACAATCAACACAGTATGTTTTTAGCTCACCTGGCACAAAGTGCCAAGGTGAGCTATTGGGATGATCCTATGTCCGGCGTCCATCGTCGTGCGTCGTGCGTATGTGCGTTGTGCGTCGTGCGTACGTGCGGGCGTCAACAATTTACTTAAACATCTTCTTCTCTGGAACTACAAAGCCAAGAGCTTTGATATTTGGTATGTAGTATGATGTAATGGTCCTCTACAAAGATTGTTCAAATTATGTCCCCTGGGCCAAAAATGGCCCCGCCCCAGGGCTTATCAGTTTTTCATAGAAAAATCTTTAAAAATCTTCTTCTCTGAAACTGTAAGGCATAGACCTTTGATATTTGGTATGTAGCATCATCTAATGGTCCTCTACTAAGATTGTTCAAATTATGACCCCTGGGCCAAAAATGGCCCCGCCCCGGGGCTTATCAGTATTTCATAGGAAAATCTTTAAAAATCTTCTTCTCTGAAACTGTAAGGCATAGACATTTGGTATGTAGCATCATCTAATGGTCCTCTACTAAGATTGTTCAAATTATGACCCCTGGGCCAAAAATGGCCCCGCCCCGGGGCTTATCAGTTTTTCATAGGAAAATCTTGAAGAAATCATCTTCTCTGAAACTGTTAGGCATAGACCTTTGATATTTTGTATGTAGCATGATCTAATGGTCCTCTACTAAGATTGTTCAAATAACACCCCGGGGCTTATCAGTTTTTCATAGGAAAATCTTTAAAAATCTTCTTCTCTGAAACTGTAAGGCATAGACCTTTGATATTTGGTATGTAGCATCATCTAATGGTCCTCTACTAAGATTGTTCAAATTATGACCCCTGGGCCAAAAATGGCCCCGCCCCGGGGCTTATCAGTTTTTCATAGGAAAATCTTTAAAAATCTTCTTCTCTGAAAATGTAGACATAGACCTTTGGTATTTGGTATGTAGCATGATCTAATGGTCCTCTACTAAGATTGTTCAAATTATGACCCCTGGGCCAAAAATGGCCCCGCCCCGGGGCTTATCAGTTTTTCATTGGAAAATCTTTAAAAATCTTCTTCTCTGAAAATGTAAGGCATAGACCTTTGGTATTTGGTATGGAGCATCATCTAATGGTCCTCTACTAAGATTGTTCAAATTATGACCCCCAGGACAAAAATGGCCCCGCCCCAGGGCTTATCAGTTTTTCATAGGAAAATCTTTAAAAATCTTCTTCTCTGAAACTGTAAGGCATAGACCTTTGATATTTGGTATGTAGCATGATCTAATGGTCCTCTACTGAGATTGTTCAAATTATGACCCTGGGCCAAAAATGGCCCCACCCCGGGGCTTATCAGTTTTTCAGAGGAAAATCTTTAAAAATCTTCTTCTCTGAAAATGTAAGGCATAGACCTTTGATATTTGGTATGTAGCATCATCTAATGGTCCTCTACTAATATTGTTCAAATTATGACCCCTGGGCCAAAAATGGCCCCACCCCAGGGCTTATCAGTTTTTCATAGGAAAATCTTTAAAAATCTTCTTCTCTGAAAATATTAGGAATAGACTTTTGGTATTTGGTATGTAGCATCATCTAATGGTCCTCTACTAAGATTGTACAAATTATGACCCCCAGGACAAAAATGGCCCCGCCCCAGGGCTTATCAGTTTTTCATAGGAAAATCTTGAAGAAATCATCTTCTCTGAAACTGTAAGGCATAGACCTTTGATATTTGGTATGTAGCATGATCTAATGGTCCTCTACTAAGATTGTTCAAATTATGACCCCTGGGCCAAATATGGCCCCGCCCCGGGGCTTATCAGTTTTTCATATGAAAAGCTTTAAGAATCTTCTTCTCCAAAACTGTAAGGCTTTAATATTTGGTATGTAGCGCTATCTAATAGTTTTCTACCAAGATTGTTCAAATTATGTCCCTTGGGTTGAAAACTTCCCCGCCCAGGGGCATATCAGTTTTTTGTAGGAAAGTTTTTAAAAATCTTCTCTTAAAAATCTTTAAAAGTCTTCTCTGAACTTGTAAGGCATAGACCTTAGATATTTAGTATGTTGCATTATCTAATAGTCCTCTACCAAGATTTTCAAATTATGAACCCCGGATCAAAATTGACCCCGCCCTGGGGCTTAACAGTTTTTCATAGGAAAATCTTTAAAATATCTCCTCCTCCAAATCTGTAAGGTCTAGACTCTTTATATTTAGTATGTAGCATCATCTGATGGTTTTCTACCAAGATTTTTCAAATTATGCAATCTGTCATTGAAATCATTAATCTGTTACGAACAGGTGAGCGATTAAGGGCCATCATGGCCCTCTTGTTTTAATATTGAAATTTGACCCCGTGTCTTTTTTTTTAAAACGTTAAGAATTTACCCAGGATCTGTTTTTAACGTTGACAATCAACCCAGGGTCCTTTTTAACATTGAGAATGACTTAGGGTCCTTTTTAACTAAGTTTTGACCCTTGGCTCTTTTCTTAGCTATCATAATCGTCAAAGGTTCTGTTTCTAATGTTAAGAACTGACTCCTGTGTCATTTTTAACAGCATCAAAATTTCATGTTACACCTGCATTACATTGTATTGTTTTTCCGCCAAAATGCATTTCGGTGTCAAACACTTTGGGGGCATTTGTCACCCGTGACGACTCTCTTGCTTTGTCAAAAACAAACCTCTAGTAGTCAATTTTCTGTCGAGGACACACCATTGCATCATTCCCACAGGAAATGAATATGGCGTATAAAATATACATTGTGTGCACCGTGCGAGGCATAAACATGCTGCTGAGTGTGAATGCAAAAGGGACGAATCTGGTGCAAGAATGGTATCCTGCTTTATTCAACATTTCAATAACGTGATTGAAACCAGTTACAATTGTAATCAACTAGTAACCGTGTATCTGATTGGGTGATTTTTCTCATTTCCTATCATATATTTTGATTTAGGCCAATGGAAACTTTTGTCAGAATATCTGTTGTAACTGCATACTTTGCATTGAAGCAGCCGCAGGTAACTATTCTAAGATATTTTTCGGACAATCGGCACCAAAATAGGCAAAATTTAATGGTGGTCACTGGGACCAATACACCCTGTAGTCCAAGCGAGACCACTGCCACTTGGCTGAACACTGATCAGCGTTTTTTTCCACCCAATTGGGAACGGGTCCGGTTCCCCTTCGATTGGGAATTGTAAACTCTTGACAATATCTGTAGATTTATTATCACTGAACGTAAACCAGTCTCGATGAAGGGGCATGTATAGATCTTTGTCAGGACCGTTTCCAAAATGCGGCCGTATTCAGTGGTATGGTTTTATACGTACCCCAAACATGTCAGTAGAGTTACATACCTTTGTTTACGTTCATTGTACACCTACATTATGGCAAAAGATAAGTTTAAATTTGGATAGTTTGCTATTAATTAAGAGAAAAATGATTTGACATGTTGGGAAGTGTGTTTATTTTGATTGGGAACGGGTCCGTTATTATGTCTCCCCCCATATTTATATGGGGGAGACATATTGTTTTCGTGAGAGTTGTCTGTCTGTCCGTCTGTCCGTCTGTCTGTCACACTTTTTGTCCGGACGATAACTTCAATATGCCTAATGCCAGTTGATTGAAACTTCATATATGGAAAGAGCATAATGAGAGGAAGTGTCATGCACAAGGTCCATAACTCTGGCTTCACTAATATTGGAGTTATTGCCCTTTGTAAAAAAAAATCACACTTTTTTGTCCGGACGATAACTCCTATATGGCTCATGCCATTGGATTGAAACTTCATATATGGAAAGATCATGACGAGAGGAAGTGTCATGCACAAGGTCCATAATTCTGGCTTCAGTAATGATGGAGTTATTGCCCTTTGTAAAAAATATCATAAATTTTTGTCCGGAAAATAACTTCAATATGCCTGATGCCAGTTGATTGAAACTTCATATATGGAAAGAGCATAATCAGAGGAAGTGTCATGCACAAGGTACATAACTCTGGCTTCACTAATATTGGAGTTATTGCCCTTTGTAAAAAATATAATTTTTTGTCCGGACAATAACTTCAATATGCCTGATGCCATTGGATTGAAACTTCATATATGGAAAGATCATAATGAGAGGAAGTGTCATGCAGAAGGTACATAACTCTGGCTTCACTAATATAGGAGTTATTGCCCTTTGTAAAAAAATCACACTTTTTTGTCCGGACGATAACTTCTACATGGCTCATGCCATTGGATTGAAACTTCATATATGGAAAGATCATAACGAGAGGAAGTGTCATGCACAAGGTACATAACTCTGGCTTCACTAATATTGGAGTTATTGCCCTTTGTAAAATAAATTACACTTTTTTGTCCGGACGATAACTTCTATATGGCTTATGCCATTGGATTGAAACTTCATATATGGAAAGATCATAACGAGAGGAAGTGTCATGCACAAGGTCCATAACTCTGGCTTCACTAATATTGGAGTTATTGCCCTTTGTAAAAACATAAAAACAATCTTAATTTTTTGTCCAGATGATTACTCCTATGTGACACATGCCATTGGAGTGAAACTTCATACATGGAACGATCATAATAAGAGAAAGTGTCATGCATAAGATCCTTAACTCGAGCTTCAATAAATTTAGAGTTATTGCCCCTTGTACATTTGTTTAATTCTTTCTTGTCCGGACGATAATTCCTACATGGCTCTTGCCATCGTATTGAAACTTCATACATGGAAAGAGCATGATGAGAGAAAGTGTCATGAACAAGGGCCATAATTCTGGCTTCAATACTTTTGGAGTTATTGCCCTTTGTTACATTTTTTGGCCGATCAATAACTCCTGTTTGACTGATGCTATTGGAATGACATTTTATTTTTGGAAAGAGCATGATGAAAGTAGGTGTCATGCACAAGGGCCATAAATCTGGTATCAGTATTTTTGGAGTTATTAGCTGTTATCATTTTCTTCTTGAAAAATGTAGTGTGGAAAACGCATAATGAGGGGAAGTATCATTCATCAAGACCATAACATTTTTAGTGATTTCCCTTTACATATTGTTTTTATTAGAGGGGAGACATCCGTTTTTTTGACAAAAACCTCTAGTTTGAATTCATTTGATTGGGAAGGGTCCTGTCGTCGAATTGGGACGGATCCGTGTCGAATTGGGAACGGGTCCGTTCACCGGTACCGTTCAAAGAAGGAAAAAAAACGCTGTTGATGGTCATATGTTGTGATACATAAGCACATATCTTAAATTTATAAAAGTGACTAAAGGTACACGAATCACCATGAAACCAGGAATAAAGCATAAATGTGAAAATGATTGAAGTGTGCACTTACATGCACATAAAACATTCTCTTCACTAGAATAACTATAGAGTCAACCTAGGTTTGCACTGAGCCATTGAAATAGGGAAGGAACTGATGTAAATTGCTTTTCCTTTACATTTCATAAGAGACATGCTATGAAATTACCAAACACATGACAAAGCCAACCGTAAGCATGTAGACTTTGGTCAGCAGCTACATTATAGTGTGGCATCTGATCAGGATCAGAATCTGAATGACCTTGGTATACTATAACGAAATTCACTATATCCAAACATTTATAACGAAATTTCGTCTAACAAAGTTTGGATATAGGGAAATAAATATTATGTTCCCCAGGATTTCGTTCTAAGTGAGCTTCACTGTATTGCCCTTTGTTACAGTGTTTTGTCCCATCAATAACTCCTGCTCTACTGATGCTATTGGAATGACAACATTTCATGTGTGGAAAGAGCATGATGGAAGGAAGTGTTATGCACAAGTATCATAACTCTGGCTTGAATAATATTGGAGTTATTGCCTCCCATTTTCTGCAGAGTAATGGGACTTTGAAATTTTTACATGGAAATACTGTCCGCAGGGTTTCTCCAAAATCTTTAATTGGATATTCATTAAATTTTGTAGGATTTATTATCATCATGCCTAGTTGTGTATTTCTTATTTCTGTTCAGGTTTGATGATTTTCTGCAGAGTTATGGGACTTTAATTTTTTTATTGAAAATTGTCCATGCACTGGGGGGGGAGACATCAGTTTTTGTATCAAAAACAATTCTAGTTATCTCCCTTTTTAGTTCACCTGGCAGGAAGTGCCAAGGTGAGCTATTGTGATTGTCCTATGTCCATCGTACGACGTTGTCCTTTATCAACTTTTTAGCTCACCAGAGCACAGGGTGAGATTTTGTGATCGCTGATGTCCGTTGTCTATCCACGTGCGTCGTCCGTCGTCAACAATTTGAACCTTTAAAAATCTTCTTCTCTGAATCTACAGGGTTCTCAGCTTTCATTTTTATACGCCCACCTAATAAAGGTGGTCGTATATTGTCGTGGCCCTGTCCGTCCGTCCGTCCGTCCGTTCGTTCGTTCGTTCGTTCGTTCGTTCGTTCGTCCGTCAACATTTTGTTTGTCCGCAGTTTTCTGGGAAAACTATTAGACAGATATTAATGAAACTTCACACAAATGTTAAATGCATCAAGATCTGAAGCTGAGTTGATTCTGAGGTTCATTTGATTTTTCATTTCAGAGTTATGGCCCTTGTCCTTAAAAAATATGCAAATAGTTTGTCCGCTGTTTTCTGGGAAAACTATTTGAGAGATATTAATGAAACTTCACACAAATGTTTAATCTATCAAGATCTGAAGCTGAGTCACTTCTGAGGTTCATTTGATTTGTCGTTTCGGAGTTATGGCCCTTTTACTTAAAAAATATACAAAAACATGCAAATAGATTGTCCGCTGTTTTCTGGGAAAACTATTTGAGAGATATTAATGAAACTTCACACAAATGTTAAATGCATCAAGATCTGAAGCTGAGTTGATTCTGAGGTTCATTTGATTTTTCATTTCAGAGTTATGGCCCTTGTCCTTAAAAAATATGCAAATAGTTTGTCCTCTGTTTTCTGGGAAAACTATTAGAGAGATATTAATGAAACTTCATACAAATGTTGAATGCATCAAGATCTGAAGCTGAGTTGATTCTGAGGTTCATTTGATTCGTGGTTTTGGAGTTATGGCCCTTTTACTTAAAAAATAATGCAAATACTTGCTAATAGTTTGTCAGCTGTTTTCTGGGAAAACTATTTGAGAGATATAAATGAAACTTCACACAAATGTTAAATGCATCAAGATCTGAAGCTGAGTTGATTCTGAGGTTCATTTGATCTTTCATTTCAGAGTTATGACCCTTGTCCTTAAAAAATATGCAAATAGTTTGTCCGCTGTTTTCTGGGAAAACTATTTGAGAGATATTAATGAAACTTCACACAAATGTTTAATCCATCAAGATCTGAAGCTGAGTTGATTCTGAGGTTCATTTGATTTGTCGTTTCGGAGTTATGGCCCTTTTACTTAAAAAATAATGCAAATACATGCTAATAGTTTGTCCGCTGTTTTCTGGGAAAACTATTTAACAGATATTAATAAACTTCACACAAATGTTTTAAGCAACAAAATTTGAAGCTGAATTTATTTTGAGGTTCATTCAGTTTGTCTTTACAGAGTTATGGCCGTTCCACTTTACAAAAATCTGCAAAAATGAGGATTAGCTGTAACTTTTTTATTTAATAAGATATTCATTTCATTTTTTTTTAAAAATAGTATCACCCTAATATGGAAATCAAGATCTGAAGCACAGATTATAAAATGTCAACACTTATAAGGCATGCTGAATCAGAGAAAGTTTGCAAGTGGGCGTATTATGTACCGTATGCAGTACTCTTGTTGGCACATAGCATCATTGTAAGGTCCTCTACAAAAGTTATATAAATTATGCCTCTGGGGTCAAAATTGGCCCCGACCCAGGGGTGCCTTGTTCTCAATAGAAACATATAGTGAAAAACATGTTCAGGTCCTCGACAAAAGTTATATAAATTATGGCCCTTGGGCAGTTTTCAAAAGAAACATATAGTGAAAACTTTGAAAATCTTCTCCTAAAACTGGAATGTTCTCAGCTTTCATATTTGGCACTTAGCATCATGTTCAGGACCTCTACAAACGTTATATAAATTATGGCCCTTGGGTCAAAATTGGCCCCGCCCCAGGGGTGGGCAGCTTTCAATAGAAACATATAGTGAAAACTTTGAAAATCTTCTCCTCTGAAAGTGGAAGGTTCTCAGCTGTCATATTTGGCACAAGGCATGTTCAAGTCCTCTACAAAAGCTATATAAATTATGGCCCTGGGGTCAAAATTGGGTGGGCAGTTTTCAATAGAAACATATAGTGGAAACTTTGAAAATCTTCTCCTGAAATTGGAAGATTCTCAGCTTTCATATTTGGCATATAGCATCATGTTCAGGTCCTCTACAATAGTTATATAAATTATGGCCCTGGGGTCAAAACTGGCCTCGCCCCAGGGGTGGGCAGTTTTCAATAGAAACATATAGTGAAAACTTTGAAAATCTTCTCCTGAAACTGGAAGGTTCTAAGCTTTCATATTTGGCACATAGCATCATGTTCAGGTCCTCTACAAAAGTTATATAAATTATGGCCCTTGGGTCAAAATTGGCCCCGCCCCATGGGTGGGCAGTTTTCAATAGAAACATATACAGTATAACCTTGGTTATCCGACATACCTTCGGACCGCCTGAGACTGTCGGATGCATCGGTGTGTCGGTTGTTCAAAATCGGAAGAGAAATATACAACGACGATAAACATTGACTGTTGATATTTATTTACATTCGGCATGAAACCCGTTAGAATCAAATGTTAACATTCTGCACGCTACGTAAATGTCGTAGGAAAAATGAGTGCAGCAATTCTGAAAGTTTATGAAAATAAATGCACACTGGAACTCTGTTATACCGAGGACCGTTTTACTGAGGTATCCGGTGGTCTGTGTCGCCGTTTTTTTTTGTAAATACCTTATAATATGATTGAATATCGCAATGAAACATACGCTATATTTCACCCCAAACCCTATATTTCAACCCCATTAGACGGCCAACAGACAGCCTGGCGGCCCGATTGAAAAGTGTGAAAACCCAATACACACTTTCAGAAGACTCGACTGTCAAAATGGAGGCTGAGCATCGTAACTTTCCGACATTACGGAAATCGTCGATCGAAATATCGTGACCGCTTCGGAAACTTCCGTTATGTTGGGAAAGTGCATTGATTGGCCGCGTCGGTGTATTTCGTTATGTCGGAAGTGAACGAAATAAACCAAGCGTTGATATTGGCCTAAGGGGAAGATTATAATCGATGGCCTGATAATCCTTTCAACTCTTTTACCTGTTAAATGTGCCAATATGGGGTGTTGAGAAGTTTGTGTGCACGTTACTTTAATTGCATGGCGTCGGGTGTTTATGAAAAACAAACATCATTAGAAATCTAAACCCTGACTCAGAGCGGGGTTGGAGGTTATATGCTAATGTAGAAAAGGGTGTGTACTCTTTGACCAATCTAAATTTAAAACCCCAATAAATCACACGCGACATCACATGTGACCTTTCATTTTCTGGAAACGTGACCTTTCATTTTTTGAAAACAGCGAGAGGCATATTTATTGTTTTAACACAGCGAATTTTAATCGGATTAGGGGTTTGTGACAGGCCAAGAGGCAATTAACATTGTTCTCCCATACGCAAAATTTGACATCCTATCAACAAGTCAGTTTCGCTCGAAATTTCTTTATTTTAGGATGAGGGGGTTTATGTAAGTACCCAGATAAATATCAGTGTGTCTAACAATTTGGATCCAGATGAGACGCCGAGCAATTCTGCATCTCATCTGTATGCAAATTGTTTTCATCAGTTAGATCTGGCAGAACAAGTAAAGTACATTTTATTTCAGATCGAGTTTACACCTAACGTTATTCAAACAACTATACATGTTTTCTATTACATGGATTAAGTGTGTGATCACAACGATAATAACCTGTAATTATAGATTTAGCCTGTACCCAAAATGTCGCGGAAGCGATAATTGCTCAGTTATAGGTGGTCCCAATTCAATACAACCGTCAACGTCGGATACGCAGGTGTGAAAAATGCCGCAATTATCACATTGGGACTTCCAAACAGTGTCGGATAACGGTTACGCGAGGATCCGTAAAACCAAGGTTTTAATTACATAGAACAAAGAAGGAAATGTTCGGGACCAAACATTGCTGTCGGATAGATTAGTTTGTCGGATGCAATAGGTTTCGGATAACCAAGGTTATACTGTAGTAAAAACTTTGAATATCTCCTTCTGAAACTGAAAGGTTCTCAGCTTTCATATTTGGCTCATAGCATCATGTTCAGGGCTTCTCCAAAATTTATATAAATTATGCCCCTGGGGTCAAAATTTGCCCCGCCCCAGGGGTGGCCAGTTTTCAATAGAAACATAGTGAAAACTTTGAATATCTTCTCCTCTGATTGTCTGGTGAGCGATATCAGGGCCATCATGGCCCTCATGTTTCTTAATATGACATTTCCTCCTAAACTACTTGCTTGATTTTTAGCTCACCAGAGCACAAAGTGCTCAGGGTGAGCTTTTGTGATTGCCTGATGTCCGTCGGCGTGCGTCGTCCGTCGTCAGTCGTCAACAATTTGAACCTTTAAAAATCTTCTCCTCTGAATCTACAGGGTTCTCAGCTTTCATCTTTGGCACATAGTATCATCTTTAGGTCCTCTACAAAAGTTATATAAATTATGGCCTTGGGGTCAAAATTGGCCCCGCCCAAGGGGTGCCTTATTTTCAATAGAAACATATAGTAAAACTTTGAAAATCTTCTCCTCTGAAACCAGAAGGTTCTCAGCTTTCATATTTGGCACATAGCATCATGTTCAGGTCCTCTACAAAAGTTATATAAATTATGGTCCTGGGGTCAAAATTGGCCCCGCCCCAGGGGTGGGCAGTTTTCAATAGAAGCAAATAGTGAAGTCTTTGAAAATCTTCTTCTCTGAAACTGGAAGGCTCTCAGCCTTCATATTTGGCACATAGCATCATGTTCAGGTCCTCTACAAAAGTATATAAATTATGACCCCGGGGTCAAAATTGGCCCCGCCCTAGGGGTGGGCAGTTTTCAATAGAAACAAATAGTGAAATCTTTGAAAATCTTCTCCTCTGAAACTGGAAGGCTCTCAGCTTTAATATTTGGCACAGAGCATCATGTTCAGGTCCTCTACAAAACTTATATAAATTATGGCCCCAGGGTCAGAATTGGCCCTGCCCCAGGGGTAGGCAGTTTTCAATAGAAACAAATAGTGAAATCTTTGAAAATCTTCTCCTGAAACTGGAATGCTCTCAGCTTTCATATTTGGCACAGAGCATCATGATCAGGTGCTCTACAAAAGTTATATAAATTATGCCCCTGGGGTCAAAATTGGCCCCACCCCAGGGGTGGGCATTTTTCAATAGAAACAAATAGTGAAGTCTTTGAAAATCTTCTTGTCTGAAACTGGAAGGCTCTCAGCTTTCATATTTGGCATAGAGCATTATGTTCAGGTCCTCTACAAAAGTTATATAAATAATGGCCCCGGGGTCAAAATTGGACCAGCCCCAGGGGTGGGCAGTTTTCAATAGAAACAAATAGTGAAATCTTTGAAAATCTTCTTCTCTGAAACTGGAAGGCTCTCAGCTTTGATATTTGGCACAGAACATCATGTTCAGATTCTCTTCAAAACTTATATAAATAATGGCCCCGGGGTCAAAATTGGACCAGCCCCAGGGGTGGGCAGTTTTCAATAGAAACAAATAGTGAAATCTTTGAATATCTTCTTCTCTGAAACTGAGAGGTTCTCAGCTTTCATACTTTGCACATAGCATCATGTTCAGGTCCTCTACAAAAGTTAAGTAAATTATGCCCCTGGGGTAAAAATTGGCCCCGCCCCAGGTGTAGCCAGTTTTCAACAGAAACATATAGTGAAAACTTTGAAAATCTTTTTCTCTGAAACTGGAAGGTTCTCAGCTTTCATATTTGGCACATAGCATCATGTTCAGGTCCTCTACAAAAGTTATATAAATTGTGCCTCTTGGGTCAAAATTAGCCCAGCCCCAGGGCAGGCTAGTTTTCTATAGAAACATATAGTTAAAACTTTGAAAATCTTCTCTTCTGATTGTCTGGTGAGCGCTTCAGGGCCATTCTGGCCCTCTTGTTACCAAACTTTACAGGAATGTTCCTTGGTCAACCACTTCCAAAAGAATTTGATTCCATGCATAATTCAAAATGGAAATAATTTTTAGCTCGTCTGTTTCGAAGAAATCACAAGCTATTGTCGTAACTCCAGCGTCCGCATTGTCGTCGTCCGAAATCTTAACATTGACCATAACTTCTTCAATTTTTCATTTACAACCTTCATTTTTGGTATGTATGTTCATCTTGACAATGACGACAGACGAGTGTCGGCACCCGCTTGCGGTGCTCTTGTTTTAAAAATCTTCTTGTCAAAAACTGTAAGGCCTAGGGCTACCAAATTTAGTATGTAGAGTCCTCTAGTGGACCTCTACATAGATTTTTCAAATTTTGCCCCTGGGGTTAAAATTGGCCCAACCCCCGGTTGTATTAAATTACGAAAACAAAGTATTACATCAGATTATATAGTAAAAATCTTTTTGTCCGAAACTGAAAGGTTTAGAACTGTGATATTTGGTATGTAGCATCATCTAGTAATCTGTTACCAAGATTGTTCAAATTAAGCCCCTAAGGCTACCAAATTTGGTATGTAGAATCATCTAGTGGACCTCTACATAGATTGTTTAAATTTTGCTCCTTGGATCAAATTGACCCAACCCTGAAACTGAAAGGCCCCAGGGGTCACCAATTTTACTGAAAACTTTAAAATCTAGAGCCTAGAGATACCAACTTTATTATGTAGTATCATCTGATGGACCTCTACAAAGATTGTTCAAATTTTGTCCCTGGGGTCAAACTGGCTCTGCCCGGGGAGTCACAAGTTTTACATAAAATTATATAGTAAAAACTTAAAAAGCCTCTTGTCTGAAACCCAAAGGCTTAGAGCTGTGATATTTGGTTTGTAGTATTATCTAGTATACTTCTTCAAAGATTATTCAAATTTTGCCCTAGGGTGAAAGTGACCCTGCCCTTTGGGTTGTTGGTTTGCATAGAGTTATATAGTGAAATCCTCAAACATCTTTTCTGAAACTAATATAGTCAGAGCTTTGATATAGAAAACATAGTAAACCAGGTAAGCGATACAGGACTATCATGGCCCTCTTTGTTGTAATTTGAACAAATGAAATACTGTCTGCAGCTTTATTCTGCCATGCCTCAACAGAATCTACATGTATTTCAAATTGTGTAGCATTGTTGAACACAAGCTCAAATTGTGCACATGCAATTGCAGTTTTGACTTAATTCTTCTTTCATGAATTATCTCCCTTTTCTTTATTTTAATAATTGAAATTTTGTCTGGAGCTTTTCTCTGTCACACCTCAACAGAACTTTTTATGCCCCGAAAAGTGGTGGCATATAGGGTTGCTCTTGTCCATACATCCGTCCATACGTACATCTGTACGCACATCTAGAAGAATTTGTCCGGATTCTTTCTTGGAAAGTATTTGTCCAATCCTGACCAAACTTTACACACATGTTTGTGGCCCGTATATCCTGGTCAAATTCGATCGCCATGTAAATTGCTTTAGCGTTTAGGAGTTGGGGCCCTTTATTTGCAAAAATTACTTTAAAAATATGTTGTCCGGACTCTTTCTTAGAAAGTATTCGTCCAATCCTGACCAAACTTTACACACATGTTTGTGGCCATTATATCTTGATCAAATTTGATAGCCATGTAAATTGCTTTAGTCGTTTAGGAGTTGCAGCCCTTTATTTGCAAAAATGGCATAAATCGCTTCAGTCGTTGCATGATTATGACCCTTACTTTCTGTGACAAAAAATCTGAAGTGGGGGCATCAGTGTTCTATGGACACATTTCTTGTTTATATTTTGCAGTATTGTTGAAACCATCTGAAGTTGTGCACCTTCAATAAAGGTTTCGATTTGTCGCTTCGTGACTGAATCAATTATCTTTGTTTTCGTAATTTAAGAAATGAAAGTTTAGCAGTCCGGAGCTTTATTCTGTCATACCTCAACAGAATCTTTTTAAATTTTGAAATGAATGTCAAGTGTAATTCATTTGATACATAAAGACCCAATAAAATGTGTAACTCATCTGGTACCTAAAGTTGTGTATCTGTGCAGCCAAAGATAGACAGAGACCCAGGTATGTGATCTAGATATGTGATCTAGATATGTGGCAGTTCATTCTCATATTAGGTCAACATCAGCTTTATTTCTATAACCCAATCTCTGTATCAAATGTGCTAGTGGGGGTATTAATCACCTTTAGTGATAGTTTAGTTACAATTAGTTTAATCAATATTCATGATATCATTATTTCTTTCATGAAAATTCATGGAGTAAAGGGTTAAAGAGTTATAACCCTTTTAAATATGTAGGCATGTGCATGTGGTGCTCTTGTCTACTTCCAATGAGTTGAAGGTTTTGAGAAACTATTGACCAAGTGTCAAACCACTCTCCAGATCATCTGCACCCAACCGGTTTATGCAAGTCAGGTAATGAGTCCAGTTTTAACCTGAGCTTCCAAAATTTTGATTGAAACTTACAAAGCTATTGTGATATATAACTATTGCAATTAAAACTACCAGTATTTAGACCTGAACTCTTAGTTTAGCACTCCTTCTCTTTTTACATGCCTGTTGATACATGTAGTCTGCCTAATTGATATTTTATATCCTGAGGGCAAAGAAATTCTGTGATATTCATTGTAAAATAATTGGCTCCAGATGAGACACATGGTAACTGGGCATGTCATGAGGACCTCACCTTTCTGACACTGTATAATCATGCTTTTGATAAAAAATTTAAATTGTTCTTTGAGAATTTGAGTGGACCACATATTTTGCAAGCCAATTTCCCAGTAATTTGAAAGTTAACTTTTTCTACTTTTCATCAGTGTCAAGGTAGTTCGATGGAACCCACAATTTACCCAGACAATGTGATTGTGTATGAAGCTATAACAGCACTGGGGCTCACCTGTAAAAGGTAGGACATGTATAGACTTTGTTAGCATTCATAATTTGTTACTTCTATTCATGTATGAGGAGGGGCGCTATAAGTTTGCACTTTGTCCATCAGTCTGTTCCTCTTTCTGTCCGGAAATTTGACTTGAATGGTGTCTCTATGACCTTGACTTTGACCTTGACATGTATCAGTGTTAGTAAACTCTTGTCTGGAAATTTCAATGATATATCTTGGTATTATTTCAATGTCTCTGTTGCCTTCACACTGACCTTGACTGCAATTTAAGTAAAAGTTTGTCAAGATGATAACTATCTCCTCAACCCTTTGCGTCTGGGTTCCAAATTTCTTATGTGGATGCATCTAATTGCAGAGCATCACATACTACTGTTATGTCTCTGTGATGGTGACTTGCCCACCCAACAGGGAAAAAACATGGCACCACTTTAATGTAGATTTCTCAGAATACCACCTCTTGATAAACTAGAATATAATATATTCTGAAAATGGGTGACCCTTCGAAAGCAAAAGTAAAAATGCAAAATGAGAAAATTGCAGACTCGGTTTTATTGAGTCTGTTCATGAGTAGTAATTAAAACTGCAACACTACTCACGCCCACTTGCACCGTCTTAAGCAGTATTCAATTTTCAAAACAAATACAGTATAACCTGGTTTATCCGACATCCCTCGGGACTGACTGAATTTGTCGGATTCATCAGTATGTCGGGAAAGTCAGGGTCAGGCGATCAACCAACGCAAAACCGGACGTTCAACGGAAGTGAAATATACGACAATAATAAACATTGTCTCTTGATGTTTATTTACACTCAAATGGAATATTGGTTCTTACAAAATTCTTTCCGTTTAAGAATATCAGTCACTGGTGATCTGCTAATTCCAGACTTCAAAGACAACTCGGACTGCGTCAATAAACCGCATTCAGACTCGTTAATTATTTCCCCGTTTTATCTAAAGTTAACACTATTCTTTGGAGTCTGTGCACATGCTGGTTCACTTGCAAGACGCTTTCCAAAGATGATCGTTCCATTTTGAAAGACATATACATACAGAAAATATTGCCTAAACCTGACTGGATAAGTAAAGTAAATTGTATTCTGTAAAGGCTATAATATAACGATTATAATATTCACACAATTATATTTTCTCATTTGTATGACCACAGTGATAATTACCTGTAATATAGATTAAGCAAGTCCCCAGAATGTCAGGGCCACAATTGTAGCTCAATTAACCAGGGTGAGCAGATGCTCAACCAGCCATGCACAATCCCACTTAAAGATTGTGTCAGATATGCAGGTGTGAAACACGCAGCATTTAGCACATTGGGACCGCCAAACAGTGTCGGATAACGGATACAGCAGGTTCCGTTAAAAGCAGGTTTTAAGCATATAGAATAAAGAAGGAATTTTTTGGGACCAAAGAGTGCTGTCGGATATATTAGTTTGTCGGTAAAGGCAGGTGTCGGATAACCAAGGTTATACTGTAACTTCAAAACTAATGATCCCGAAGGACCAGAAAATATAACAACACTGAGAAGACATTCGAGGTTCTTTGAATTCTTTTAAAAACTTTGTGCCTATTCATCAAGACGTTGTATAGTTTACTGAATTTGAAGAACTGAGTCAAGAAGAAATTAGAAAAATGATTATCGAGCTCAAGACAAAATCATGTGAATAGACGTTCTGCCTACAAAGATTCTAAAATTATTTTTAGATGAACTATTACCTGTTATCACAAAGTTAGTTAACACTTCATTCAAACATGGTGTTTTCCCATCGAAATGGAAGCAAGCCATTATAAGACCGTTGCTGAAGAAATATGGATTGGAACTAGAACTGTCAAATTACAGACCCGTAAGCAATCTTTCCTTCCTGTCGAAACTTATTGAGAAAGCTGCATTGTTTAGACATAACATCCACGTAAATGACCATGACCTTCTGCCAAAAAATCAATCGGCTCACAGACGATTTCACTCTTGCGAATCTGCCTTATTGAGACTAATGTTCATGACCTACTTGAGGCTATGGAGAACCAGGAAGTAACTGCCCTTATTGCCATTGATCTTAGTGCTGCCTTTGATACTGTTGACCATGATATTCTTCTCGATGTTTTCAAGAGTCAATATGGAGTTTGTAATATTGCTCTGAAATGGTTGGACTCCTACTTACGACCAAGAAGCTGTTGCATGAATGTAAATTCTTCACAATCACAACCTCGTTTGTTGGAGTGCAGTGTTCCACAGGGCAGTGGCCTTGGTCCTTGGCTCTACCTTGCATACGCAGGAACCTTGTTCGATGTTATACCTTCATCTATCTCAGTATACGGTTTCGCTGATGACTATATTGCAAGTAAACGCTTTAAACCTACCTCCAATATTGAAAGACAAGCTGTTCAAAACCTTGAAGAATGTGCCATAATGATCAATAACTGGATGAATGAAAAACAAACTTAAAATGAACACAGCAAAAACTGAATTCATCATTTTTGGAAGTAAACAACAGCTAAACAAATGTACTACACATTCAACTATCGCAGGAGATGTTGTTTAATCAGAAACGTGTATTAGATACCTAGGTGCTTTTCTCGATGAAATATTGACCTTCAAAGAACACGTGAAAAGAAAGTGTCGCATTGCCATGTTGAACTACTATAGAATAAAATGTATTAGGAAATACTTATCAACAAAGAATCTGCCGAAATTTTAGTTCTCTCACTAGTGATCTCTCATTTAGATTATTGTAATGACATCCTATACGGAATTGCACAGTGTGATATAGATAAACTGCAGCGAATCCAAAATATGTGCGCTAAACTCGTTTTGAATAGGAAATGGTCAGACAGCTCCAAACAATCTCTTAAAGACTTACATTGGTTACCTATCAAAGCTAGGATCACTTTTAAGATATTGACATACATGTACAATTACTCTCTCAACCATGCTCCCGTTTATCTGACAGAACTTCTTGTAAAGCAGGCACCAACTCGCAGTCTGAGATGGCAGACAAAGCTCCAGAGATGTATGCGGTGCCTTTCAACAAGAGAAAGACATTTAGTGATAGAAGTTTTGGGACAGTTGGTCCCAAACTTTGGAATTGGCTTCCTAGCGAGATTAAAAGAGCAGAAAATGTTGAATCCTTTCAAAGAAAGTTAAAAACGCATTATTTCAGACACTTTGACTCACTTTTTAATATTTCGTTGAAACTGTCCGCGTGTTTTAGTTGTATAAAGTACTTTATATAAAGTCTAGCTTTTAGTATATTATAATGGTTTTTTAACCATCGTTTTATGGATATTAGTTTTTATGCTTTCTTAAATGTATATTCATATATTTTATATCCTCTATCAATTTTTATTTGTCTCTGATTTTATTTATGTCAATGTACAACGCCATTGAATGCATTATTTGCATAAATAGGCGTTTAACCAAGTGATTAAGTTTCAAGTTTCAGCAATTAACTTAGCAGTTGTTATTTTTATACCAAAATTGCCTGAAAGATTTAGAAAGAGATACTTGGTTAATAGTGTATACCCAGATCAAAATTCTCCTGGACGAGTAGTTTGATTGAGGTTTACACTATTTGTTATTCAATTAGTTTCATTTAAAATTGTCAATAACGTGCTCACGGAATTTATTCAATTTTACAGATTTGTGGAGATGGGAGATCTTGTCAGTATGTTTGGAGTAATTTTCATTACGGTACTTTTCAGGGGAGATGTAGTGGTCGTCCAGGGTAAAGACAATCCAAAATTGCTTTTGTGCAAGAGACTAATAGCCCTTGAACATGAAAGGGTTTTCAACAACAAATCAGGGGAGATCACTCAGGTTTGATATTTTGCTTTCGTTTTTAAATCTCTGCACGCTAACAGTCAGTTCATGATGATACATGCAATAGTTTGGAGCCAGATGAACTCAATTTCTCCAAATTAGGATCCAATTGTTTGTCACTCTGATGGTATTTTTACATGAATGGTGAATGTGAATTTGATATAGGTGTAGTTGTAGAGTTTCTGCCTTTGAAGTACTACTATAGGTATGATTGTAGAGTTGCTGCCAAGATCAGTTAGGTAACATATTCCCTTGTTCACTATGCCATTATAAAGATATTAATAATCATAAGGTCAAAGTGTTTTTTATATGTTCCTGATGAAAGGATTAAAACAGAAATATAAGTAAAAATAATATATTTTTGCAGAAGAAATGACTTCTGACTTTTGTTTTTGGCCAAGTTATGTAATTTATGTATACATGTATACATAAACGAAGTATGAGAGGGGATATATAGGTGTCTGTGTGTTGGTTGGTTGATCTGTGTCTCTGTGGCATGTCTGTCCATGGCAGATTTGCGATCATGGTAGCTGAGGAGGGTATTTCCAACACCTTTAGTGATAGTTCTTAGATCTAGTGTGATAGTTCTAGTTATTCTTAAACTTTACCATTAACTCCATAGGAACACCTTTTCATGCCTTTGCAAACAGTTGATTTCGTTGAGATCGATCGTATATGAGCCATCTGAACAGGGTCTGCTGTTTTCTTATAATATAATATAGATCTAATATCCTACAGCTTTTGTCTAAGTCCCTGAAAATTTTACATAATAAGAATTAAGTTAATGAATATTCATGAAGTAAGCAATTCAAGCAAACATGTTCCATAGGGAACGGACTAAGAATACCTGTTAAAAATTGTCATCTGCTTCAATTCTCAAAATAAATGTTCTAGTCACCATGAGATCCTGAGTTACTTGACATCTCATCAGTATCTTCTTATACCCCTACAAACGAGGTTTGAGAGGGGGTATATAGGAGATGGTGTGTTGGTTGGTCTGTCTGTCTGTCTGTCTGTCTCTCCGTGGCACAACCTGGCACAAATCTTGTTTGATTTGTGATCAAGGCAGCTTTAGTGATAGTTCTAGTTCTATCTAATTTACAGTTCAGTCACTATGATATACATGTAACTTTCGAGAGTAAAGTTGAATGGCAAACAGTGCAGACCCTGATCATAGGGCTTCACCCAAGAGTGTTGTG
Source organism: Azorinus chamasolen (assembly GCA_963576725.1). NCBI lineage: Eukaryota > Metazoa > Mollusca > Bivalvia > Cardiida > Solecurtidae > Azorinus > Azorinus chamasolen. The sequence continues at coordinate 73,235,797 of OY755246.1, forward strand.
ATCTGGAACTACATTGTTTACAAACACCAGTGCAACAGAGTTATGGTTTTCAATCCATAACTTTGATTTGGATATACATACTGTGATCAAGCTTGTTGTACATAAAATAAGTCAATGCCACTTTCACTAGTACTAAAAAAAAACATAAATACTTGAATTACTCTGATCTAATATTTCGTCCACAAATGGCCTTTTTCAAAGATTATCATGTCAAAATACATGTCACATTTTTGTCTTGGATTTGTCTTTCAATTCTACATGCATGGAACATCCGTTTCAAAACTACACATCTCAGAATTGAAAGACAAATCCATGAAACTGATTTGATATGGAGGCTGAGAACTTACAGACCATTTGGCTGTAACATCAAGGAGGATAATACGCTAATGCATGCATGACGTCGTTGCACCCATTACGTCATTTGATGATGTCATGACATTTTAAATAACAACCCAATGTCACCATGATGCTGGATCAACATTATTCTCTTTGATTTTATGGCTGAATGCATGTAACAAAAATGTGACTTGTATTTTGACATGATTGTCACAAAAATCAGTTTTTATAGATACTTCAGTCCCTTGTGGTCTAGTAGTGTCCAGGTGTAGTTTTGTAAAACACCACATGCCCTTGTGCATCTTTGAAAAAGGCCCTTAGTGGTCGAAATATTAGATCAGAGCAATTCAAGTATTTATTAATTCCCTGTTTTGGAATATTTTCTTCATTGTAAAAAAACCCAGTTTCTGCTCATTAATCTTAATTCAGACAGATATGTTGATATTGTAATATTGAGCTTGGTGTGTGGGAGGATGTTCTATTCCAAATAGTTTGGACCAGATGAAACTAGGTTTAATGAATATCACAACATCAATAGAACTTTGGCACAACCAAGGAGAATACAAACTTTGACACAATCAAGCAGAAGACAAAATTGACACAATCAAGCAGAAGACAAACTTTGAAACAACCAAATCAAGCAGATGACAAACTTTGACACACTCAAGCAGAATATGGACTTTGGCATAACCAATCAGAAGACAAACTTTGACACAACCAAGCAGAATACTATCATTGACAAAATCAATCAGAAGACAAACTTTGACACAACCAAGCAGAATACTATCATTGACAAAATCAAACAGAAGACAAAATTTGACACAACCAAATCAAGAAGAAGACAAACTTTGACACAACCAAGCAGAAGACTTTTTTTTTTTATAGACATCAGATTGCATTAACCCTTGATATGCCTTTCCATTTCTGTTAAAATAAATCGAGCAGACCCATATCTCTAATTAGGGTTAGTTTGCTTATGAAATAATATAAATTTGATTCTACAATTTCTGCTATAGTAAAAACTTCATACAAATTTGATTCTACAATTTCTGCTATAGTAAAAACACACTTCATACATTTGTTTCTTTCATATATTCATTGATACTTATTGAATATTTATGAAGGAAAGGGCTAAGGGAACGGTGAAAAACTTGGAAGAATTACTTGCATTCACATTCCAAAGGGTTAACTTCACATACATTGGGTGAATTTGTAATAGCCTTTCTTAACCCATTCCCTCATAGGCTATTTTTAGACTCGACCTCTTTGAATGAATCTACTGAAAAGGAGCATTAACTAGAGAAAAGGAACACTTTAAAATTTTATACTTTGAAACCATTGTGATAAATAGATCATTTGCTCCTATAGGAGCAAATGCTCTATTTGTTACAATGGTTTCACAAAGTGACTTTTACAGAGTCTTCAAAAGTCGTCAATATGAGGGAATGGGTTAACAGTTTATATTCATGTGGAATGGTTAGTAATCTCATCAGAATTCATGTCACACACCCTTATTGAATTTACAAAAAAAAAATCAGAATTCAGAAAAATATCAGAAAAAGATGACATGTTTAGTTGTTTACATTTGCTTATTAACTCTTTACTACATAATTCATATTTTGATACCTAGACCTAGATCAGGTTGCTCCTATAAAAACTGTCTCATCAGGGTCAGCTCAGTTTTCTGACTTAATTATATACATTTGATTCTACAGTTTGTGCCAAGGCCAAATAATTTCTGTAATCATGTACCATTATAAAAATTAATCCATACATACATTATTTCTAACATGAATATTCATGAAGTAAAGGGTTAAAGATAAAACATATATTAACAATAGTTTTGCACTAGACCTCAATTTGGTATGCAATTTCAGGTTCCCAAAGGGCATGTTTGGCTGGAAGGGGACAACCAACTGGTGTCGTCAGATTCCAGGGATATGGGTCCTTTTCCTTATGCATTGATCAGGGGAAGAGTGTACTTAATGGTAACAAATAAAAAAATTCTTTTAAGTATGATTATTCGTTATTACCTTTAAAATGCCATGCTCACTGTGAAAAAGGTTTGTGTTTTTTAGCTCACCAGAGCACAAAGTGCTCAGGGTGAGCTTTTGTGATCGCCTGATGTCTGTCGTCTGTCGGCGTTTGTAGTGCGTTGTGCGTCGTCAACAATTTGAACCTTTAAAGTTCTTCTCCTCTGAATCTACAGGGTTCTCAGCTTTCATCTTTGGCACATAGCATCACCTATAGGTCCTCTACAAAAGTTAAATAAATTATGTCCCTGGAGTCAAAATTGGCCCTGCCATGGTCCCAGGGGTGGCCAGTTTTCTCTAGCTGACTGTTGTTTTCTGTACAAGTAGCAGAATGCTGGGCTCACTTAGGTTAGGCATAGGGAAAACTTCAAAAATCTTCTTGTCACAGAGCTTAGATATTTGGTGTATAGATTTACTTAGTATACCTTATTGACATTGGTTAATATCATAGTTCTGAGGTTAAAATTGGCCCTGCCCTGTTGGTTATACTTTAAAATAGACTTTTACACTATAAAGGTTCCTCTGAGCTATAGAAGGACTGCAGATACTCCATCTGTGTTACATAATCACTGGGGAGGGCAAGTTCCTGGTCAAAACTCTATAAAGGTGTCTGCTTCAGAATTAGTGTCTGTTTGTTCACACTGTTTTTAACCCATTCACTCATAGGCTATTTACAGATCCTACCTCTTGGAAAATTTCAGAATTGTGTAGATTTGAAACCATTGTGATAAATAGAGCATTTACTCCTATGGAGCAAATGCTCTATTTATCACAATGGTTTCATAAAGTGACTATTATACCTCTTTGAATAAATCTACTGATAAGGAGCATTAATTAGAGAAAAGGAAAATTTCAGAATTGTGTAGATTTGAAACCATTGTGATAAATAGAGCATTTACTCCTATGGAGCAAATGCTCTATTTATCACAAAGGCTTTTTTCAGATCCTACCTCTTTGAATAAATCTACTGATAAGGAGAATTAATTATAGAAAAGGAAATTTTCAGAATTGTGTAGATTTGAAACCATTATGATAAATAGAACATTTACTCCTATGGAGCAAATGCTCTATTTATCACAATGGTTAGCAAATGCTCTATTTATCACAAAGGCTTTTTTCAGATCCTACCTATTTGAATAAATCTACTGATAAGGAGCATTAATTAGAGAAAAGGAAAAGTTCAGAATTGTGTAGATTTGAAACCATTGTGATAAATAGAGCATTTACTCCTATGGAGCAAATGCTCTATTTATCACAAAGGCTTTTTTCAGATCCGACCTCTTTGAATAAATCTACTGATAAGGAGCATTAATTATAGAAAAGGAAATTTTCAGAATTGTGTAGATTTGAAACCATTGTGATAAATAGAACATTTCCCCCTATGGAGCTAATGCTCTATTTATCACAATGGTTAGCAAATGCTCTATTTAACACAAAGGCTTTTTTCAGATCCTACCTATTTGAATAAATCTACTGATAAGGAGCATTAATTAGAGAAAAGGAAAATTTCAGAATTGTGTAGATTTCAAACCATTGTGATAAATAGAGCATTTGCTGCATAGGAGTAAATTAAATCATATACAAACCACATATAAAGTTACATACCGGTATGCGTCAGAATCCAAACTGTGTGCTAATTTCGGTCAAGTCATGCTAAGCAGTGATAGGGTTGTCATCTGTTAGAAATGTTGTCTGCTTATTCAAAGAGGTAAATCTGGGTCTACTCTGTTTGCAAATGCGTGAAAACATGTTTATATGAGGGAAAGGGTTAATTAGAGAAAAGGAAAATTTCAGAATTGTGTAGATTTGAAACCATTGTGATAAATAGTGCATTTACTCCTATGGAGCAAATGCTCTATTTATCACAAAGGCTTTTTTCAGATCCTACCTCTTTGAATCAATCTGCTGATAAGGAGCATTAATTAGAGACAAGGAAAATTCCAGAATTGTGTAGATTTGAAACCATTGTGATAAATAGAGCATTTACTCCTATGGAGCAAATGCTCTATTTATCACAATGGTTTCATAAAGTGACTATTACAGAGGCGTAGAAGAAAGGCTATTTAGCTCACCAGAGCACAAAATGCTCAGGGTGAGCTTTTGTGATAGCCTGATGTCCGTCGTTGTGCCTCGTCCCGCGTCAACGATTTGAACCTTTAAAAATCTTCTCCTCTGAATCTACAGGGTTCTCAGCTTTCATCTTTGGCACATAGCATCATCTGTAGGTCCTCTACAAAAAATTTATAAATTATGCCCCTAGAGTCAAAATTGGCCCCACCCTGGGGGGTGTCAAGTTTTCAATAGAAACTTATAGTGAAAACTTTGAAAATCTTCTCCTCTGAAACTGGAAGGTTCTCAACTTTCATATTTGGCACATAGCATCATATTCACATTCTCTACAAAAGTTATATAAATTATACCCCTGAGTTCAAAATTGGCCCCGCCCCAGGGGTGGCCAGTTTTTTGAAGCAGACTGTTTTTTAAGTTTTCTTTAGCACTAGCAGAGTGTTGGGTTCACTTAGTAGTTATAGGCATAGGGAAAGCTTTAAAAATCTACTTGTCAAAAACTACAAGTCCCAGAGCTTAGATATTAATATTTGGTGTATATTATTTACTTAGTATATCTTTATAAATTTTGTAAATATCATAGTTCTGAGGTTAAATTTGGCCCTGCCCTGTCCTGTGGGTTATACTTTATAATAGACTTCTACAGTCTAAGGGTTTCCCCCTCTATCTTGGACTGCAGATAACCTGGGTTAGTCTTATGCAAGAGGTCAAGTTCCTGTCCACTGTTATGTTGTCTGCTTCAGAATTACTGTCTGTTCACACTGTTTTTATACGCCCACCTAATAAAGGTGGTCGTATATTGTCGTGGCCCTGTCCGTCCGTCCGTTCGTTCGTTCGTTCGTTCGTTCGTTCGTTCGTTTGTTCGTTCATTCGTTCGTTCGTTCGTCCGTCAACATTTTGTTTGTCCGCTGTTTTCTGGGAAAACTATTAGACAGATATTAATGAAACTTCACACAAATGTTAAATGCATGAAGATCTGAAGCTGAGTTGATTCTGAGGTTCATTTGATTTTTATGCCCCCAAAGCTAGGCTTTGGCGGCATATAGTGATCGCACCGTGCGTGTGTGGGTGGGTGTGTGTGTGTGTGTGTGTGTGGGTGGGTGTGTGGGTGGGTGGGTGGGTGTGTGTGTGTGTGTGGGTGTGTGTACATTTTGTCCGGAGTATATTTCCTTTGTCACATCAGCTACGGATACCAAATTTGGTGTGTGAGTTCATCTTGGGATGGGGGAGTGTCGCGTACCATTTTCATGTCACTGTAACCTTGACCTTGACCTTTGACCTTGATTTTACAAAAAGCTTGTCCGGAGCATATCTCCTTTACCTTACCAGCTACAGATTCCAAATTTGCTGTGTGAGTTCATCTTGGGATGGCAGAGTGTCTCGTACCATTTCCAGGTCACTGTGACCTTGACCTTGACCTTTGACCTCAATTTTAAAAAAAGCTTATGCCTTACCAGCTACAAAAAGCTTGTCCGGAGTATATCTCCTATACCTTACCAGCTAAGGATTCCAAATTTGGTGTGTGAGTTCATCTTGGGATGGAGGAGTGTCGCGTACCATTTTCAGATCACTGTGACCTTGACCATGACCTTTGACCGATTTTACAAAAAGCTTGTTCGGAGCATATCTCCTTTACCTTACCAGCTACAGATTCCAAATTTGGTGTGTGAGTTCATCTTGGGATGGCGGAGTGTCGCGTACCATTTCCAGGTCACTGTGACCTTGACCTTGACCTTTGACCTCGATTTTAAAAACCGCTTATACTTTACCAGCTACAAAAGCTTGTCCGGAGTATATCTCCTATTCCTTACCAGCTAAGGATTCCAAATTTGGTGTGTGAGTTCATCTTGGGATGGAGGAGTGTCGCGTACCATTTTCAGATTACTGTGACCTTGACCATGACCTTTGACCGATTTTACAAAAAGCTTGTCCGGAGCATATCTCCTTTACCTTACCAGCTACAGATTCCAAATTTGGTGTGTGAGTTCATCTTGGGATGGCGGAGTGTCATGTACCATTTCCAGGTCACTATGACCTTAACCTTGACCTTGACCGATTTTACAAAAAGCTTGTCCAGAGCATATCTCCTATACCTTACCAGATACGGATTCCAAATTTGGTGTGTGAGATCACCTTCAGATGGCGGAGTGTCTCGTACCATTTTCAGGTCACTGTGACCTTGACCTTGACCTTCGACCTCGATTTTACAAAAAAGGTTGTCCTATACCTTACCAGCTACGGATTCCAAATTTGGTTTGTGAGTTTATCTTGGGATGACGGTGTGTCGCGTACCATTTTCAGGTCACTGTGACCTTGACCTTTGACCTAGATTTTACACAAAGCTTGTCCGGAGCATTTTTCCTATACCTTACCAGCTACGGATTCCAAATTTGGTTTGTGAGTTCATCTTGGGATGGCGGAGAGTCGTGTACCATTTTCAGATCACTGACCTTGACCTTGACCTTTGACCTCAATTTTACTGTCCGGAGCATATCTCCTATATCTTACCAGATACAAAAAGCTTGTCCAGAGCATATCTCCTATACCTTAAACGTTGACAATCAACCCAGGGTCCTTTTTAACGTTGAGAATGACTTAGGGTCCTTTTTAACTAAGTTTTGACGCTTGGCTCTTTTCTTAGCTATCATAATCGTCAAATGTTCTGTTTCTAATGTTAAGAACTGACTCCTGTGTCATTTTTAACAGCATCAAAATTTCATGTTACACCTGCATTACATTGTATTGTTTTTCCGCCAAAATGCATTTCGGTGTCAAACACTTTGGGGGCATTTGTCACCCGTGACGACTCTCTTGTTCATTTGAGAGTTATGGCCCTTTTGCTTAAAAAATATGCAAATAGTTTGTCCGCTGTTTTCTGGGAAAACTATTTGAGAGATATTAATGAAACTTCACACAAATCTTTAATGCATCAAGATCTGAAGCTGAGTTGATTCTGAGGTTTATTTGATTTGTCGTTTCGGAGTTATGGCCCTTTTACTTAAAAAAATAATGCAAATACATGCAAATAGTTTGTCCGCTGTTTTCTGGGAAAACTATTTGACAGATATTAATGAAACTTCACACAAATGTTTAATGCATCAAGATCTGAAGCTGAATTGATTCTGAGGTTCATTTGATTTGTCGTTTCGGAGTTGTGGCCCTTGTCCTTAAAAATATGCAAATAGTTAGTCCGCTGTTTTCTGGGAAAACTATTTGAGAGATATTAATGAAACTTCACACAAATGTTTAATGCATAAAGGTCTGAAGCTAAGTCGATTCTGAGGCTCATTTGATTTGTCGTTTTGGAGTTATGGCCCTTTTACTTGAAAAATAATGCAAATACATGCAAATAGTTTGTCCGCTGTTTTCTGGGAAAACTATATGACAGATATTAGTTAAACTTCACACAAATGTTTAATGCATCAAGATCTGAAGCTGAGTTGATTCTGAGGTTCATTTGATTTTTCATTTCAGAGTTATGGCCCTTGTCCTTGAAAAATATGCAAATAGTTTGTCCGCTGTTTTCTGGGAAAACTATTCGACAGATATTTTTGAAACTTCATACACATGTTTAATGCATCTAGACCTAAAGCTAAGTCGAGTCTGAGGATCATTTGATTAAATGTTTCGGAGTTATGGCCCTTGCACTTAAAAAAATAATGCAAATCTATGCAAATATGAGGATGGCCATAACTTTTTCATTTAAAATGATATTTGCTTCAATTTTTTTATATGGTTAAACCTTAATGTGAATTTTCACATATATTGCGGGGGGGTTTGATATGTCATTTGATTCTAAAGTTATGGTCCTTGAACTTTGTGTGTTTGTTGCTTTGTTAGTCGGTAAATTTTTAGTTTGTCGGTTGATATAAATGAAACTTAACAAATGTTTTAAGCAACAAAATTTGAAGCTGAGTTTATTTTGAGGTTCATTCAGTTTGTCTTTACAGAGTTATGGCCGTTGGACTTTACAAAAATCTGCAAAAATGAGGATTAGCTGTAACTTTTTTATTTAATAAGATATTCACTTCATTTTTTAAAAAAATAGTACCACCTTAATATGGAAATCAAGATCTGAAGCACAGATTAGAAAATGTCAACATTTATAAGGCATGTTGAATCGGAGAAAGTTTGCAAGTGGGCGTATTATGTACCGTATGCGGTACTCTTGTTAACCCATTCCCTCATAGGCTATTTTTAGATCTTACCTCTTTCAATAAATCTACCTAAAATGAGCATTAATTAGAGAAACGGAAATTTTCAGAATTGTTTAAATTTTAAACCATTGTGATTAATAGAGCATCTGCTCCTATGGGGCAAATGCTCTATTTATCACAATGGTTTCATAAATTGACTATTACAGAGGCATACAAAGGTACATTTATGGAATAAAGGGTTAGTGCATATCAATCTTACAATTAACTCTCTTGTACAAACCACATATGAAGTTCACATAATTATGCACCAGATCAGAATCCAAACTGTGTGCAGATTAGAAATCACCTCTTAAACTGGAATTTCTCAACTTTCATATTAGCACATAGCATCATCTTGAGGTCCTCTACAGAAAATATATGAATTATGCCCATGGGTTCAAATGAAGCCCTGTCCCAGGGGTGGTAAGTTTTCTATAGAAACATAGTGAAAACTTTGAAAATCTTCTCCTCTGATTGTCTGGTGAGCGATATCAGGGCCATCATGGCCCTCTTGTTTAGCTCACCAGAGCACAAAGTGCTCAGGGTGAGCTTTTGTGATCGCCTGATGTCCATCGTCCGTCGGCGTGCGTCGTGCATCTTCAACAATTTGAACCTTAAAAACTCTTCTCCTCTGAAACTGGAAGGTTCCCAGCTTTCATATTTGGCACATAGCATCATGTTCAGGTCCTCTACAAAACTTTTATAAATTATGCCCATGTGGTCAAAATTGAACCCGCTTTCATATTTGGAAAATCTTCTCCTCTGAATCTACAGGGTTCTCAGCCTTCATATTTGGCACATAGCATCATGTTAAGGTCCTCTACAAAATTTGTATAAATTATGCCCCTGTGGTCAAAATTGGCCCCGCCCCAGGGGTGCCAGTTTTCAAAAGAAACATATAGTGAAAACTTTGAAAATCTTCTCAGAGAAGATTCTCAGCTTTCATTTTTGGCACATAGCATCATGTTCAGGTCCTCTACAAAAGTTACATAAATTATGCCCCTGGGGTCAAAATTGGCCCCACCCTAGGGGTAGCCAGTTTTCAATAGAAACATATAGTGACAACTTTGAAAATCTTCTCCTCTGAATCTACAGGGTTCTTAGCTTTCATATTTGGCACATAGCATCATGTTTAGGTCCTCTACAAAAGTTATATAAATTATGCCCCTGGGGTCAAAATTGGCCCGCCCCAGGGGTGGTCAGTTTTGAATAGAAATATATAGTGAAAACTTTGGAAATCTACTCCTCTGAAACTGGAAGGTTCTCTGCTTTCATGTTTGGCACATAGCATCATGTTCAGGTCCTCTACAAAAGTTACATAAATTATGCCCCTGGGGTAAAAATTGGCCCCACCCTAGGGGTAGCCAGTTTTCAATAGAAACATATAGTGACAACTTTGAAAATCTTCTCCTCTGAATCTACAGGGTTCTCAGCTTTCATATTTGGCACATAGCATCATGTTTAGGTCCTCTACAAAAGTTATATAAATTATGCCCCTGGGGTCAAAATTGGCCCCGCCCCAGGGGTGGTCAGTTTTGAATAGAAATATATTCTGAAAACTTTGAAAGTCTTCTCCTCTGAAACTGGAAGGTTCTAAGATTTCATATTTGGCACATATCATTGTGTTCTGGTTAGTGATCAATTATAATTGATAATTGAATGGTTGAGCCCGACATTGAAGTTTAAACTAATCGATGATTGGTTGGTATATTGTGCAATTTCCCATTCTTGTTATACACAACAATTCACCTGATTTATTAAGTCTTATCTTTTAGAAAAAGATTGATATATTAGTTTCTCAATATACATGTTAATCCTTGGGCCTAAATTTGTTTGTCTAGGGCAACCCGACCCTAACTAGCAAAGCTACCCCAACCCAAAAGTTTTAATTACAACCCTTTACTCTGTAAATACACCTTTATACGCCTTTGCAAACAGAGTAGACCTAGATCAGACAGTTCCTATAGACGTCTGATCAGGGTCTGCTCTATTTGCTTATAAATAATATAGATATGTTACATGTACAAATGTACATGTAATTCTACAGTGTCCGCCATTGCTAAAATCTCTTTTGTCAATGCCCTTATTAAAAATAATCTAATCACTATTTGTCACAAATTCGATTTGTGGTGCAGGATTCTTTTTGGGTATCTCTGTAGGAAAACACTTGCATAAACAATACGAACTAGTATTTTTACACTTTACTTATCATAAAAGCTAATAATCCTTTCACTAATTCTAAGATACACAATCCCACAGTCTCTAAATACGTGTCTACACTGCATATACACCTCATAGTACTATAAACTGTCAATGTCAGGCATAAGAGTATAACCTTTAAAGTTTATCTGAGTAGCTAAATGCCTGTATAAAGTCAATTCCACAAAGGATACATTAACAAATTGAATCTACACCAATATATGTCCTGTCCACACAGGAATATCTACACTACGCCTATCTGTGCAACATTATTTAAATGTCTCTTGCCACCAGTTCCACCAAGGATACTATAAGACAGCGTACCTTTAATAACACCTGTACAGTAACGCCTAGTCAACTCGTTACCACTAATGATATAAATATCTAAAACTCGTAACCACTAAGGATACATAGGACTATTCCACTCAGGATACTCTAGCCATTCCACCCAGGACTCAGACGCATATCCACTTAGGACACTTGTTCCACTTAAGTATCAGATTCCGCACAGGAAAGGTTGACTCAGCCTTGGCATGGCATACACACAGACAAAAGGAGCTCAGTGCCTCATGGTAATACCGCGTTTGGCTCGCCCGTCAATACAACCTGGAATAATTCCAGGTTTTCAAGCTTCCTTCAACCTTCTCTCATACCAGTTTAGCATACATGCTTTCAAGCCGACAGCTGACTTAGGAATGACCACTGTCCAGCACTCACACACCCACTTTTATTTATAACAAACTACACGTGTACCTTGATAACTGGTTTAAACCCTCAGGTAGCTGTATCGCATTACACAATACAGTATACATAAAATGGTCTGTAATTTATGGAAAACACCTTATTAAAACTATCTACCCTACCAACACGTAAGTTAAATTACCAGTATATGTCTATACTATAACAATAACAGATCAAAGCCACAGGTAAATGTATCACAACATGTTTGACCTGAACCACAGGTAACTGTAGCACAAACGTAGACCACATATATAAACTCATTTTTGTGACATATTCCCCTGTTTAAGGTGAAAATTCCCGATTTTCATTAACAGTAAATATTGCTGTACACATCATTCACAAAAATCTATGCATGTCTACTCAAAAAGTCAGCAGCGACATTATCTGATCCTTTAATGGAGATAATGCAGAATCTATACATTTGCAATGCCAACGCCCATCGCATTAGTCTTGCATTGGCTTCTTTAGACCTGTTCTAGTAAACTAATGGCTGATGGTCAGTTTCTAACAGGAATTCACGTCCATACAGAAACACCTGAAATTTCTGAACTGCCCAGACTACCCCAAGACACTCTTTTTCTATGACTGAATATGATCGCTCCCTTGAGAGCAGCTATCTACTGACGTAAGAAACTGGGAATTTGATTCCATCGTGCTCTTGTAAAAGAACAGCCCCAAGTCTTACGTCAGAAGCGTCAGTCTGAAGAATGAATACTTTGTCAATATCAGGAAAACAGAGAATCGGTGCCTTTACCAGGGCCGCGATTAGGGTCCTAAAAGACCTCTCCAGTTCAAGGGTCCAAACAATCTTATTAGGAGACCCTTTCTTTGTCAGGTCAGTCATTGTACTTGCCAGTGAGCTGAAATTAGGTATAAACTTCCTGTAATATCCAACCATACCTAGAAAAGAAAGCACTTGTTTCTTTGTACCTGGACAACTGCAATTCTTAATTGCATTTACCTTATCAACCATAGGTCTCAGACACCCATTACCCACAACGTGACCTAAATACCAAAGCTGAAAATATCCAAACATGCATTTGGATGGTCTCGCAGTGAGACCTGCTTCCCTAAGCCCCTCAAACAACTGTCCCAACACTGACAAATGAGTTCCCCAATCTCCTGTATGTTCAAATGATATCGTCAACAAAATTCTCAATCTCTTTCAGACTCTGGAGAAGCTTACGCATCATTCGACAGAAGGTTGCACCTGCGTTGACCATGCCGAATGGGAGTTTCTTGAAAGTAAACAAACCTTCTGATGAAATAAAGGCAGTATACTGTTGAGTCTTTCTTAACTGGGATCTGCCAATACCCTTTTGTCAACTCTACATTTGAAAGAAACTTACTTTCAGAAAGTTTGGCAAATATATCATCAGCATTTCCTACTGGTTCTGAATCAATTTTTTTTATTTTGTTGAGTTTTCGGAAGTCTAGACAAATTTGGTTGGATCCATCTGGTTTGTTTGACAATTACAAAAGGGGGATGCTTATGGAGAATCTGTTCTATATATAATATCCATGTCTAACATTTTCTGGATCTCCTCCTTAACTGTCTCTCTCATAGTGTGAGGAACAGGGACAGGGCATGGTTTTGACCTTACCGGATCATTTGTGATCAACTTTATATCATGTTCCGTTAGGCTAGTAGTTCCAGGAAGATCAGTAAGTACATCTGGAAATTCTCTCAACAGATGAAGTAACTCACCTTTTTGCTTTGGTGTCAATTCGGGATTAATTTTGACATCATCAATGGTCTCCTTTACTATAAGTGAAGGTAGATTGACCGTCATTTGACGTCTACAATATTCTTCTGAACTGTTTTGATCTTCACTATCACTTACCTCCCCTTTCTGTTTGTCCTCGTCGTCAAATTCTTCTATGACTGCTACACATACCTCATCTACTATTCCTTGTATAGCACCCATTTCAGTGTCTTCATCTTTCTCTATATTGGTGACATTATCTTTACCACTTTCTTCGGAATTCTTTTCAAACTCATCTCTACCTTTCTCAGGTCTTTCAATATACTTTCTGAGCAGATTAATATGGTAAACTCTCTCTTTACCATCTACTATGATTTTGTAATCAAAGTCATTGACCTTTTCTTTCACTCTGTAAGGTCCTTTAAGTTGCATCAAAAGCTTATTTCTATCTGTAGGTAGAAGTACCAGAACTTTGTCACCTACCTCAAAGCATTTTGGTTTTCTCTTTCTATCAGCATACTGCTTGTACCTAGACTTGTTCTTTGATAACTCTACCTGTGCTAACCTCACAGTTTCTTCTAACCTGTTTCTGAGGTCAAGAACGTACTCATATGTTGTCTTTACCTCATCACCTCATCTGAACTTACCTCATTAGTCCATAATTCTCTCAGTATCACCAAGGGGCCTCTTACTGTGCGCCCATACAGGAGTTCAAAAGGGGAAAACCCTGTACAGTATAACCTTGGTTATCCGACATACCTTTGGACCGCCTGAAATTGTCAGATGCATCGGTGTGTCGGTTGTTCAAAATCGGAAGAGAAATATACGACGACGATAAACAATGACTGTTGATATTTATTTACATTCGGCATGAAACCCGTTAGAATCAAATGTTAACATTCTGCATACTACGTAAATGTCGTAGGCAAAATGAGTGCAGCAATTCTGATAGTTTATGAAAATAAATGCACACTGGAGCTCTGTTATACCGAGGATGGTTTTACTGAGGTATTCGATATAACGCCGGTGTTCGGTGTCGCCGAAATAATTTTTTAGCTCACCAGTGCACAAAGTGCTCAGGGTGAGCTTTTGTGAACGCCTGAAGTCCGTCGACGTGCGTCGTCCCGCGTCAACAATTCGAACCTTTAAAAATCTTCTCCTCTGAATCTACAGAGTTCTCAGCTTTCATGTTTGGTACATAGCATCACCTATAGGTCCTCTACAAAAGTTATATAAATTATGCCCCTGGGGTCAAAATTGGCCCTGCCCCAGGGGTGGGAAGTTTTCTATAGAAACATATAGTAAAACTTTGAAAATCTTCTCCTCTGAAACCAGAAGGTTCTCAGTTTTCATATTTGGCACATAGCATCATGTTCAGGTCCTCTACAAAAGTTACATAAATTTTGGCCCTGGGGATAAAATTGGCCCCGCCCAAGGGGTGGGCAGTTTTCAATAGAAACAAATAGTGAAAACTTTGAAAATCTTCTCCTCTGAAACTGGAAGGTGCTCTGCTTTCATATTTGGCACAGAGCATCATGTTCAGGTCCTCTACAAAAGTTTTATAAATTATGTCCCTGGGGTCAAAATTGGCCCCGCCCCAGGGGTGGGAAGTTTTCAATAGAAACATATAGTAAACCTTTGAAACCAGAAGGTTCTCAGCTTTCATATTTGGCACATAGCATCATGTTCAGGTCGTTTACAAAAGTTATATAAATTATGCCCCTGGGATCAAAATTGGCCCCGCCCCAGGGGTGGTCAGTTTTCAATAGAAACAAATAGTTAAATTTTTTAAAATCTCCTCTGAAGCTGGAAGGTCTCAGCTTTCATATTTGGCACAGAGCATTATGTTCAGGTCCTCTACAAATGTTATATAAATTATGGCCCTGGGGTCAAAATTGGTGCCGCCCAGGGGTGGGCAGTTTTCAATAGAAACATAGCGAAAACTTTGAAAATCTTCTCCTCTGAAATTGGAAGGTTCTCAGCTTTCATATTTGGCACATAGCATTATGTTTAGGTCCTCTACAAAAGTTGTATAAATTATGCCCCTGGGGTTAAAATTGGCCCCGCCCCAGGGGTTGGCAGTTTTCAATAGAAACAAATAGTGAAATCTTTGAAAATCTTCTCCTGAAACTGGAAGGTGCTCAGCTTTTATATTTGGCACAGAGCATCATGTTCAGGTCCTCTACAAAAGTGTTATTAATTATGGCCCTGGGGTCAAAATTGGCCCCGCCCCAGGGGTGGGCAGTTTTCAATGGAAACAAATATTGAAAACTTTGAAAATCTTCTTCTCTGAATCTGGAAAGTTCTCAGCTTTCATATTTGGCGCATAGCATCATGTATAGGTCCTCTACAAAAGATATATGAATTATGGCCCTGGGGTCAAAATTGGCCCCGACCCAGGGGTGGGTAGTTTTCGGTAGAAGCATATAGAGAAAACTTTGAGAATCTTCTCCTCTGAAACTGAAAGGTTCACAGCTTTAATATTTGGCTCATAGCATCATGTTTAAGTCCTCTACAAAAGTTGTATAGATTATGCCCCTGGGGTCAAAATTGTCCCGCCCCAGGTCCGGCTAGTTTTCTATAGAAACATATAGTGAAAACTTTGAAAATCTTCCCCTTCTGATTGTCTGGTGAGCGCTTCAGGGCCATTCTGACCCTCTTGTATTGTAAATACCTTATAATATGATTGAATATCGCAATGAAACATACGCCATATTTCACCCCAAACCCTATATTTCAACCGCATTAGACGGCCAGCAGACAGCCTGGCGGCCCGACTGAAATGTGTGAAAATCCAATACACACTTTCAGCTGACTCACTTTTCAAAATGGAGGCTGCGCATCGTAACTTTCCGACATTACGGAAATCATCGATCGAAATATCGTGACCGCTTCGGAAACTTCCGTTATGTTGGGAAAGTGCATAGATTGGCCGCATCGGTGTATTTCGTTATGATGGAAGTGAACGTTATGTCGGAAGTGAACGAAAGCGTTGACATTGGCCTAAGGGGAAGATTATAGTCGATGGCCTAATAATCCTTTCAACTCTCACCTGTTAAATGTGCCAATATGGGGTGTTGAGAAGTTTGTGTGCACGTTACTTTAATTGCATGGCGTCGGGTGTTTATGAAAAACAAACATCATTAGAAATCTAAACCCTGACTCAGAGCAGTGTTGGAGGTTATATGCTAATGTAGAAAAGGATGTGTACTCTTTGACCAATCAAATGAAATTTAGATCCCAATAAATCACACGCGACATCACATGCGACGTTTCGTTTTCTGAAAATGGTGACCTTTCATTTTTTTGAAAACAGCGACAACCATATTTATTGTTTTAACACAGCAAGTTTCAATCGGATTAGGGGTTTGTGACAGGCCAAGAGGCAATTAACATTTCTCCCTTTCGCAAAATTTGACATTCTGTCAACAAGTTAGTTTCGTTCGAAATTTCTTTATTTTAGGATGAGGGGGTTTATGTAAGTTTATGTAAGTACCGAGATAAATATCAGTGTGTCTAACAATTTGGATCCAGATTAGACGCCGAGCAACTCTGCATCTCATCTGTATGCAAATTGTTTGCAACAGTTAGATCTGGCTGAACAAGTAAAGTACATTTTATTTCAGATCGAGTTTACACCTAACATTATTAGTCCCCCACCGGTTACCGGTTGGGGGACTATAGGTTTGCTCGATTCTGTCTGTCCGTCTGTCTGTCTGTCCGTCCGTCTGTCTGTCTGTCCGTCTGTCACGCTTCTTGTCTGGGCCATATCTCCTACAAATGTAAGGCCAAATTCATTATAACTTCACACATTGAAGAAGCATGATGAGGGCTAGTGTCATGCACAAGGGCCATAACTCTAGCATCAATATTTTTGGACTTATTCCCCTTTTACATATTTTTTTGTCCGGACAATATGTCTTTATCTACTGGTTCAATTGATTTGAAATTTCACATATGGAACAGTCATGATGAGTGGTAGTGTCATACACAAGGGCCATAACTCTATCAATATTTTTGGAGTTCTTCCCCTTTTTCATATTTTCTGGTCAGTCCATCTGTCACGCTTCGTGTCGGAGCCATATCTCCTACAGTTAGGCCAAATTCATTATAACTAAACACATTGAAGAAGCATGATAAAGAGTAGTGTCATGCACAAGGGCTATAACTCTAGCATCAATATTTTTGGAGTTATTCCCCTTTTTCCATATTTTTTTGTCCGGACAATAACTCTTTATCTACTGGTTTAATTGGTTTGAAACTTCACATATGGAACAAGCATGATGAGGGGTAGTGTCATGCACAAGGGCCAGAACTCTAGCATCTATATTTTTGGAGTTCTTCCCCTTTTTCATATTTTCTTGTCCAGTTAATAACTCTTTATGTACTGGTTCAATTGATTTGAAACTTCTCATATGGAACAAGCATGATGAGGTGTAGTGTCATGCACAAAGGCAATAACTCTAGCATCAATATTTTTGGAGTTACTCCCCTTTTTCATATTTTCTTGTCGGGACAATAACTTTTTATTTACTGATTCAATGTATGAAAGTAGGTACTAATACCATTCAGGTGGTCATGTATATACCATGGTCAACCACACCATGGGTGGGTGGGGTGGGGAGAGTGGAGTTTTTTTTCAGTCCGGTGGGGGACTCATGTCTTGCATAGCAATACAACATGCCCTTGTTCAAACAACTGTACATGTTTTCTATTACATGGATTAAGATAATAACCTGTAATTATGGATTTAGCCTGTACCCAAAATGTCGCGTAAGCGATAATCGCTCAGTTATAGGTGGTCACAATTCAATACAACGTCGGATACGCAGGTGTGAAAAATGCCGCAATTATCACATTGGGACCTCCAAACAGTGTCGAATAACGGTTACGCGAGGATCCGTAAAACCAAGGTTTTAATTACATAGAACAAAGAAGGAAATGTTCGGGACCAAACATTGCTGTCGGATAGATTAGTTTGTCGGATGCAATAGGTTCCGGATAACCATGGTTATACTGTACTTTACTGAGAAGCTTCCCTGTATGCGAAAAGTAATGGCGCTATAAATCTGCCCCACTGTTTAGGCTGCTCGGCACACATTTTCTTTAAAATTGACTTCAGTGTGCCATTGAAACGTTCAACCAAGCCGTTGCAGGCGGGATTGTAGGGAGACGTAGTCTACTGTTTAATGGACAAGAGCCTACCTACCTCTTTCATAATGTCGGAAGTGAACTGTTTGCCCATGTCACTGAGTAACTCTTTGGGGAAACCTACCCTGGTAAACATTTCAACTAGAGCTTCAGCTACAGTCTCGGTGTCTATGTGTTTCAATTCAACTGCCTCTGGGTAACGTGTAGAGTAGTCTACCATAGTCAAAATAAAACCGTGCCCCTTTTCGGATGGAGGGGAAATGGGACCTATTAGGTCTGCAGCAACTCTCTCGAATGGAGTTTCTATTAGAGGAAGTTCTCCAATTGGAACCTTTAACCTTTAGCGAAAGTCTTTTAACATATATCGCAACTCTTGCAATATCTGGAAACATCGGCTTGTATACCTTGCCAATAAAATTCTGCTAAAACCTTGGCAGACATTTTTCTTACACCCAAATGACCACCTAAAATGGAATCGTGAGCTAATTTCAACACTTGATTCCTCATACTCACTGGGACGAGCAACTGTTTGAACCATTTTCCACTTTCTATCTTAGGAGAACAAAAGTGACGGTATAATAATCCATTCTCCCTCGAATACCAAATTTCACTGTCATTCTTACCTTTCACCTTTTCACCAGTAGATGCTCATTCTTATTCTCAACTACCAGGTTTGCAACATCTTTCTTTTCAAACTGATTCATATCCTGGTTGCCAATTTCACTAGTATTCTTCTCATAATTTCTGCTATTGTATCCACCTCTATAACCACATCTGTTACCCCTACTCCTACCATTGAATCTACCTCTACCTCTAAATGAACTTGTCTGAGTATGACTAAGAGCTCCAGCCTTAAAATTAGTTTTATCTTTCAACTCAGGACAGTCTTTAATGAGATGAAATGAGGACCTACAATGGTAACAAACTCTGTCTCTTTCATTAAGCTGTGACAAACTCTGCTTATTTGGCCTATTGTTAGTCACTGTCAGATAATTAACCCGTCCATGCACTGTCTGTCTAGTAGTGATTTCATGTGCCTCTTGATATTGCTGGGCTAAATCTGTCATTTCTTTTACTGACTTGACCTTATGCTCTTTCAAAAATATTTGCAAATTCTTGTTCGACACCTGCATAAATTGTTCCCTCAAAACAAGGTCCTTCAAACCATCAAAAGTCTCGGGTACCTTTGCTAAACCCATCCATCTCAGCAAACATTCATCAAGTCTAACCACGAACTGTTGTGGAGTTTCACCTATTTCAGGTTTACTTGTGCGAAAATTTGGATCTAAAGCCTTCTTCAGTTAATTGAAACCTTTGCAAGAGAGCCTCTTTAAGAGAGTTATAATTCAATGAATCAGCCACGGACAGTCTGGAATACACGTCTAAGCTCTTTCCCTGAAGGAGAGCACTCAAATGCGTGGCCCAATTGTCAATACCCCAAACAGCAAATAATAATTATGGTTAATTTTAATACCCTGGTATTGTAAACCAACATACACCAATACCCCTCATCACACATTGTTGCTGAAATAAAGCGGTGCATGTATAAAGTCTATGTCCAATAATTGGGTCGAAGGGACTAGCACCTTTTGTGTGGCCGCTGATTTCATTGCTTTTGCGATTGTCTTGTATTGCTTTAATACATGCTTTTTGTATATTATAAAATCTTGTTGAACTAAAAGACAAAGACAAGGGTCATGAACAAAAAACTAATTTTTGATTTTGTTGTATTTCAGACACCAATCATTGGTCTTTGTACTCAGTCAATGACTTCTCCTCCCATAGACTTTTCCAAAACAAAATTAAAATAAAGGGTCGCCGTTCGCGGCGACCCAATAAATATCTAAAACTCGTAACCACTAAGGATACATTGGACTATTCTACTCAGGATACTCTAGCCATTCCACCCAGGACTCAGACGCATATCCACTTAGGACACTTGTTCCACTTAGGTATCAGGTTCCACACAGGAAAGGTTGACTCAGCCTTGGCATGGCATACACGCAGACAAAAGGAGCTCAGTGCCTCATACAGTGTCATGGTAATACTGCGTTTGGCTCGCCCGTCAATACAACCTGGAATAATTCCAGTTTTTCAAGCTTCCTTCAAACTTCTCTCATACCAGTTTAGCATTACATGCTTTTAAGCCGACAGCTGACTTAGGAATCGCTCCTTATATATAAATATCTTCTGTCAAATTAATTCTATGTAGTGATCAGGGGCTACACTGATCGATCAATCTTGGTCAATCTTGATCTGGAAAATAATACCACATAACAAATTAATCTTGTTACAAAAATTCTTTAAAGTTCTGTCATGTTATCCGTCCTGTACCATAGGTGCGAAATACAAACACTATATAATTGCTTTCTAGGCGATTTCTCCTATTGGTTTACTATATATCTAATTGTAGGCGATTTCGTCACTTGGCGATTTCTCCGTAAACCCATCATTCTAGCTTTCTTAGGTGGTGTGTCGGCTGTTGTCCACACACTAGATTGTCTCTTTCCTTCCGGTTCGAAATAGTGCAGCCATGTCTCATCTGTAGTCATAATCCTGTCCGAGAATGTGTTATCCGTTTTTCTCCTGCCGGGTTGCGTATTTTCCTTATTTTCTTTTCCCCGTCCGTGTATCTATGATGCCATTTATACACTAGTGCACCTGAGACATGCTGATGCTTTTCTACAGAAATCATGTGTTTGTGTATCTGAACCGGAGTCATTCCCATGCCCTCATAGACTTCAATGACTTTTCGGTGCGCCGCCTCATCCTCAGACGTCACCATTTTCCACAAAAGTTCGATGTAGGCGTGCAAGCTTGGTGCTAGGGGGCGTGAGTAGTGTTGCACTTTTAATTACTACTCATGAACAGATTCAATAAAACCGAGTCTGCAATTTTCTCTTTTTGCATTTCTACTTTTGCTTTCGAGGGATCACCCATTTTCAGAATATTTCTACTTCACGGAGTTGTTAATTCAAATATAATTCTAAATGACGTCATAATTATTGATGTTAACGTTTCCAGGAATTTGGCGTCAAGTACAAAAATGTAGAATGCATTATTAAGATAGATGGCTCGACAGCCTATTAAAATTACCCTGGTTGGGGGGGGGGGGGGGGGGGGGTGATTCAAGTTCTGTTGGTGGGGGTATTTCAACATCTGAAATTAAATTGATGGGGTGGTTTGTCAAATTAAACGCTTCATGCAAGCAGTTTTCTTCGACAATAATGAAAATTAAATAATGAAAATTAACGAAAAACCTTTTTCTGACACAAATTCCCACGAAAATTCCGTTGTGAATATTATGGACGCAGGCATTTTTTAGTCTTGATCACCTAGACGTTTATCTGATCCCACTTCGATAATGAGCGGCTGGTTGATTGAGACTAGACCATGGCGAAAAGTACTAAGACTCCGGTAGTCTCAACCAATCACTGCTCTTGCTTCTCGATGTAAAACCCGGACGAAGGTCACCTCTGATATTGTCAACAAATAAAAAAACAAAATAAAAAAACAAACAAAAATAGACCTAAATAACAACCAAAAGACGTTGGCAGGAATTTTTTGAATAAAACACAGAGTCCTAGCAGTAGCACAGGTACATGTAGTGAATCTGAGGTCGGCGAAGAGAAAACTACTTGCAATAACAGAACCATAGAAGCATGATTGTATGATGTCAACGGGACAAAATGATAGACTGTCAGACTAAAGCACACGTGTGGGCTGTCATTTGGGTTCGCAAGTGCGCTTGACAAAAAAGTAATTGCATAAATGTAAAAATATAGATTATTAACATGACATGCACTAATAATTGTAAATGTTAAATGTTGAAATATAAACCATTGTTACAAATTTGTAAGACAAAAGTAATGCAGAAAACTAGGAGCTACCACCTGCCTCTTTCACCCAGACTTATACCTCTTTCAGGTGGTCACATTAGAGGGGTTGTACTGTATATACACATAAAGCAATATTTTATGTGTAGTGTTGTATGCCTTACATACACCCAGGCCAGGTGGTTCTGGGTCAAAACTGTGTGACGTACATACACTGTACATATAATGTTACATTTGAGTTTGACACAATATACATGTAGTCATGGTGTGTTTATTTCCCTTGACTTACGGCATGTAAACTTATGGAAAAAGATGAATTATTTTTAAATCAGTTTCATCATGTCTCCCTCAGTTTCATTATGTCTGTCTTTATGTCCGCTTTTAATTTGTCCGAGCGGCTTCTCCAAAACCTTTTATTAGATTTTTATGAAACTCATAGGATTGATCAGCACTATACCTAGTTGTGCATACACCATTCCTGTTCCGGTTAAATGATTTTCTGCAGAGTTATGGGACCTTGAAGTTTGACATGAAAATATTTTGTCTGCCCGATTTCTCCAAAACCTTTGGGTGGATTTCATGAAACTTCAAAGGATTGATCAGCACTATGCCTAGTTGTACATATCTTATTCCTGTACAATGATTTTCTGCATAGTTATAGGACTTTGAAATTTTTACATGGAAAAGTTTGTCTGCAAAACCTTTTGTTGCATTTTCATGAAACGTCATAGGATTGATCAGCACCATGTCTAGTTGTGTTTGTCTTATTCCTGTTCCAGTTCGATGAATTTCTGCAGAGTTATGGGACTTTGAAATATTTACATGGAAATATTTGTCTATGCAGGGTCGGGGGATGGGGTGCATAGACATCAGTTTTTGTATCAAAAACAATTCTAGTTCTTAGCTCCCCTGAGCGAAAGGCTCAAGATGAGCTATTGTGACAGTCCGTCTGTCTGTTCACTTTTATTTCAAATAACTTCTCCTACACCGCTTGGAGGATTTCAACTTAATTTCACAGAAATGTACCTGAGGGGTCGTCTTAGGAGGTTTGTTCAAATCATGACCCCGGGCCAAAAATGGCCCCACCCTTGGGCTTTTCAGTTGTTGTGTTTTACATCTTTAAAAATCTTCTTCTCTGAAACCACATATAGCATCATCTAATGGTCCTCTACCAAAAAAGGGCTCCGCTCGGGCTTATCAGTTTTACATAGACTTATATTGGAAAACCTTTAAGAATATTCTTCTCTGAAACCACTTACCCTAGAGCTTAGATATTGGATATGAAGCATCACCTAATAGACCTCTACCAATATTCTGAAAATTGGTGATCCTTCGAAAGCAAAAGTAAAAATGCAAAATGAGAAAATTGCAGACTCGGTTTTATTTAGTCTGTTCATGAGTAGTAATTAAAACTGCAACACTACTCACGCCCCTAGCACCGGCTTAAGCAGTATTCAATTTTCAAAACAAATAACATCAAAACTAATGATCCCGAAGGACCAGAAAATATAACAACACTGAGAATGAAGTAATTTATGACCCTCTGGGCTACAAATGGCTCCACACCGGTGCTATACTTTTAAGTAGACTTCTTCACATCAGAAACTACAGGGTTACAGGTTACATCACTGACTACCAGTAGTGCTTGGAGGCTAGTTGTTACATCATGCTTCTCCCTAGGTTACTGCATGCATACTCTAGCAAGCTCTTCCACCCTTTCATATAGATCTGTACATAATGTCATCTGCTTCAGAATTGTTGTCATCTTGAATTTCTAAAAGATCAGTTTTAGGCATTTTACCTAAGGCACACTTGTCACAAGTTGTAAGCAGTTTGGATCTTGGCCAGTCAATAATTTTGTATCAGATCTGAATCCGAACTGTGTGTCAATTTTAGTTCAAGTTGTGCTCAGCAGTGAACTGGTTAACACTTAGTTTCTGCCATCTGCTAGAAATGTTGTCGGCTGAAAAATTAACATTGTCGATATATTACTGTAACTCGGGTGAGCGATATAGGGCTAACGGCCCTCTTGTTATTATTTTTTATTGATATTCATATTTTAGCTTTTGTTTTAAATATTCTATATGTACTGAATATACTCAGTTTTGTACATGCAATTTATTCATAGGAAGTGCTTTTGAACGCACCTTTCCTATGTGAAAAGAGCACTATATGAATTTAGTGTGGTATTATGATAATCATAAATATGACTGCGGCCCATTTTGATGTGAGATGGCCGACTGGGGCCAGTATTAGATATGAGAGGGCCGACTAGGGTCCGTTTTGGATGTGAGATTGCCGACTAGGGCCCATATTGGATATGAGATGGCCAACTAGGGCCCATTTTAGATGTGAGGTGGCTGAATGGGGCCCATATTTGATGTGAGATGGCTAATTGAGGCCCATTTTGGATTTTGCAATTTCCTCTTCTAACAACTATTTCTACAGTTTTCTCGGCATTTTCATGGAACTTCACAAGAACTTGAGAGTCTGGGCAATGTTGCTGGAGTATATTTAGTCACCTTTGATAACTTTAGTTCAGCTTTACAAAATGTGAAGACGAGAGATTTGATTTCCAAAAGTTTAGATGTACATTTACTTCATTTATTTGACCAAGATAGCTTAATATTACCTTAAAAATTTTGCCATTTTCTTTTTTCAGTTATCTCCAACCTTGAAGATGGTGAGATGATGACGATTCTGTACTAACACTTGTAGCCATTTTATGATTGCCTATGAAACAGTTTAGATCCAGATGAGATCTTAAATGATGGCCTCTCATCAGGATCCAAACTGTAGGATGTTTATTGAAGAGAAAAAAGTTGAAACGGTAACTTTGAATATTTGTAAGTTATTATGGAGAGGATAATTACTTAACATGTAAAGACTTAACCCATGACCTCTTGAATAGTTGGTAAAAAAATCACAGTATGAGCATTAATTAGCTGGATGTTGTAATGGCAACGAAAACAATAGAATAGTTTACCATGGCAGAAACTGTAGAAACTGTTTAATTATACATGTATAAGCTAATCAGACCAGACCAAGATAAGGTTGTTATTATACCGGTATAAGCTAAGCAGACCGGACCAAGATAAGGTTGTTATTATATAAGCTAATCAGACCAGACCAGATGAAGATAAGGTTGTTATTATATAAGCTTATCAGACCAGACCAAGATAAGGTGGTTATATTTGCTTATCAGACCAGACCAAGATAAGGTTGTTCATACAGGAGCTGTCTGCTTTGTTTGCAAAGGGGACCGAAGGCATGTCTATGATGTAAAGGGTTAAGGCATTTGAATTTGTTCTAATTTATTATATGGTCAGTATTACACTGGATATTGTTACAGTTTTTAACAATGCTGTATTTTCACAAACAAATGGATCTGGCAAAATGCCTCTATAATCCATGCATTGCATATAATACAACATGGGAATGTGTGAGCCTCTGCTGTGATTTGAACTCAGGATCTCCGAATGAAGCTTATATGCATTGTGCGTCATCAATTTCTTAAAACAACATATTTTCCTTAAACCTTTCCTTCATATAAAAGTGTTTTCACGAATTTGCAAACAGAGTAGACCCAGATCAGACAGCTCCTATAGGAGCTGTCTGATCAGGCTCTGCTCTGTTTGCTAATGTTATTTGTCTTTGCTTTCTAAAATGGTTACAATGCTGCAGTTCTACCTTCCGTATTTTATTGTAACTATTGTGCTCATGAATATTCCGTATGTGATGAAACTTGGAATAAACATAGAACAGGGAAAGGGTTAACCACAGATTGGATTTTCACCAAATTTTACTGGAATGATTTGCAGGCAACCCTCCATGAAAGATATATAAATCATCCCTCTCCATTGCATAAGTAGGTCACAGGAGCTTAAATTAGATTTTAACAAATAATTTCGATAAAACGACATCTCCTGAACTGCTGAATGTAATTCAACCAAATTTGATAGAAATGATCTTCAGGAGACCCACAATAACAGTTATAAAAACCAGTCTTTGGATAAGTAGGTCACACAAGCTTAAGATAGATTTAAATGAACAATTACTTTAAAAGGCATCTAAACCACTGAATGGATTTCAACCACCATTCACAGTAATAATCTTCAGTTGACCCCCAATGAAAGCTATCAATCATTCCCGTCCAATTACATATGTTGGTCACACAAGCTATAATAGATTTTAATGAAAATCTTCTTTGAAACATCGCCTCTTAAAGCACTGACTGGATTTTCACAAATTATCAGAGTAATGATTTATAGGTGAACCTCTATTAGATTTGTATATATCTTTCCAGTCCGTTGCATACGTAAGTCACACGAGATAATTAACTAGGTGAGCGATTACTGGACCACCATGGCGCTCTTGTTACATGATGACACTTGTGTTTTCATAATGGGATCAATTTAGCAATAAAAAATCAACAATTTTATATGATAGTTGCCCTTTTAAGCTGAGCTGAGAATGAAGTGTGTAAAGTGCTATGATAGTGCTGTGTCCACCATAGTCATCCACAATTTGCTTTAGACAATGCATTCTCTAAAACACTTAGACAAGAATTGTGATTTAAGTAAACTGACAATCTCCTTCTCTGAAAGGGCAGGGCAATTTTAATATAATTTAGTGAAACTGTCCTCTAGCAACATTTTTCCTTGTATGTCTAATGAAAATCTCCTTTGAAACCACTGGGAAAATTTCAATATTAGTTTGCAGAAATATTCCTTAGTTTACTCTCTACTAAATTTATTCAAGCCATTTGACTTTTTTTAGTGACAGAGTTCTTGTAGAATCGTCCAGCGACTGTACGACCAGATGGGCAAGGCACTTGAACGACTGGCCCACTCGAATTAAAGAATGTTGCGGACAACATCTTTTTTGAACTTATGGTTCTCACAACCTTTGTATGTTTTCAAAAGTTCCCGGGCACATTTAAGGCGTTGTTTCTGTTGTTCGTCAGTGAGCAAATGAGGTACCCAACTAGCGCAAAGCTTTCTCAGGTCCAAACGCTTTTTCAGAATTGTTTGCACTCTAGGTAAGGGAACATAACCCTGTCAAGCATTTTGACAGAATTATGGCCCTTTTAACTTAGAACTTTTGGTTAAGGTTTTTGTTAAAGTCCACTTATTTACATAACCCTTTGAGATAAAGCTTTGAAACTTTGAACACTTGTTCACCACCTCAAGCTTCATATGTAGGCAAGAATACATTACTCTGGCAAACATTTGGACAGAATTATGGCCCTTTTTAACTTAGAACTTTTGGTTAAGGTTTCTGTTAACGTCCACTTATTTACATAACCCTTTGAGATAAAGCTTTGAAACCTTGAACACTTGTTCACCACCTCAAGCTTCATATGTAGGCAATAGTACATTACTCTGTCAAGCATTTAAACAGAAATTATTGCCCTTTTTTCTTATTTTTTTCTCTTTCATTAAAGAGTTCAAAGAGATCCTACATCCTGAATACTATTAAAGATATTTTACTGAGACTGATTGCTTGCTTCTAGTATCATTGGACACTATTTTAGTCCACTATCAAATTTAAAAAAAAATATTCTGAAAATAGTCGAGCGCGCTGTCCTGTGACACACACCGGATCTAATCTGGGGCATATTGTTTTTGCCCTGTCTGTCATATTGGGTAGAGGGCATAGTGTTTCACAAACACGTCTTGTTTTAATGACGTCAAAAACGAGGGCATTTTTTATCATGGCAGAAACCAGAATCTCTTTCTTCAGCTAACAGGAACCATCTGATCTGAGTCTACTGTGTCTGAAAAGGTGTTAAAAGGCATACAATGTATTTATGAGTAAAGTGTTCATTTCTACCAATACTAATCAAGCCGTTACGTTTCAATATACCGGAGTTCAATATAATGTTGCAGGAATATTCCTTTGGTGACCTTTTTGCCAAAAGTTGTAATTCCTAAAAATGCTCATTGGTGGTATAATTCTTGCTATATTTTAGATGATTGGACCATGTTTTCATGTACGCAATAGATAAATTGACCTGTTGTTTCAGCTGAGCAATACAGGACTGTCATGATCCTCTTGTTAGCTCACCAGAGCATGAAATGCTCAGGGTGAGCTTTTGTGATCACCTGATGTCCGTCGGCGTGCGTCGTCCGTCGTGCGTCGTCAGTCGTCAACAATTTGAACCTTTAAAAATCTTCTCCTCTGAATCTACAGGGTTCTCAGCTTTCATCTTTGGCACATAGCATCATCTCTAGGTCCTCTACAAAAGTTATATAAATTATGCCCCTGGGGTCAAAATTGGCCCCGCCCCAGGGGTGTCTTATTTTCAATAGAAACATGTAGTAAAACTTTGAAAATCTTCTTCTCTGAAACTGAAAGGCTCTCAGCTTTCATATTTGGCACATAGCATCATGTTCAGGTCCTCTACAAAAGTTATATAAATTATGGCCCTGGGGTCAAAATTGGCCGCGCCCCAGGGGTGGGGAGTTTTCAATAGAAACATATAGTGAACTTTGAAAATCTTCTTCCTTTGAAACTGAAATGCTTCATAGCTTTCATATTTGGCACATAGCATCATATTCAGGTCTTCTACAAAAGTTATATAAATCATGCCACCAGGGTCAAAATTGGCCCCACCCCAGGGGTAGCAAGTTTTTCAAAGCTGACTTACATAGCTATTTATAAACATTTACTGGTGTCTATTTTTAGCATACATTTAAAGGGAGATTATCTCCCTTTGCCCCTTTTTTATAACAACTGGATAGTCTCCCTTGTTGGTAGTAACTCTGCAATAATATTGCAGACCCAAACAAAGACCTATGATACTCTTTACTTTCTAAAATGGCTACACTGTCCCACTTTCCATAATTCATTATAACTATTTTGTCTATGAATATTCAGTAGGTATTTAAATTTTGAATAAACATAGAACAGGGGAAGGGTTGAAAATAAATTAAGATATGAATAATAATAACTCATGAAGGTGTAATGAAAATATCTGAAATTTTGAATATTATTTATAAGTACATGTATAGATTAATTTATTCTTTCTAAAATTCAACCAATTTACCCAGGGAAAGGGTATACATACTTTTGTACATGCCATTCTTTAGATTTGCATTGTTATATGTAAAAATTTACATTTTCTTAAATTTTCTTCACTTGAGGTCCTCTACAAAAGTTACATAAATTATGCCCCTTGAGTCAAAATTGGCCCTCGCCAGGGCTGGCTAGTTTTCTATAGAAACACATAGTGAAAACTTTGAAAATCTTCTCCTCTGATTGTCTGGTGAGCGATGTCAGGGCCTTTCAGGCCCTCTTGTTCCATATTTACAGAACATATTTCTGATAAGAATTATATGTATAAGAAAAGGTACCTTACAGTTGTCATTTGCAGACCTAGACCAGCCACAATGTTGGACACATGTCGCTACTGTAACCCTGTACTTGATATAGATACCCATTGGATATAGTATTAGATACCCTTGGATATAGATACCCATTGGATATAGTATAAGTTACCCTTGGATATAGATACCCATTGGATATAGTATTAGATACCCTTGGATATAGATACCCTTGGATATAGTATTAGCTACCCTTGGATATAGATACCCATTGGATATAGTATGTTACCCTTGGATATAGATACCCATTGGATATAGTATTAGATACCCTTGGATATAGATACCCTTGGATATAGTATTAGCTACCTTTGGATAGAGATACCCATTGGATATAGTATTAGATACCCTTGGATATAGATACCCATTGGATATAGTATAAGTTACCCTTGGATATAGATACCCATTGGATATAGTATTAGATACCCTTGGATATAGATACCCTTGGATATAGTATTAGCTACCCTTGGATATAGATACCCTTGGATGCCTTTTCAAATAGAGTAGCCCGAGATTAAATAGCTCCTGTAGGAGCTGTCTGATCAGGGTCTGCACTGTAGGAGCTGTCTGATCAGGGTCTGCACTGTAGGAGCTGTCTGATCAGGGTCAAAATTGCACCCAGTAGAGACTTGTGATATCATTTGGGGACAAACTGGGTTTTGGCCTGTCTGTTGTTTAATAATGGCCATAGTTTGGGTACTTTTGATGATACATACTTCATATTAGGTATGTGTACTTATCCCATGAAGTTGAAACCTTTAGTTTTTAGGTTATATCTTATTGTGTTTCAGTGAAATGTTAGACGTGAATTAATATATTTGCCCGATGTCTCCTTTCAAAAAGGAGTTCTTTCACGGGAGCAGTTTGATATTTTTCTGTAACGTTTTCATTAGTTTGTCCATCTAGATATATGGATAAATATGTATTTTTATTTAAACAAAAATGTTTATATTAAGATAAATAAAAAAAAGGGGGTGCAAATTACCAGTCCTGCAGGTGTTAAGTTTTTGGATACGGCAACTTTTCTCCTGTCTCGGCGCCATATAACCTATAGAGTGTTGCGGTGCCGTAAAACCTAACTCAATCAAGCAATTAATCAAACTACCAGAGAGAATGTGTATATTTTCTGTAAATGTAGATATGTTACAATAAGCATATTGACCTGCTTGAAATGGGTACTTTTGTATTTAATATTTTTGTTATGTTGTATTGGATATTAAAGAAAAATATAAACTTGTATTTTATATCTATAGTTACCCATACTAAGTAAAATTACATTAAGATTATCTTGCATACATCTCCATATCTCAAAATATCCAATACAATCATTTTGAGGTACTAAGCTACTATGTTAGGTGATCAACGGTTTGCAACGGGCACTGACTGCTGCACTGAAAGACTGATCTGATCATAGTCTAAACTGTTCAGCAAACAGGCAAAAAAAAGGGGGGGGGGGTTCTGTCTTTGCTCTATTTCATTTTGAATCGATGGTCGATTACAAATATAATTTGGATCCACACGCAGAGGCTGAATTCACAATTGAAATCACTGTATACCGTTTAACTCTTACCATGCCGAAAACGAGTCACTAATTTCCTTTGCAAATAGTGTAGACCCAGATGAAAGAGGAGCCCTCTCATCAGGGTCTGCAATGTTTGTCTTTAGTAAAATCCCTAATTATTCACCGTAAGCTTGACCTGTTTGAATTTTGGAATCCATTTGAAAAATGAGCATTGTAAGGGTTAAAGGAGTGGAGTAATTGTCATCTGATAGTTTAGTATCTGCTACACTTATACAGTTTTCCCCATTTCTCTTCAAGAAGTAAGCTAATCTGTGTCTCGACTGAACCCGAAGCTAATCTGTGTCTCGACTGAACCCAAAGCTAATCTGTGTCTCGACTGAACCGAACTGTTTACAAAGTTTACCACAAAGTTGCTGCTAGAACATACATAGGCGAACAATGAGTTAACCCTTTCCAATGCCGGATCTGTGATAACCTATGCAAACAGTTTGGATCTAGATGAGACGTCGAGTAACTCGGCGTCTCATCAGGATCCAAACTGTTTGTTACTGTTACTATGTTTTTGAAACAAAAATGAAGAAAATCAAAAGAATGAATATTTGTAGCAGACGACAAAGTTAGCAGACGACAGAGTTTGGCAGCGAAAGGGTTAATTTGGATTCAAATTGTTTACAAGTTTGAAGGCTGAATGGTGGCTATCTCAGATTAAAGAGAGCTCTTCCTGCAGATTGGAATAAATCCAACATTTGACCTGTGTTCCACCATGTTGTATTTACCGTTCATTCTCATTTATCCACATGATAAGGATTAAGTGACTGTCATATCTCAATCGATTGGAGCAAAATTGTCTTATCAAGTGGGTGTTTACTGCAGAAAGCATCCTGGCAGCTTGTTTTCCGGACTCGTGTCTTGTATTAAGCTACCGCTGTTTAACTTCCCATAATTGGATTTCGTTAAAACAAAAGACATGCGATAAAAAAAATGCTGCCATAGGAGTTAACCCTTTCCGTCATATATATTAATACAAGAATTCTTAACCTGATGAATATTCTTTTCCTACACTTGTACATTGGTCATGAATAAATGGATTCTTTGCCATTTCAGAAACTGTAAAATAGTATCTTTATTATTCTACAAGCAAATACAACGTACAATGATCAGAGAGCTCCTACAGGAGCCTTCTAATCTCGGTCTATTCTGTAAAGGTGAACATGTTCTTTTATGAAAGTTAATTAAATGCGAAACGGGTCGGATCTATATATCTACAGACCTATGGCCTCCGACTGCCAAATATGCTACTTAATTTTCCCAGTCATGTGTAAGGAGAGCGCATGAATATACATGTACAAATATATGGCTCGTGACGAAATCACGTGATCATAATATGCATGGAAGCATTCTCCCAAAGGATACTCAATGAATAAAGTGCGAGTCGGATGACCTTATGCAAGCGATAATGCTATAATCACACCTACAACTTCGTTGAGAGCTTATTTGTTATGAACGATCCGGTCCCAATCCGTTTCGGGCTTGGTCGTTTCGACCCCATTATAAAATATAGCCTTTTTACGCAAAATTTAGTCGAACCGATTTGCATTCAAATGTATGTAAATGGCAATTGTTATATGATTGAACGGAAAGTACCAATATACGCAGAGAATTAAATCGAATCGATATATGTTTTGATTAGATGATAAATAAGACACAAGACAAATAAAAGTAAGGGTGACAAAGAGAGTACCGCCTAGGCACGGTCAGTAGCAAACTCACCATTGGGGGTTTAAACCGGTTTACAGATGTCCTAACCTCACACTTATCTCAGAGTCACCCTAGCTTTACAAATAGTGTAAATAAAGGTATCCCCGCCGGACTTGCCCACAACATAGAAGACGGTAAACACATGACAATATGTAAAACAGCATAACCACTGTGAAAATCCGTCAAATGAGTACTCAATGACTTTGCTGAAGTCGGAGCACCTGCAGGGAAGCCGTTAATGGCACGACATGGAAAAAGTAATACATGGGTCTGGTAAGCTCATCCCGTTTCTGAGTTTAAGAGTATACCATCATACCCTCGGCCTGTCATCGCGCAAGCAAAGAGGGAAGCGTAGCTAGCGACCGTAAAAGGGTCAATAACCAAACATCCAGTGCGTTGCAATATAAGTGGGTCACAACATTTCTTCTTAATAAACAAATGAAAATAGACATGACCCCGAATTTTCCTAAAAGTACAAATATGAGTCATGCAGGAAACACCATATACATAACAAACACCGCCCAAACAGCAACACAAGAAAACACGGCAAATGTACACAACTAGCAAAGCAAAGAGACGCACAAAGACAAAACAAATAAACAATATGGGGAAGATGGAAATACCGCCTTGGACAAAAATCACTGGGGGTGTTAAACCAGTTTTGGGGAGCCCAACCTCACGCGTATTTCATCCCAACCCTAAAAGACAAACAGTGTGAATAAACATATCCCCTCTCCTGACTAAACTACAACACCCGCGATGGCAAATACAGTGGTAAACTGAATGTAAAACAAAACATTCAAGTGAAACAAACTATCAACCTACCGCTAGTGTACTCAATGTTTGAGCTGCAAACAGAGTACTAATGAAAAAGTAGTAAAGTCAAGCAGGAAAACCCACACACTAAACGCCACCATCACCAAAACACCCGACAGAAGGCAATTTATATAGCAATTTATACACACGCACATACAAGTAGAAAGTCACATACAAGACGCAATCACCACCAACACATCGATAGCATGGCACACACACACACGCAAACACACGAGAAATACACAAGCATCAAAGACAAACATGAACAAAACACAAGCACAGACACAAGACAAAGTAAGGGTGACAAAGAGAACCGCCTTGGCACGGTCAGTACCAAAATCACCACGGGGGTGGGTTAACCGGTTTATGGACGTCCTAACCTCACACTTATCTGTCACCCTAGCTAAACAAACATTGTAAATAAAGGTATACCTGCCGGACTTCCCCACAACATAGACGACAGTAATCACAGTACAAAATGTAAAACATAGCATAACAACTGAAAGTCCGTCAAATATGTACTCAATTACTTTGCTGAAGACAGCGCAACTGCAGGGAAGCCGTTAAGGGCACGACAGAAAAAAGGTAATACATGAGTCTGGAAAGCTCAACCCATTTCCGGGTTTAAGAGTATACCATCATAGAGTACTACCTGTCACCGTGCAAGCAAAGAGGAAAGCGTAGCGACCGACTGTAAAGGGGTCGATAACCAAACATGCAGTGTGTTGCAATATAATAGGGTCATAACCTTTCTTCCTAAAAGTTTTAATGCGTTAAATAAACAAATCGTGAAAATGGATATGACCCCGAATTTTCCTAAGTTTGTAGATAACATCACAATAGAAATCTGGATGAGAAATACCTTGTTGCAATAACGTCCGTAAATTGCAGTTATATTTACTAATGAGGGGTAAATTTCGATAATAGAATTTTGAAAAAGCTTTCCGAATTTTATTATATCTGTAGCCTTGCTTAAGAAGTGTATGAGTTATAACTAAATTAGGACTATTAAACTCTTCTAGCAAAGAACAGGCTCGGGCAAAGTGAATAAGTTGAGAAATGTAAACCCCATAAGATATAGACAGGGGAACATCTCCATCGAGAGAATGATAATTAACAATTTTGAAATCGAAATGGAAGCCTGCATGTCAGATCAGTTCGCTTTGTTTTAAGTAAGTTCTTTTGGGTAAATAGAAGAAACCACATTTTCAAAATATCGATTATCCAAATTCAAAGTATCGTCTAAATACCTTGACGTTTTATTCAAAGGACTAACAATGTCAGATTGTGTATCATTTTTTAAACTAAGCATGAAATCCCCCTCATAGCAATATAAATGGAAAAGTAGTAAAGTCAAGCAGGCAAAGCCACATACAAAACAAATCTGCAACAAGAGGGGCACACTTTGTTCCCATAGGTAAACCAATAACATGACGATATACGGTTTCCCCATAGTAAATAACATCCCTATAAAATTCCCGGTTCCATCAAAGAAACAAAAGATTATTATACCTGCATGATACTTTAATATAACAATGTAATTAACTCTATGACAGAATTAAGCAAAAATAGAAAACACAACTGAATTTCGTCTGTATTTAGACATTGAGACAAGTGTGAGGTTAGGACGTCCGTAAACCGGTTTAAACCCCTAGTTGTGATTTTGCTACTGACCGTGCCAATGCGGTTCTCTCTTTGTCACCCGTACTTTTGTTTGTCTTGTGTATTTGTGCTTGTGTTTTGTTCATGTTTGTATCTGGTGCTCGTGTATTTGTTGGTGTTTTCTGTGTTCTTCTCGTGTGTTTGCGTGTGTTTGGTTGTGTGTGTGTGACATGCTGTCTATTGATGTTGGTGGTGATTGTGTCTTGTATGTGACTTTCGACTGTATGTGTGTGTATGAATATAAATTGCTATGCTTTCTGTAGGTGTTTTGGTGATGGTTGCGTTTTGTGTGTGGCTTTTCCTGCTTAACTTTACTACTTTTTCATGTAAAATATATAATAAATTCTGAAAGGGAGTGATCCCCCGAGAGCAAAAATTGCTACACAAAAAAGAGAAAATTGCAGACACGGTTTTATTGAGTCATTTACTATTCATCTACAATTACTACTTTTACTTCTATTACTATATATATATGTACAAAAATGAGTCATGCAGGAAACGCCACATACAGAACAAACAGTCGCCCGAACAGCAACACAAGGAAACAGCAAATGTACATAACTATAAAAACAACAAGAGACGCACAAAGACAAAACAAACATGCAATAGGGGGAAGATGGAAGTACCGCCTTGGAACGGTCAGTGACAAAAGTCACTGGGGGGTTAAACCGGTTTATGGGCGCCCAACCTCACACTTATTCCATCACCACCCTAAAAGACAAACAGTGTAAATAAACGTATCCCCTCTCCGACTAAACTACAACAACCGCGACGGCAAATACAGTGGTAAAGTGCATGTATAACAAAAACATTTAAGTGAACAAACTGTATCCACCTATCGCTAGTGTACTCAATGATTGAGCTGCAAACAGAGTAACTGTAGAAAAGTAATAAAGGGTATGACAAAAATGAAATAGTACAGATATCCGACGTTCTTCCATTTCTGGATTTAAGAGGTCGCCTTCATAGAGTACTAAACCTTTCTTGTCGGCGTACATGCAAAGAGGCCAGCGTGATTGCCAACTGTGAAAGGGTTCACAACCAAAAAAGAAAGAAATGTTAAAAAGAAAATCCAGAACAAGAACATTATATTGAAAAGATAACTGACACCACTTGTGTAGCTTTACATTTTTATTCCCGACCGCCGGTTTAATGAGTATTAACGAAACCGGTCTGGAATAAAAATGTAAAGCTACACAAGTGGTGTCAGTTAATAACCATAGAAACGACGGACGAGACGTTAGTCGATACTGCATGTTTGGTTGTCAACCCTTTTACAGTTGGCAATCACGCTGGCCTCTTTGCATGTACGCCAACAAGAAAGGTTTAGTACTCTATGAATTGAAAAGTAGTAAAGTCAAGCAGGCAAAGCCACATGCAAGACGCAACCACCACCAAAACACCGATAGACAGCATGACACACACACACAACCACACACCCAAACGCACACACACACACACGAAATGAACACAGAAAACACCAAAAGAGACACAAGAACCAGGGACAAACGTTCCACAACATGAACAAACCACAAGCACAAAGACGCAAGGCAAACAAAAGGAAGGGTGACAAAGAGAGTACCGCCTTGGCACGGTCAGCAGCAAAAACACCACTGGGGGTTTAAACCGGTTTACGGACGTCCTAACCTCACACTTCTCTCAAAGTCACCCTAGCTTTACAAATATTGTAAATAAAGGTATCCCCGCTGGACTTACCCACAACATAGACGACGGTGAACACAGGACAACATGTAAAACATAGCATAATAACTGTGACAATCCGTCAAATATGTACTCAATGACTTTGCTGAAGTCAGAGCACCTGCAGGTAAGCCGTTAAGGGCACGACAGGGAAAAAATAATACATGAGTCTGGTAAGCTCCTCCTGTATCCAAGTTTAAGAGTATACCATCATAGAGTACTACCCTCGGCCTGTCATCGCGCAAGCAAAGAGGGAAGCGTAGCTACCGACTGTAAAAGGGTCGATAACCAAACATGCAGTGTGTTGCAATATAATAGGATCATAACCTTTCTTTTTAAATGTTTTAATGCGTTTTATAAACAAATCATGAAAATGGATATGACCCCGAATTTTCCTAAGTTTGTAGATAACATCCCCATAAAATTCTGGTTGAGAAATGCCTTGTCGCAGTAACGTCCGTAGATTGCAATTATATTTACTAATGAGAGGTAAATTTCGATAATAAAATTTAGAAAAGGTTTTCCGAAGTTTGTGATATCTGTAACCTTGCTTAAGAAGTTTATCAGTTATAACTAAATTACGTCTGTTAAAATCTGTACTATTTCGTTTTTGTCGTACCCTTTATTACTTTTCTACAGTTACTCTGTTTTCTCAGTTTCTACAGCAGCTCAATCACTGAGTACACTAGCGATAGGTGGATACAGTTTACCACTGTATTTGCCGTCGCGGTTGTTGTAGTTTAGTCGGAGAGGGGATACGTTTGTCTGTCTTTTAGGGTGGGGATGGAATAAGTGTGAGGTTGGGCGCCCATAAACCGGTTTAATCCCCCAGTGCCTTTTGTCACTGACCGTTCCAAGGCAGTACTTCCATATTCCCCCTATTGTATGTTTTATTTGTCTTTGTGCGTCTCTTGATGTTTTTATAGTTATGTACATTTGCTGTTTCCTTGTGTTGCTGTTCGGACGACTGTTTGTTCTGTATGTGGTGTTTCCTGCATGACTCATTTTTGTACTTTTATTATTAGTTTAAACTAGAACTGTAAGCCAAAGGCTAACGAATACCCCCACCTGACTCTGCTTGTCACCTATCATCAATCTGAACATATGTACATACAGAAACGTGAAGAGATTTAAAAACAATACATGCCCCAACCCAATTTATGTAATAAAAATGAAGAATAATTCAGAGAAATAAGACCCTTTCATGAGGTTTTTGTCAAATCCAAAGTTCTAAAGCTAGGTACCTTTTCAGAAAAACATTAAGTTCAAGGACCATAACTCTGACAAAAAATTATTCAACCAGACCGATATTTGAACTTAAGCTGTATCTCATCTAGATTTATTTTTATGTCAAATATGAAGTTAATATCTGCAACCACTTCCAAAGAAAGACCGGAAAATTAAAATTTGACAAAAAATTAAAGTTCAAGGGCCATAACTCTGGCAAAAATTATTCAACCAGACTGAGATTGGGAATTAAGCTGAATTAAACCGTAAATCATCTAGAGTTAGCTTTATGCCAAATATAAATTCTGAAGGGAGGTGATCCCCCGAGAGCAAAAATTGCAACACAAAAAGAGAAAATTGCAGACTCGGTTTTATTGAGTCTGTTCATGAACAGTAATTGAAAGTGCAACACTG
The DNA here is from genome assembly GCA_963576725.1 of Azorinus chamasolen. Taxonomy (NCBI): domain Eukaryota; kingdom Metazoa; phylum Mollusca; class Bivalvia; order Cardiida; family Solecurtidae; genus Azorinus; species Azorinus chamasolen. Next base: position 73,274,547 of record OY755246.1, read on the forward strand.
TTCACGCCCCCTAGCACCGGCTTAAGCGGTATTCAATTTTCAGAACAATAAGTACTGAAACTCATGATCTCGAAGGATCAGAAGGTATAACAACACTGAGAATGAAGTACGGGGCGACGTTTTACGGCCACCACACAAGCACTTAACACCTGCTGTTGTGAAGATTATAAATTCTGAAGGGAGGTGATCCCCCGAGAGCAAAAATTGCAACACAAAAAGAGAAAATTGCAGACTCGGTTTTATTGAGTCTGTTCATGAACAGTAATTGAAAGTGCAACACTGTTCACGCCCCCTAGCACCGGCTTAAGCGGTATTCAATTTTCAGAACAATAAGTACTGAAACTCATGATCTCGAAGGATCAGAAGGTATAACAACACTGAGAATGAAGTACGGGGCGACGTTTTACGGCCACCACACAAGCACTTAACACCTGCTGTTGTGAAGATTATAAATTCTGAAGGGAGGTGATCCCCCGAGAGCAAAAATTGCAACACAAAAAGAGAAAATTGCAGACTCGGTTTTATTGAGTCTGTTCATGAACAGTTATTGAAAGTGCAACACTGTTCACGCCCCCTAGCACCGGCTTAAGCGGTATTCAATTTTCAGAACAATAAGTACTGAAACTCATGATCTCGAAGGATCAGAAGGTATAACAACACTGAGAATGAAGTACGGGGCGACGTTTTACGGCCGCCACACAAGCACTTAACACCTGCTGTTGTGAAGATTATAAATTCTGAAGGGAGGTGATCCCCCGAGAGCAAAAATTGCAACACAAAAAGAGAAAATTGCAGACTCGGTTTTATTGAGTCTGTTCATGAACAGTAATTGAAAGTGCAACACTGTTCACGCCCCCTAGCACCGGCTTAAGCGGTATTCAATTTTCAGAACAAGAAGTACTGAAACTCATGATCTCGAAGGATCAGAAGGTATAACAACACTGAGAATGAAGTACGGGGCGACGTTTTACGGCCGCCACACAAGCACTTAACACCTGCTGTTGTGAAGATTATAAATTCTGAAGGGAGGTGATCCCCCGAGAGCAAAAATTGCAATACAAAAAGAGAAAATTGCAGACTCGGTTTTATTGAGTCTGTTCATGAACAGTAATTGAAAGTGCAACACTGTTCACGCCCCCTAGCACCGGCTTAAGCGGTATTCAATTTTCAGAACAATAAGTACTGAAACTCATGATCTCGAAGGATCAGAAGGTATAACAACACTGAGAATGAAGTACGGGGCGACGTTTTACGGCCGCCACACAAGCACTTAACACCTGCTGTTGTGAAGATTATAAATTCTGAAGGGAGGTGATCCCCCGAGAGCAAAAATTGCAACACAAAAAGAGAAAATTGCAGACTCGGTTTTATTGAGTCTGTTCATGAACAGTAATTGAAAGTGCAACACTGTTCACGCCCCCTAGCACCGGCTTAAGCGGTATTCAATTTTCAGAACAATAAGTACTGAAACTCATGATCTCGAAGGATCAGAAGGTATAACAACACTGAGAATGAAGTATATCTGCAATCACTTCCCAAAAAAGTCTGGAAAATCCCAAATTTGAAGTTCAAGGGCAATTACTCTGGAGATAATTATTCAACCGGACTGAGATTGTAACATAAGCTGTACCTTATCTAGATTAAGCTTTGTACTAAATATAGAATTGATATCTCAAGTCGCTTCCATAAAAAGTCCAGAAAACCGGAAAACATTGGTAGGGGACTAAAAAGGGGAGATAAGTCCTGAAGTAGTGGTCCGATCATAACGGAAATATGCGGTGCACAGGTTTATATTGTCATATGGCTATATATGAACTTTCAACAAAATTGAAGCAAAACTGTAGAAGAAGAAGGCCGGACAAAATTGTGTCCACGGACGGACGGACGGACAGATGGACAACCTGATTCCAGTATACCCCCCAAACGTCGTTGTGGGGGGTATAATTAAATTTAGAAGAAACAGGGGCGTGTTAAGTTGACATCTTTTTTCCTGTTTATCGCACTGGAGTCGCTTTTGCCTGGTTATTTTAGGACAGTTGTATTACATTTTAAATTTAATAACAAATGAATATATATCGACAAATGTATGGATTTTGCAGTACAAAACTTATGTGAGATATTTGATTCTATGCCTTTGAAAAAGGGAAATAGAAAGCCCCCAAAATCCATTTTTTTGAAAACTGTAGGGCCTTGTAATACACCAAAGCAACGGTCAGGGCAAGCTCAAATGCCCGTGCACGATGTAGTTCCAGATAGTCATTGTGCTGCTGAAATAGGATCTCCTCTTAAGGAAAGTGTGACTTCCGGCCAGGTATTTTCAGACAAGCAGAAATCCGACCAGTCGGGTCTTGTTAGTACCCAAGCGGAAGAGAGTGTGCAAACTGATTCTTTTTGCAGTGCACACCCTCCACCCTTGGAAACAGTAATTGACCAGAGCACTCCAAAGCTGTATTCGAAAGTTGTGTCCGAAAATGTGGCCGACAAAGGTTGTGAAAATGGCACTAGAAGAGATACAATTCTGATCTGTCCTACACCCGGGTCTACACCCTTGTCACAAAATGTGCCCGCCCGCCCGCCCCCTGGGTACCCTGTCAATATCATATCCCTACAAGGGTTTCTCGTATTCAATGCTACCAGAATAAGGGGCATGACTTTACATTTGTGATTTGGGGAATATCTAGCAGGCAGCCATGTCGATGATGGAGATGATGACAATGACTTTTGTATATTTGTTCTGAAACGTTTGAAAACATTCTATGTAGCTGGGTTTAAGAAATCCATTACAACGGAAAAGATCTCACGCTACGTCTCGAAAAGGGGTCTGCGGGTTGAAAAGGCTATTGTCATTCAAAACAGAAAATTCGATTCCGCGTGTGAAATTAACTGTTGAAGATGGCGAACAAGCTTCGTACTTAGATAATCCCATTTTCTGGCCTAGAGGCGTCACGTGCATACCATGTGTAACAAATCGTTACAATGACCGGGCAGGATCACGTGACAATAGGAAAGCGGTCGATAAGTTATATTATCGATCCGACATTGATGACTATAACCCGTACCTGTACTTAAACTCTGATGATGAGTAATCTGAATCTGCTACTACGGAATGCTACAGGAATTTTCTCTAGTAGTTCATACTTGTATGAGACCTTAACAGAGAAAAGCATAGATATTTGTGGTATATCGGAACTCTAGTAGTTCATACTTGTATGAGACCTTAACAGAGAAAAGCATAGATATTTGTGGTATATCGGAACATTGGCTCCGTGAAGCTGATTTACACTTTTTCGATAGCATTGACAATAATTACAGTTACCATGCTGTGTGTGATCGTGATTTAAGTTTGAATAGGTATTTAAACGTACGGAAAGGGTGTAGCTTTGTTATGGCATAGGAGACATAACTCTAGGCTAACTCCGTTGAGCGAATTAAGTCGAAAAAATATCGCAACTACAGACATAAAAGAGCAGTGTTATCTCACTCTGGTTGACTGTCTTCTTTTTGCGTCTGATAACATTATTGGTAATGACAAAATTGCTTACGGACACTTGATATATGGTGGCACGATTATGCGCACTATCTTAAGCAGGCTTTTCGAAGCCATGCTCAGGTTATCTTATGTACCAGTGGGTATGAAAAATGGTCTTATTATAATATTATACAAGGGAGGTAATAAACTTAAATCTGACCCGAATAGTTACAGAGCGGTAACGTTAAGCTCTGATTTTATACGGGTGTTTGAAAATGTTCTACACAACATGAATGTTTCAAAACCAATGCAATTTAATGATCTACAGTGTGATTTTCAGAAAAAATCTAGGTTGTCTACTGACATCATTTTCGATAAAAGAATGTATTTACATGTCTAAAGAGCTTGGATCTAATCTAAATGTTTCTCTCATATGACTCTATGCTTCGTGGGTATACAAAACAAGTAATGAACACAGCCAGCTTGGAAATTGGGATCCAGGTACAATTAACACTTTGCAATGTATGGTTCTACCATCTGAAACACAGCAGGATAAATTCTCTATCTCGGCCTATACGAATCCATAACAGAAAATATAAGATTCTGATAATAAATTCTGAAGGGAGGTAATCCTCTGAGAGCAAAAATTGCAACACAAAAAGAGAAAATTGCAGACACGGTTTTATTGAGTCTGTTCATGAACAGTAATTGAAAGTGCAACACTGCTCACGCCCCCTAGCACCGGCTTAAGCGGTATTCAATTTTCAGAACAAGAAATACTGAAATTCATGATCTCAAAGGATCAGAAGGTATAACAACACTGAAAATGATTCTGCGATGTGGGGATGTTGCTTAGGCCTAAACCCTTGCCCTTCGCAACATCCATGTGGATTTTGTTATAAACCTGTAGCTAAGACACATAGAGCAGTTTACTGTGACACATGCTACTACAGTTTCCTGTGTCACATCAAGTGTGCGGGGATCTCACCATCAACATATACAAATCTGAGTGAGTCAGATGAGCCATGGTGCTGCCATAATTGTCCGTTAATTGAGTCGTTCTTTGAGAATGGCAGTGTAAAAACACTGTAGCCTTACATCGTTTGCAGAGGATGATATAAATACGAACATATTTGATGAAATCATATCAGTGAAAAAGAAAAACACGAACAGATTTACATGTGCATATCTTAACATAAATAGTCTAAGACACGAATTCCCGTCGATAAAAGAGTTGCTCATCCAAAATATTTTAATTTCAGAAACCAAACTAAATGAATCTTTTCTCGATGCCCAATTTCTAGTCAATAATTATCATTTCTGGAGAGCTGATAGAAATGAGTATAGGGGCAGTATAGCAGTATAGCAGTATACCTACGCTCAGATGTGGCAGGGGACCGTAAGAAGGAATATGAGTTCAATAATATTGAATCTATTGCTACCTGAAAAATCGGTGTAAATGGCTGTTTCTAGGGGCTTACCTGTTTTATCAAATGAAACTTTCCAGGAAAACTGTTCTATAACCATGGACAGGGTGACAACAAAGTATGACAACTTTGCCCTGTTAGGTGATCTAAACTTTAATGTTTTAGAACCTGAAAAATCTGCAACTCTGCACGACACTTGTGATATTTTTTATTTAAAGAATCTGGTTAACAAACCTTCCTGTTTTACAAAACATAATTCTCCATCTCTTGTGGATGTCATTTTGACTAATAATACAACAGCTTTGAGTAGTATATGTACTTTTAATTGTTGTCTTAGTGATGTTCATAATATGATTGCTTTTCAGCTAAAGTTTGATATTCTTAAGCATAGACACAGAAAGGCTACTTCTAGAACTTATCAAAAATTTAATGCTGATTGTTTTAACGATAGTAGTATATGCGCCTCTTTACCCCAAACAAAGATGACATAATCTTGCGTAATCGTCCGCCATTTTGTTTCTATATTTAGTAATATGAGAGGAGCTCATATATAAGGAGATTGTGCTTTGTCACGGTTATTCGCGGATAACAGTCGGTCATGTATGACGTCACATGATATTTAAATTGAGAAAGATCTGGAGCTACACAGTATACAGAGCTGACGTGTTTACCTCGATCTGGTAAGTACTCGCGGGAGTGAACACACTAGTTTAACAAATAAATAAATAATCGTCACCAATGGATTCTTGAGAAAAAAGTTAGGCTAAATTGACACCAAAATCGGTCGAAAACTAAATGTGTTATGGCCGTTTTAAAATTTAGTGTTCGAGAATTTTTTTAGAATTTTTTTGAAAGGATTTAACTCTGAAACGGTAAGAGAAAGGACCTTATATGTTTATTTTCTTGATCTGCGCGACGAGATCTTTACAATGGTGTATAGTTTTATATTGTTTGAGGAGATTGAATTTTGAAGTTTAAAAACCAATAAAGGATGATAGCTATCGAACGGTAAAAATTTATTGCGAGAACCCTATACTTAATTGAAAATGTTTTGATGAGTTTTAGGTGAATATGGGGAAGTCCGGCGGGGATACCTTTATTTACAATGTTTGTTTAGCTAGGGCGACTTTGAAATAAGTGTGAGGTTAGGACGTTCGTAAACCGGTTTAAACCCCCAGTGGTGATTTTGGTATTGACCGTGCCAAGGCAGTTCTCTCTTTGTCACCCTTACTTTTGTTTGTCTTGTATCTGTGCTTGTGTTTTGTTCATGTTTGTCTCTGGTGCTTGTGTAATTGTTGATGTTTTCTGTGTTCTCGTGTGTTTGCGTGTGTTTGGTTGTGTGTGTGTGTGTGTGTGTGTGTGTGACCTGCTGTCTATCGATGTGGTGATAGCGTCTTGTATGTGACTTTCTACTGTATGTGTGTGTCTGTATGTGTATTGCTATATAAATTGCTTTCTGTCGGTGTTTTAGTGATGGTGGCGTTTTGTGTGTGGCTTTTCCTGCTTGACTTTACTACTTTTTCACTTGAAAGATATTAAGCGCAAATTACTGATCGAAAAAGGGGGTAAAATGGATTTAATGGTTTAAATTTACCTCTCTTGTTAAATTTTGGTTTTTTAGGTAACAAATATAATTTTTTCAAACTCTTTGTATATTATATACATATCTATCTTTTTAGATCACCACATTTGTAGCAAAACGTATTTCAGTCATGTATTTCACCTAGCTATAAGCTCTCTCTAAATTTTGTAAATTTGAGCCCATGTTAACCCGTAGTCATGGCGATCACCGAGATTAGATTAATACGGGCCAGGACACCTATAGAAATATAGTTGAGAATGCCATTGTTAGACATTTGGGTCCGATATCAATAAATCCCTAGACTGTGTGAAGACTACTGGGATTAGCCCCGATGTTTGAATGCCTTTGTTAGACCTTTCGGTCCAATTACAATAGACCCATCGACTGTATAGAGACTTTAAAATATTAGCTCCGGGGTTTGAAAAGACCATTGTTAGACCTTTTGGTCCACGTGATCTCGATGGGAAAAGAATGCTTTAACGAGCATATTAATCACGCGTTATCTGATCAGAGTGACAGGTCGTTAAGATATTTCAATAGAAATGATCGCCATCCCGTCGCCATATGAACCACAGTTAAATGTTATTGTTCGACTTGGCTGATGCAATGATGGTGAAATACTGTAGCTAAAAATAGCTATGATATTATTCTAAAAATAGATACACATACAGCGCCCTCTACCCACGCATGCGCTTGAAGGAAAACAACATTGATCGTCTCAGTCATTTGATCAGAGGACGTCAAAGAGTATACATAGACTAATGTGTTCGCTCTATTATAGATGGTCTGATAAGGAAAGGGCCTGACCCTCAATGCCCGCGAGTACTTACCAGATCGAGGTAAACACGTCAGCTTTGTATACCGTGTAGTTCAAGATCTTTCTTAATTTTAATTTCATGTGACGTCGTACATGACCGACTGTTATCCGCGAATACCCGTGACAAAGCACAATATCCTAACATGCAAATGAGCTCCTCTCATGTTACTAAATATGGAACCAATATGGCGGACGATTACGCAAGATTACGTCAGCTTTGTTTGGGGGTAAAGAGGAACATATACTACTAACGATGATTTAAGATCTGGAATCTCTAATATAAACCAGGAAGTTGAAAATGTTAATGTTCTGTATGATGATTTTAGCAAGATTTTTTATAGAAACAGCTGATAAACACGCACCTGTAAAAAGGAAACGTTTTACTGATAAATCAGCACCTTTCATGAATAACTCTCTGAAAAAGGCCATATATAAGAAAAGAATGCTTCAGAACAAATTAATATAAATAAAAACTCAAGAAATTGGGAAAACTTTCGCAAAATGAAATCTTGTGACCGCCTTGAAAAGAAAATTTATCAATAAATACTTTTTAGACAGATGTGAAGGAGGCTGTAAATCAGGCAATGTGGCCTACAGTCAAACCATTTTGACTAATAAAGGAACCCTTATTCATAAAGATACACTTTTATTTGAAAATAATGTGTTCGTCAATAAAAACGACAAAATTTGTGAATTTTAATGACTTTTTTGTAAATGTAGCAAAAGACATTGGCACACAGTGTTATACCTATAGATATAAATCTTCCCAGCTCGGAAATCATATTAAACAATAAAGGTGAGACACAGGACTTTACACCTATAAATAGTGGTTTTGAAAGCAAGCAAATTAATAAAATGTCTGCAAGGAAAGCCACTGGGGCTGAGATGGCATCTCCCCAAAAACTAATTAAACTGGCAAAACCATACATTGTAGAACCTCTCACATACAATGAAGTTTCTCTTCTTCAGTCTTCCCAGACAGCCTTAAAGTTGCCCAAGTAATGCCCATACACAAGAAAAATAACACTTTGGAAAAAGGAAATTTCAGACCGGTAAGTATCAGGATTACCAATCAACGGGCTGTAAATACACAACTGACCGAATTCTTTAATGCACATTTTAATATCTCTCTCGGCTTTTCGTCAAAATTATGGCTGTCAAAGCACCTTGCTTAAAGTAATTGAAGATCAGAAAAGAGCACTTGATGAAAAATTTGTAGCAACAATTTTAATGGACCTATCTAAAGCTTTTGATTGTCTGCCCCATGATCTCATTTTGCTAAAACTAAAATATTATGATGTCTCAGATAGTGCATTACAATTGATAGAGAATTACCTTAAAAATAGAAAACAGTGTGTAAGTTAAGCTCTTTTAATAGTAGTCTTAAAGAAATATGCAAAGGAGTGCCCCAGGGATTTATTTTGGGCCCCGTAATTTTTAACATTTTTATTAAAGATATCTTTCATTTTGTACAAAACAGTGGTCTTTACAACTATGCAGATGACAACACCCTGTCAGCTTCAGATCATGACATTGAAATTGTTAAAGAAACTTTAGAAAATGATAGCAAATGGTTCTCAGACAATCATATGGAAGCAAACCCTGATAAATTTCAGGCAATCGCCACTGAGAAGAAAACAAGAGACAGAGATATTACTTTTAACCTGGGGAATAACAATACTGCTTGTGAAGAGGATGTTATGTTAAGTTCAAATATAGGTAAGAAAGCACCAAGGCAGTTAAACGTATTAAAAGAATTGGAGGAAAGCTTTGTAAATTGGGCAAATGGAATATATATCATTCATTTATCTTATCTAATTTAAGCTACTGTCCTCTTACTTGGCACTTTTGTGTTGAATAAAAAGTAGTAAAGTCAAGCAGGAAAAGCCACACACAAAATACCACCATCACCAAAACACAGACAGAAAGTAATTAATATAGCAATTTATACACATACCCATACATACAGCCATCGAAAGACGACAGTGACCAATCACACACACACACAAACACACACACGCACGCACATGCACATGCGCGCGCGAGAACACAGAAAACACCAACAAACACACAAGCACAGAAACAAACATGAACAGACCTGTACGAAAAATCCACACGGATTCCAGGCGGATTCCAGGCGGAAATGACACGGAATCTCAATATTCCACCCGGATTCCAGGCGGACACGGATTTTTTTGAGAATGTCCGTGTGGAAACTTAACAATCATAGTAACATTCCGTGTGGACAGGGTAAATGTCCGTACGGATTTTCTGCCATGTCCACCCGGAATTTCTTTCTCCACACGGAATTTTAATACTTGGACAGTTTGAGAACACGGAAATTTCATACTTTGATATAAAAAGCAGCAGGAACATTACTCCCACACGGATTTTTAATACTTGAACATTTTGAGAGCACGGAAACTTCATACTTTGATAAAAAAAAGAAGAAAGTAACAATACACATGGACATTTCATACTTAGAATTTTTCAGTACTGGAAATATTTGACTCAGGAAAGTGTGAAATTTAATTGAGTCTTAAAGTTTGGTAAAATGGCAGAAATATAAATTACAAACAAGAGGGCCATGATGGCCCTTAATCGCTCACCTGTTTGTAACAGATTAATGATTTCAATGACAGATTGCATAATTTGAAAAAATCTTGGTAGAAAACTATTAGATGATGCTACATACTAAATATAAAGAGTCTACCTTACAGATTTGGAGGAGAAAATATTTTAAAGATTTTCCTATGAAAAACTGTTAAGCCCCAGGGCGGGGCCATTTTTGATCCGGGGTTCATAATTTGAAAATCTTGGTAGAGGACTTTTAGATAATACAACATACCAAATATCTAAGGTCTTTGCCTTACAAGTTCAGAGAAGACTTTAAAAGATTTTTAAGAGAAGAATATTTCTTAAAACTTTCCTATGAAAAACTGACATGCCCCTGGGAGGGGCCATTTTCAACCCAGGGGACATAATTTGAACAATCTTGGTAGAAAACTATTAGATAGCGCTACATACCAAATAATAAAGGTCTCTGCCTTACAGTTTTGGAGAAGAAGATTCTTAAAGCTTTTCATATGAAAAACTGATAAGCCCCAGGGCGGGGCCATTTTTGACCCAGGGGTAATAATTTTAAAAATCTTGGTAGAAAACCATTAGATGATGCTACATACTAAATATCAAGGGCCTAGACCTTACAGTTCTGGAGGAGAAGATTTTTAAAGATTTTCCTATGATAAACTGATAAGCCCTTGGGCGGGGCCATTTTTGGTCCGGGTGTCATAATTTGATTAATCTTGCTAGAGGACTATTAAATAATGCTACATACCAAATATCAAAGGTCTATACCTTATAATTTTAGAGAAGAAAATATTTAAAGATTTTCCTATGAAAAACTGATAAGCCCCGGGGTGGGGCCATTTTTGTCCTGGGGGTCATAATTTGAACAATCTTAGTAGAGGACCATTGGATGATGCTACATACCAAATACTAAAGGTCTATTCCTTACATTTTCAGAGAAGAAGATTTTTAAAGATTTTCCAATGAAAAACTGATAAGCCCCGGGTGGTGCCATTTTTGGCCCAGGGGTCATAATTTGAACAATCTTAGTAGAGGACCATTAGATGATGCTACATACCAAATAACAAAGGTCTATGCCTTACATTTTCAGAGAAGACAATTTTTAAAGATTTTCCTATGAAAAACTGATAAGCCCCGGGCGGGGCCAATTTTGGCCCATGGGTAATAATTTGAACAATCTTAGTAGAGGACCATTAGATCATGCTACATACCAAATATAAAAGGCCTATGCCTTACAGTTTCAGATAGGACGATTTTTAAAGATTTTCCTATGAAAAACTGATAAGCCCTGGGGCGGGGCCATTTTTGTCCTGGGGGTCATAATTTGAACAATCTTAGTAGAGGACCATTAGATGATGCTACATACCAAATACCAAAGGTCTATGCCTTACAGTTTCAGAGAAGAAGATTTTTAAAGAGTTTCCTATGAAAAACTGATAAGCCCCGGGGCAGGGCCATTTTCGGCCCAGGGGTCATCATTTGAACAATATTAGTAGATGACCATTAGATCATGCTACATACCAAATATCAAAGGTCTATGCCTTACAGTTTCAGGGGGTAAAAAATGCATGTGTACACACAGTCCTTTGATAATAGATTTTTGGGTGTGACGAATTGAAGGTCACTAGGTGCAAGCTGTGCATGAATTTAGGTTGTTCCTACGCAAAGATATAGTCCCTCGAAGTTTAATCCATTTTGTTCGAAAAATTATAATTTTTTCAAAATGCACCATCTACCATACGAAAAAGCACTTTAAGCTTTATTTTGATGTATATATCATATCTCGGAAACAATTTTAACCATATTGCACCCGGCCCTAAATATTCAAATTTTCGGGGTCACATGTTACTCCGAACCGGCGCCATTTTGAATGTTTCAAAGCATGGACGTTTTCTCTCGATAAAGAAAATCGACTCGATTTGAATGAAAACATCCACCATATGCTACAAAAAGCACATGCAAGAATGAATGGTGAGTATCAGTATATAAAATACCACTTATTGTTATTTTTTTTAAGTCGGAAGTTTGAATTATTGACGAAACTGAAAGTCGATGGCTATTATCTGTTATAATATTATCCGGTCTCAAGTTTAGAAGTTGTAAAAGTTGTTTGGAAATTGTATCTCAAACAGTCAAAATTAATACAAACATTTATTAAATCATGCACTTGTATAAAGTGTCAGCGCACTTTTCTTCTTCACAACCAAACCATATGCATCGACAGGACCGCTCACGTACATCAACAAGACATCGGGTCGTTTCGGACCCAATCCGTTTCGGCCTTGGTAGAATCGGCCAAAATTCGGTCCAAAAACGATCAAGGCATACACAGAATATATTCAGCACTTGGCGAGATTTTATTAAAAGCATTTTTATGAAAAATTCTTTAGAAAAATGTAATTACACGAAGTGTTCACGAATAATGTTTATAATGAAGTGGTTGTTTGGGCTAATGCAAACAGGATTGACCAATGTTAGCAGACACAGTTTCATCAAGATCTACACTTTTTGATACAGACTTACAGTACACTCTGCAGCAATTATAGATAGTTGAAATATTTCGCTGATGCCTTGCTGTGACACTGTTTAAAAACTCATGTCATGTCTTGCAGCATACTCATAAAGACACTATTTTATCATAAGTCTTTGTATACATGTAGTCCTTTTTAAACGCCCACCTAATAAAGGTGGTCGTATATTGTCGTGGCCCTGTCCGTCCGTCCGTTCGTTCGTTCGTTCGTCCGTCAACATTTTGTTTGTCCACTGTTTTCTGGGAAAACTATTTGACAGATATTAATAAAACTTCACACAAATGTTTAATGCATCAAGATCTGAAGCTGAGTTGATTCTGAGGTTTATTTTATTTTTCATTTCAGAGTTATGGCCCTTGTTTTAAAAAAATGCAAATAGTTTGTCCGCTGTTTTCTGGGAAAACTATTTAAAAGATATTAATGAAACTTCACACAAATGTTTAATGCATCAAGATCTGAAGCTGAGTCGGTTCTGAGGTTCATTTGATTTGTCGTTTCGGAGTTATGGCCCTTTTACTTAAAAATAGTGCAAATACATGCAAATAGTTTGTCCGCTGCTTTCTGGGAAAACTATTGGACAGATATTAATGAAACTTCACACAAATGTTTAATGCATCAAGATCTGAAGCTGAGTTGATTCTGAGGTTCATTTGATTTTTCATTTCAGAGTTGTGGCCCTTGTTTTAAAAAATGCAAATAGTTTGTCCGCTGTTTTCTGGGAAAACTATTTGAGAGATATTAATGAAACTTCACACAAATGTTTAATGCATCAATATCTGAAGCTGAGTCGATTCTGAGGTTCATTTGATTTTTCTTTTCAGAGTTATGGCCCTTTTACTAAAAAATAGTGCAAATACATGCAAATAGTTTGTCCGCTGCTTTCTGGGAAAACTATTTGACAGATATTAATGAAACTTCACACAAATGTTTAATGCATCAAGATCTGAAGCTGAGTTGATTCTGAGGTTCATTGGATTTTTCATTTCAGAGTTATGGCCCTTGTCCTTAAAAAATATGCAAACAGCTTGTCCGCTGTTTTCTGGAAAAACTATTTGAGATATATTAATGAAACTTCACACAAATGTTTAATGCATCAAGATCTGAAACTGAATTGATTCTGAGGATCATTTGATTTTTCTTTTCAGAGTTATGGCCCTTGTCCTTCAAAAATAATGCAAATACATGCAAATAGTTTGTCTGCTGTTTTCTGGGAAAACTATTTGAGAGATATTAATGAAACTTCACAAAAATGTTTAATGCATCAAGATCTGAAACTGAATTGATTCTGAGGATCATTTGATTTTTCTTTTCAGAGTTATGGCCCTTGTCCTTCAAAAATAATGCAAATACATGCAAATAGTTTGTCAGCTGTTTTCTGGGAAAACTATTTGAGAGATATTAATAAAACTTCACACAAATGTTTAATGCATCAAGATCTGAAGCTGAGTTGATTCTGAGGTTCATTTGATTTTTCATTTCAGAGTTATGGCCCTTGTCCTAAAAAATATGCAAATAGTTTGTCCGCTATTTTCTGGGAAAACTATTTGAGAGATATTAATGAAACTTCACACAAATGTTTAATGCATCAAGATCTGAAACTGAATTGATTCTGAGGATCATTTGAGTTATGGCCCTTTTACTAAAAAATAGTGCAAATACATGCAAATAGTTTGTCCGCTGCTTTCTGGGAAAACTATTGGACAGATATTAATGAAACTTCACACAAATGTTTAATGCATCAAGATCTGAAGCTGAGTTGATTCTGAGGTTCATTTGATTTTTCATTTCAGAGTTGTGGCCCTTGTTTTAAAAAATGCAAATAGTTTGTCCGCTGTTTTCTGGGAAAACTATTTGAGAGATATTAATGAAACTTCACACAAATGTTTAATGCATCAATATCTGAAGCTGAGTCGATTCTGAGGTTCATTTGATTTTTCTTTTCAGAGTTATGGCCCTTTTACTAAAAAATAGTGCAAATACATGCAAATAGTTTGTCCGCTGCTTTCTGGGAAAACTATTTGACAGATATTAATGAAACTTCACACAAATGTTTAATGCATCAAGATCTGAAGCTGAGTTGATTCTGAGGTTCATTGGATTTTTCATTTCAGAGTTATGGCCCTTGTCCTTAAAAAATATGCAAACAGCTTGTCCGCTGTTTTCTGGAAAAACTATTTGAGATATATTAATGAAACTTCACACAAATGTTTAATGCATCAAGATCTGAAACTAAATTGATTCTGAGGATCATTTGATTTTTCTTTTCAGAGTTATGGCCCTTGTCCTTCAAAAATAATGCAAATACATGCAAATAGTTTGTCAGCTGTTTTCTGGGAAAACTATTTGAGAGATATTAATGAAACTTCACAAAAATGTTTAATGCATCAAGATCTGAAACTGAATTGATTCTGAGGATCATTTGATTTTTCTTTTCAGAGTTGTGGCCCTTGTTTTAAAAAATGCAAATAGTTTGTCCGCTGTTTTCTGGGAAAACTGTTTGAGAGATATTAATGAAACTTCACACAAATGTTTAATGCATCAATATCTGAAGCTGAGTCGATTCTGAGGTTCATTTGATTTTTCTTTTCAGAGTTATGGCCCTTTTACTAAAAAATAGTGCAAATACATGCAAATAGTTTGTCCGCTGCTTTCTGGGAAAACTATTTGAGAGATATTAATGAAACTTCACACAAATGTTTAATGCATCAAGATCTGAAGCTGAGTTGATTCTGAGGTTCATTGGATTTTTCATTTCAGAGTTATGGCCCTTGTCCTTAAAAAATATGCAAACAGCTTGTCCGCTGTTTTCTGGAAAAACTATTTGAGATATATTAATGAAACTTCACACAAATGTTTAATGCATCAAGATCTGAAACTGAATTGATTCTGAGGATCATTTGATTTTTCTTTTCAGAGTTATGGCCCTTGTCCTTCAAAAATAATGCAAATACATGCAAATAGTTTGTCTGCTGTTTTCTGGGAAAACTATTTGAGAGATATTAATGAAACTTCACAAAAATGTTTAATGCATCAAGATCTGAAACTGAATTGATTCTGAGGATCATTTGATTTTTCTTTTCAGAGTTATGGCCCTTGTCCTTCAAAAATAATGCAAATACATGCAAATAGTTTGTCTGCTGTTTTCTGGGAAAACTATTTGAGAGATATTAATGAAACTTCACAAAAATGTTTAATGCATCAAGATCTGAAACTGAATTGATTCTGAGGATCATTTGATTTTTCTTTTCAGAGTTGTGGCCCTTGTTTTAAAAAATGCAAATAGTTTGTCCGCTGTTTTCTGGGAAAACTATTTGAGAGATATTAATGAAACTTCACACAAATGTTTAATGCATCAATATCTGAAGCTGAGTCGATTCTGAGGTTCATTTGATTTTTCTTTTCAGAGTTATGGCCCTTTTACTAAAAAATAGTGCAAATACATGCAAATAGTTTGTCCGCTGCTTTCTGGGAAAACTATTTGACAGATATTAATGAAACTTCACACAAATGTTTAATGCATCAAGATCTGAAGCTGAGTTGATTCTGAGGTTCATTGGATTTTTCATTTCAGAGTTATGGCCCTTGTCCTTAAAAAATATGCAAACAGCTTGTCCGCTGTTTTCTGGAAAAACTATTTGAGATATATTAATGAAACTTCACACAAATGTTTAATGCATCAAGATCTGAAACTGAATTGATTCTGAGGATCATTTGATTTTTCTTTTCAGAGTTATGGCCCTTGTCCTTAAAAAATAATGCAAATACATGCAAATAGTTTGTCTGCTGTTTTCTGGGAAAACTATTTGAGAGATATTAATGAAACTTCACAAAAATGTTTAATGCATCAAGATCTGAAACTGAATTGATTCTGAGGATCATTTGATTTTTCTTTTCAGAGTTATGGCCCTTGTCCTTCAAAAATAATGCAAATACATGCAAATAGTTTGTCAGCTGTTTTCTGGGAAAACTATTTGAGAGATATTAATAAAACTTCACACAAATGTTTAATGCATCAAGATCTGAAGCTGAGTTGATTCTGAGGTTCATTTGATTTTTCATTTCAGAGTTATGGCCCTTGTCCTAAAAAATATGCAAATAGTTTGTCCGCTATTTTCTGGGAAAACTATTTGAGAGATATTAATGAAACTTCACACAAATGTTTAATGCATCAAGATCTGAAACTGAATTGATTCTGAGGATCATTTGAGTTATGGCCCTTTTACTAAAAAATAGTGCAAATACATGCAAATAGTTTGTCCGCTGCTTTCTGGGAAAACTATTGGACAGATATTAATGAAACTTCACACAAATGTTTAATGCATCAAGATCTGAAGCTGAGTTGATTCTGAGGTTCATTTGATTTTTCATTTCAGAGTTGTGGCCCTTGTTTTAAAAAATGCAAATAGTTTGTCCGCTGTTTTCTGGGAAAACTATTTGAGAGATATTAATGAAACTTCACACAAATGTTTAATGCATCAATATCTGAAGCTGAGTCGATTCTGAGGTTCATTTGATTTTTCTTTTCAGAGTTATGGCCCTTTTACTAAAAAATAGTGCAAATACATGCAAATAGTTTGTCCGCTGCTTTCTGGGAAAACTATTTGACAGATATTAATGAAACTTCACACAAATGTTTAATGCATCAAGATCTGAAGCTGAGTTGATTCTGAGGTTCATTGGATTTTTCATTTCAGAGTTATGGCCCTTGTCCTTAAAAAATATGCAAACAGCTTGTCCGCTGTTTTCTGGAAAAACTATTTGAGATATATTAATGAAACTTCACACAAATGTTTAATGCATCAAGATCTGAAACTAAATTGATTCTGAGGATCATTTGATTTTTCTTTTCAGAGTTATGGCCCTTGTCCTTCAAAAATAATGCAAATACATGCAAATAGTTTGTCAGCTGTTTTCTGGGAAAACTATTTGAGAGATATTAATGAAACTTCACAAAAATGTTTAATGCATCAAGATCTGAAACTGAATTGATTCTGAGGATCATTTGATTTTTCTTTTCAGAGTTGTGGCCCTTGTTTTAAAAAATGCAAATAGTTTGTCCGCTGTTTTCTGGGAAAACTGTTTGAGAGATATTAATGAAACTTCACACAAATGTTTAATGCATCAATATCTGAAGCTGAGTCGATTCTGAGGTTCATTTGATTTTTCTTTTCAGAGTTATGGCCCTTTTACTAAAAAATAGTGCAAATACATGCAAATAGTTTGTCCGCTGCTTTCTGGGAAAACTATTTGAGAGATATTAATGAAACTTCACACAAATGTTTAATGCATCAAGATCTGAAGCTGAGTTGATTCTGAGGTTCATTGGATTTTTCATTTCAGAGTTATGGCCCTTGTCCTTAAAAAATATGCAAACAGCTTGTCCGCTGTTTTCTGGAAAAACTATTTGAGATATATTAATGAAACTTCACACAAATGTTTAATGCATCAAGATCTGAAACTGAATTGATTCTGAGGATCATTTGATTTTTCTTTTCAGAGTTATGGCCCTTGTCCTTCAAAAATAATGCAAATACATGCAAATAGTTTGTCTGCTGTTTTCTGGGAAAACTATTTGAGAGATATTAATGAAACTTCACAAAAATGTTTAATGCATCAAGATCTGAAACTGAATTGATTCTGAGGATCATTTGATTTTTCTTTTCAGAGTTATGGCCCTTGTCCTTCAAAAATAATGCAAATACATGCAAATAGTTTGTCTGCTGTTTTCTGGGAAAACTATTTGAGAGATATTAATGAAACTTCACAAAAATGTTTAATGCATCAAGATCTGAAACTGAATTGATTCTGAGGATCATTTGATTTTTCTTTTCAGAGTTGTGGCCCTTGTTTTAAAAAATGCAAATAGTTTGTCCGCTGTTTTCTGGGAAAACTATTTGAGAGATATTAATGAAACTTCACACAAATGTTTAATGCATCAATATCTGAAGCTGAGTCGATTCTGAGGTTCATTTGATTTTTCTTTTCAGAGTTATGGCCCTTTTACTAAAAAATAGTGCAAATACATGCAAATAGTTTGTCCGCTGCTTTCTGGGAAAACTATTTGACAGATATTAATGAAACTTCACACAAATGTTTAATGCATCAAGATCTGAAGCTGAGTTGATTCTGAGGTTCATTGGATTTTTCATTTCAGAGTTATGGCCCTTGTCCTTAAAAAATATGCAAACAGCTTGTCCGCTGTTTTCTGGAAAAACTATTTGAGATATATTAATGAAACTTCACACAAATGTTTAATGCATCAAGATCTGAAACTGAATTGATTCTGAGGATCATTTGATTTTTCTTTTCAGAGTTATGGCCCTTGTCCTTAAAAAATAATGCAAATACATGCAAATAGTTTGTCTGCTGTTTTCTGGGAAAACTATTTGAGAGATATTAATGAAACTTCACAAAAATGTTTAATGCATCAAGATCTGAAACTGAATTGATTCTGAGGATCATTTGATTTTTCTTTTCAGAGTTATGGCCCTTGTCCTTCAAAAATAATGCAAATACATGCAAATAGTTTGTCAGCTGTTTTCTGGGAAAACTATTTGAGAGATATTAATAAAACTTCACACAAATGTTTAATGCATCAAGATCTGAAGCTGAGTTGATTCTGAGGTTCATTTGATTTTTCATTTCAGAGTTATGGCCCTTGTCCTAAAAAATATGCAAATAGTTTGTCCGCTATTTTCTGGGAAAACTATTTGAGAGATATTAATGAAACTTCACACAAATGTTTAATGCATCAAGATCTGAAACTGAATTGATTCTGAGGATCATTTGAGTTATGGCCCTTTTACTAAAAAATAGTGCAAATACATGCAAATAGTTTGTCCGCTGCTTTCTGGGAAAACTATTTGACAGATATTAATGAAACTTCACACAAATGTTTAATGCATCAAGATCTGAAGCTGAGTTGATTCTGAGGTTCATTGGATTTTTCATTTCAGAGTTATGGCCCTTGTCCTTAAAAATATGCAAACAGCTTGTCCGCTGTTTTCTGGAAAAACTATTTGAGATATATTAATGAAACTTCACACAAATGTTTAATGCATCAATATCTGAAGCTGAGTCGATTCTGAGGTTCATTTGATTTTTCTTTTCAGAGTTATGGCCCTTTTACTAAAAAATAGTGCAAATACATGCAAATAGTTTGTCCGCTGCTTTCTGGGAAAACTATTTGACAGATATTAATGAAACTTCACACAAATGTTTAATGCATCAAGATCTGAAGCTGAGTTGATTCTGAGGTTCATTGGATTTTTCATTTCAGAGTTATGGCCCTTGTCCTTAAAAAATATGCAAACAGCTTGTCCGCTGTTTTCTGGAAAAACTATTTGAGATATATTAATGAAACTTCACACAAATGTTTAATGCATCAAGATCTGAAACTAAATTGATTCTGAGGATCATTTGATTTTTCTTTTCAGAGTTATGGCCCTTGTCCTTCAAAAATAATGCAAATACATGCAAATAGTTTGTCAGCTGTTTTCTGGGAAAACTATTTGAGAGATATTAATGAAACTTCACAAAAATGTTTAATGCATCAAGATCTGAAACTGAATTGATTCTGAGGATCATTTGATTTTTCTTTTCAGAGTTGTGGCCCTTGTTTTAAAAAATGCAAATAGTTTGTCCGCTGTTTTCTGGGAAAACTGTTTGAGAGATATTAATGAAACTTCACACAAATGTTTAATGCATCAATATCTGAAGCTGAGTCGATTCTGAGGTTCATTTGATTTTTCTTTTCAGAGTTATGGCCCTTTTACTAAAAAATAGTGCAAATACATGCAAATAGTTTGTCCGCTGCTTTCTGGGAAAACTATTTGAGAGATATTAATGAAACTTCACACAAATGTTTAATGCATCAAGATCTGAAGCTGAGTTGATTCTGAGGTTCATTGGATTTTTCATTTCAGAGTTATGGCCCTTGTCCTTAAAAAATATGCAAACAGCTTGTCCGCTGTTTTCTGGAAAAACTATTTGAGATATATTAATGAAACTTCACACAAATGTTTAATGCATCAAGATCTGAAACTGAATTGATTCTGAGGATCATTTGATTTTTCTTTTCAGAGTTATGGCCCTTGTCCTTCAAAAATAATGCAAATACATGCAAATAGTTTGTCTGCTGTTTTCTGGGAAAACTATTTGAGAGATATTAATGAAACTTCACAAAAATGTTTAATGCATCAAGATCTGAAACTGAATTGATTCTGAGGATCATTTGATTTTTCTTTTCAGAGTTATGGCCCTTGTCCTTCAAAAATAATGCAAATACATGCAAATAGTTTGTCTGCTGTTTTCTGGGAAAACTATTTGAGAGATATTAATGAAACTTCACAAAAATGTTTAATGCATCAAGATCTGAAACTGAATTGATTCTGAGGATCATTTGATTTTTCTTTTCAGAGTTGTGGCCCTTGTTTTAAAAAATGCAAATAGTTTGTCCGCTGTTTTCTGGGAAAACTATTTGAGAGATATTAATGAAACTTCACACAAATGTTTAATGCATCAATATCTGAAGCTGAGTCGATTCTGAGGTTCATTTGATTTTTCTTTTCAGAGTTATGGCCCTTTTACTAAAAAATAGTGCAAATACATGCAAATAGTTTGTCCGCTGCTTTCTGGGAAAACTATTTGACAGATATTAATGAAACTTCACACAAATGTTTAATGCATCAAGATCTGAAGCTGAGTTGATTCTGAGGTTCATTGGATTTTTCATTTCAGAGTTATGGCCCTTGTCCTTAAAAAATATGCAAACAGCTTGTCCGCTGTTTTCTGGAAAAACTATTTGAGATATATTAATGAAACTTCACACAAATGTTTAATGCATCAAGATCTGAAACTGAATTGATTCTGAGGATCATTTGATTTTTCTTTTCAGAGTTATGGCCCTTGTCCTTAAAAAATAATGCAAATACATGCAAATAGTTTGTCTGCTGTTTTCTGGGAAAACTATTTGAGAGATATTAATGAAACTTCACAAAAATGTTTAATGCATCAAGATCTGAAACTGAATTGATTCTGAGGATCATTTGATTTTTCTTTTCAGAGTTATGGCCCTTGTCCTTCAAAAATAATGCAAATACATGCAAATAGTTTGTCAGCTGTTTTCTGGGAAAACTATTTGAGAGATATTAATAAAACTTCACACAAATGTTTAATGCATCAAGATCTGAAGCTGAGTTGATTCTGAGGTTCATTTGATTTTTCATTTCAGAGTTATGGCCCTTGTCCTAAAAAATATGCAAATAGTTTGTCCGCTATTTTCTGGGAAAACTATTTGAGAGATATTAATGAAACTTCACACAAATGTTTAATGCATCAAGATCTGAAACTGAATTGATTCTGAGGATCATTTGAGTTATGGCCCTTTTACTAAAAAATAGTGCAAATACATGCAAATAGTTTGTCCGCTGCTTTCTGGGAAAACTATTTGAGAGATATTAATGAAACTTCACACAAATGTTTAATGCATCAAGATCTGAAGCTGAGTTGATTCTGAGGTTCATTGGATTTTTCATTTCAGAGTTATGGCCCTTGTCCTTAAAAATATGCAAACAGCTTGTCCGCTGTTTTCTGGAAAAACTATTTGAGATATATTAATGAAACTTCACACAAATGTTTAATGCATCAAGATCTGAAACTGAATTGATTCTGAGGTTCATTGGATTTTTCATTTCAGAGTTATGGCCCTTGTCCTTAAAAAATATGCAAACAGCTTGTCCGCTGTTTTCTGGAAAAACTATTTGAGATATATTAATGAAACTTCACACAAATGTTTAATGCATCAAGATCTGAAACTGAATTGATTCTGAGGATCATTTGATTTTTCTTTTCAGAGTTATGGCCCTTGTCCTTCAAAAATAATGCAAATACATGCAAATAGTTTGTCTGCTGTTTTCTGGGAAAACTATTTGAGAGATATTAATGAAACTTCACAAAAATGTTTAATGCATCAAGATCTGAAACTGAATTGATTCTGAGGATCATTTGATTTTTCTTTTCAGAGTTATGGCCCTTGTCCTTCAAAAATAATGCAAATACATGCAAATAGTTTGTCAGCTGTTTTCTGGGAAAACTATTTGAGAGATATTAATAAAACTTCACACAAATGTTTAATGCATCAAGATCTGAAGCTGAGTTGATTCTGAGGTTCATTTGATTTTTCATTTCAGAGTTATGGCCCTTGTCCTAAAAAATATGCAAATAGTTTGTCCGCTATTTTCTGGGAAAACTATTTGAGAGATATTAATGAAACTTCACACAAATGTTTAATGCATCAAGATCTGAAACTGAATTGATTCTGAGGATCATTTGATTTTTCTTTTCAGAGTTATGGCCCTTGTCCTTCAAAAATAATGCAAATACATGCAAATAGTTTGTCCGCTGTTTTCTGGGAAAACTATTTGAGAGATATTAATAAAACTTCACAAAAATGTTTAATGCATCAAGATCTGAAGCTGACTTGATTCTGAGGTTCATTTGATTTTTCATTTCAGAGTTATGGCCCTTGTCCTAAAAAATATGCAAATAGTTTGTCCGCTATTTTCTGGGAAAACTATTTGAGAGATATTAATGAAACTTCACAAAAATGTTTAATGCATCAAGATCTGAAGCTGAGTAGATTTTGAGGTTTATTTGATTTGTCGTTTCGGAGTTATGGCCCTTTTACTTAAAAAATAATGCAAATATATGCGTATAGTTTGTCCGCTGATATCTAAACCGTTTGACAGATATTAATGAAACTTCATACACATGTTTAATGCATCAACACCTGAAGCTAAGTCGATTCTGAGGATCATTTGATTTGTTGTTTCGGAGTTATGGCCCTTGCACTTAAAAAAATAATGCAAATCTATGCAAATATGAGGATGGTCATAACTTTTCATTTGAAATGATATTTACTTCAATTTTTTTAAAAAATAGTATCACCTTAATATGAAAATCAAGATCTGAAGCACAGATTAGAAAATGTCAACACTTATGAGGCATGTTGAATCGGAGAACATTTGCAAGTGGGCGTATTATGTACCGTATGCGGTACTCTTGTTAGTAACTGTTGCGTATTGGATAATGTTTAATTTTAAGGCTGACAGTACAGATGTTGAGGCTGATCTGCTACCAGGATATCGTGTAAAGATCTGTCAGCTGGACATCAAAAGGAAGTGACACTGCACTAACTCGCCTGTTATGCAGTGTACTTCTCAGATGAAGTAATGTCTAGGAGCTCTGCCAAAGGAGAAGCCAGCCCTGGATGGAAGGAGTGTTAACGGCATAACAAGTAAGTGAAAACAGCATTCTGAGTGATTGGTACTGTGCATGTAACTCAATATTTAATTCACATGTGTTTTAATGCATCTGATAAAGATCCTGATGTAAAAAAAAATTATAAAATAAAATTAATACACATATGAACTATACACCAATACACAATAAGATGGGCACAATAAATAATTTACTTTAAATACCAGTGGGTATAGCAGCAATAAATCATTAATTTGGGGATGAATTGGGATGAATCAAATCCTTAGGCCTTGAATTATATGTGATAAATTCTGAAGGGTGGTGATCCCCCGAAAGCAAATATTGCAACACAAAAAGAGAAAATTGCAGACTCAGTTTTATTGAGTCTATTCATGAGCAGTAATTGAAAGTGCAACACTTCTCGCGCCCCCTAGCACCGGCTTAAGCGGTATTCAATTTTCAGAACAAGAAGTACTGAAATTCATGATCTCGAAGGATCAGAAGGTATAACAACACTGAGAATGAATGCAACAACATTTAAATATTGTATGACAGGACTTTCATTCTAAGCTGAATATCCCTCACACAAGCCTGTAGGATTCAAACAATTGCTGCTAAATTATTGCCGTTATTCTGTACATCTAAAGCAGTAGAACTTAACTTTACTGTGGAATAAAGACTCGGTAACTGCTTTTACACGTAACTGTTAATCTTTTACTTGTTTTCCATTAATAGAATACAATATTCTGTCAAGCAAATTATTGAGTACACCCAAATTAGATTGCTCCTTCAGAGCTTCTTTATCTGTATCTACACTGTTTTCAAAGATAAATATATCAGGTACAATTTTTAAAAAATCCAATATTTTGCTATATATCCGAGTGTCAAATGCCTTGGATAGAGATAAGGTGCAGGGTGCACATCTAGATCCAAGATTGTTTGCAAATTTCTTTCACAGTCTTTTAAATTCACATCAGGTGGGGAAAGAATTTAAATATATACAATATTCTCTTTTTCTCTTACATTTCAGAATATGTGCAAGAGAAATGCAAGACTCCGGAGAAAGACATCATCTCGGCAGTCACCAAAAGTGTGCTGATGCATGGGTTTCCATGAAACCCGGGTTTCCATGAAACCCAGACGTAAATAAAAGAAAATTTGACCATAGGACACAAATGCCAAGGCCAGGTTTTTCTAAATTGCATTTTTTTTTTACAAAAAAATGTCATTAAACAATCACCAACATTCAATCAATTGTCGGCGAACAGGAAGTTGATGAAAGACAGACCTGAAATTGGGAGACACGGTACAACTCACTATGGTTATACTTCAGACCAAATATCAAATCATTCCAGCTTACACAAGGCAAGAAATCTTTGACGATTTCTTTTGTCATTAAACAATCACCAAAATTCAATCAAACTGTCGACAAACAGGAAGTTGATGAACGACAGACGTGAAAAGGGGAGACACTGTACAATTCACCATGATTATGCTTCAGAGCAAATATCGAACCATTCCAGCTTACAAGTGAAGAAGTCTTTGACAAAACGGATGGACAAGGGTAAAACTTAATGCCCTAAAGGCGGGGGCATAAAAATGATAACACTGCTGCTTATAGTAAATTGAACACTTGATTTGGCTAGTTACTTATATTGTGGATAAACAGTACTTTTCATTTTATGATGAACATTTTACCTACCAAGGCTTTTTTATTTATACATAATGTGCATAAATTTTAAAATTTGTGTATTTGATGGTGAAATTCAAGTGATAATTTCATGTTGCTAACAGCCGATATCTCAATATTAAGGTTTACAAATAACAAGATGTGTTTGTGAAACACTATGCCCCCTCATATATTTGACCTCTGACCTTGAAGGATGACCTTGACCTTGACATGTCACCCCTCAAAATGTGCAGCCTCATGAGATACACAAGCATGCCAAATATCAAGTCTCTATCTCTACTGGTCCAAAAGTTATGGCCAATGTTAAAGTCGGCGATTTGACCCATATATTTGACCTCTGACCTTGAAGGATGACCTTGACCTTGACACGTCACCCCTCAAAATGTGCGGCTTCATGAGATACATATGTATGCCAAATATCAAGTCTCTATCTATACTGGCTCAAAAGTTATGACCAATGTTAAAGTTGCTGACAAACAAACAGACAAACAGACAGACAGGGCAAAAACAATATGCCCCCCGACTATCGTCTATGGGGGCATAAAAAATGATTAAATGCTGATCTAAGAGACTGATAATAATTAACCTCTCCCTAATAATCCAGCATTTTCTCATATGGGCAGACATAGAAGACCAGACAGCTGTCTGAGTCTGTTCTGTCTGCTTATAAATTTTCATAGATCATTGCATGCAGTTCCTTTTTTCACCAAAACTTTACTTTAAAACATACACCCCCCACCCCACCCCACCCCACCCCACCCCACCCAAAATGTTTTTTAAAAAATTATGACTGAATATTCATGAAACAACTAATAATTTATGAAAAAATCCATACGGAATTTCAAAAGTCTGCCTGGACATTTTCAAATTCCGCCCGGATTTTTTTTTAAATTCCGCCTGGACATGCTAAAATTCCATATGGATTTTTAAAAAATTCCGTCCAGTCTTTTTCAGATTCCGTGTGGAATTTTTACAATTCCGCCCGGATTTGTTTAAAATGTCCGCCTGGACATTTTAAAATTCCACACGGATTATTAAAAAATTCCGCCCGGACATTTTCAGATTCCGCCTGGAATTTTTACAATTCCGCCTGGATTTCTTAAAACAACATTTCAAATTCCGCCTGGATTTTTAAGAATTCCGCCCGGACTAGGTCACATGACCCGGACTAATTTAAATATTTCGTGTGATATTCCGTCTAAATGTTACTAAAAATAGCAATCCGTGTCAACTGGGCTGTTTTCACACGGACAATTTAGTCCGCCTGGAAAATCATTGTTTTTTCCGGGCGGATTCCGCCTGGAAGTTTTCGTACAGGGACACAAGACAAACAAAAGTAAGGGTGACAAGGAGAGTACTGCCTTGACACGGTCAGTAGCAAAATCACCATTGGGGGTTTAAACCGGTTTACGGACGTCCTAACCTCACTCTTATCTCAAAGTCACCCTAGCTAAACAAACATAGTAAATAAAGGTATCCCCGCCAGACTTCCCCACAACATAGAAGACAGTAATCACAGTACAAAATGTAAAACATAGCATAAAAACTGTGAAAGTCTGTCAAATATGTACTCAATGACTTTGCTGAAGACAGAGCAACTGCAGGGAAGCCGTTAAGGCCACGACAGAGAAAAGGCAATACATGAGTCTGGTAAGCTCATCCCATTTCCGGGTTTAAGAGTATACCATCATAGAGTACTACCCTCGGCCTGTCATCGTGCAAGCAAAGAGGGAAGCGTAGCGACCGACTGTAAAGGGGTCGATAACCAAACATGCAGTGTGTTGCAATATCATAGGGTCATAACCTTTCTTCCTAAAAGTTTTAATGTGTTTAATAAACAAATCGTGAAAATGGATATGACCCCGAATCTTCTTCTGTTTGTAGATAACATCACCATAGACATCTGGGTGAGAAATACCCTGTTGCAGTAACGTCCGAAACTTGCAGTTATATTTACTAATGAGGAGTACATTTCGATAATAAAGTTTTGAAAAAGCTTTCCGAATTTTATTATATCTGTAGCCTTGCTTAAGAAGTTTATAAGTTATAACTAAATTACGACTATTAAAATCTTCTAGCAAAGAACAGGCTCGGGCAAAGTGAATAAGTTGAGAAATGTAAACCCAATAAGATGTAGACCGGGGAACATCTCCATCGAGAGAAGGATAATTAACAATTCTGAAATCGAAATCTTCCCTTTTATCATATATTTTAGACCAAACTTCTGATCCTTCGAGATCATGAATTTCAGTACTTCTTGTTCTGAAAATTGAATACCGCTTAAGCCGGTGCTAGGGGGCGTGAGCAGTGTTGCACTTTCAATTACTGTTCATGAACAGACTCAATAAAACCGAGTCTGCAATTTTCTCTTTTTGTGTTGCAATTTTTGCTCTCGGGGGATCACCTCCCTTCAGAATTTCATCATTAGTGATGGAAAGATTCAAATCTAAAAAGGAAGCCTGAATGTCGGATCGATTCGCTTTGTTTCAAGTAAGTTCTTTTGGGTAAATAGAAGAAACCATATTTTCAAAATAAGGATTATCCAAATTCAAAATATCGTCTAAATACCTAGACGTTTTACTTAAAGCACTAACAATGTCAGATTGTGTATCCGGTTTTAGGTTAAGCATGAAATCCCTCTCATAGCGATATAAAAACAAATCTGCAACAAGAGGGGCACACTTTGTTCCCATAGGTATACCAACAACTTGATGTATGGTATCCCAAAAGCGTCAAGGCAAGTCCACATCGTGTAATTTTCAACTTCAGAATTCGAAAAGAATGAACGTTGAACATTAAAAGCTAGGAACATTTTATTTTCTCTGGCAAAATGTTTTTTCTATTAATTTAATCAGTTTATCTTTTATAAGATGGTGAGGTAGAGCAGTATAGAGTGTAGAGAAATCATAAGAGCTCAATGAAGAAATGTTGTACTGTTCATTTTCAAGTTTAGTTGAAATAACATTTGAATTTTTTATGGATCAAAAAACATTAATACCAGAGTTGTCATATATTTTGTCACAGTTACGTTTAACATATTCTCTGATAGTTGTAAGACACGACGTTAAAAGTACAAAAATGAGTCATGCAGGAAACACCACATACAGAACAAACACTCGCCCGAAACTACTCAACAAACAGGGGGCCAGCATATTTACATGATCTAGTTGTTTTAAAAAATAATCACTATCAATTTAGATATACCACCACAGTCCTGGTGAGAACAGCAACCTGTGGTAGTAACTTGGAGAGAGCTGCCACTGTTCCTTCTGCGCATAGTGAATATTTTTTATGTTCGTGCTTTGCTTTGCATCCATTTTGTTATGCATATGCAAACAGAGTAGATCCAGATCAGAGGGCTCCTGTAGGAGCCGTCAGATCAGGGTGTGCTCTGTTTGCTCATGAAATTATATTTATCTACATGACTGCCAATGTGAAATTTCTTATAAATCATGCTTGAAATAGTTGGCTCATTAATATTCATGACGTCATGAATATTAAACATGGAAAGGGTTAATGGGCTATAAGCATGGATGTGCTGTGTATTATTGTTGCTTTGTTGTTTTTGTGCTTGTCTAACTTTATTTTGCTTATTTTATCGAATATATGCATACTTTGGTTTCGTGGAAGGTCAGCCTAGATTGTGTGCTCTAGCTGGCCCACTCACAGGTTTCTGTGATGAGTGTATGAGACGGTCTAACCCAGACTGTGTGCTCTAGCTGGTCCGATTCATACTCTTCCCACTGTAAAATGCTTAAGAGTATTATACTCATACTCTATGTAGGTTTTGCCTAATAGTTGCTAAATCTATTAGTATATATGCATGCTGCATCTTGTTTAACCTGCTTGATTAGTTTGATAGTAGTCAGGGAGCATTACGCCTATCGTGCACCCACCTAGACTTTTTTTCATGGGTACCAAAATGTTCAGAAAAGTGTCCTGAATCAGAATCGCGAATGTACTCAAACTTAAATTCTTTTAGGCTATGTGTATTTTAACCGTTTCCATGGCAACCCCCCAGTTTTAGTAATGATGACCCATATAGAAATAACGTAAACCTTTCATTTTTTTATCCTACAAATATCAGAAAATAAATTCAAATGCAGTTTAACATGATGACGAAACCCCCAGGAAACAAAATATCCAATTTGAGGACCATAGCATTAATTTTAAGCACCATTTTCACCGTTTCCATGGCATCACCCTAGTTTTCGTAATGATGGTCCGTACCTGCAAAATCGTCCATAGCACAGTCAGTTTTTGTCCAAAACCTATAAAACTGGTACCAAATTGGAGATAGGACATTGTGTTTTTATTTCCAGTTTTTTTTTTAAATTACCTTATTTGCATACTCATGAATATTAATGAGAACATTAAAAATAGTAAAAACAATATAGAAATAACGTAAATAGTGTAAACTATTCAATTTCTATCCTACAAATATCAGAAAAACAATTTCAAATGCAGTTTAACCTGATGACAAAATCCTGAGAAAACAAAATATCAAATTTGAGGACAAAATTTTTAACTCTAAGTAACTTTTTAACTGTTTCCATAGTAACCATTTATTTCACTCTGTTTACACAGTTTTGTTAGTCGACACCTACCTGCAAAAATCATCTATATCAATGGAAGTTTTTGTGCTAACTGTATAAAACTGGTACCGAATTAAAGCTAAGACATTGGGCTTTGGTTTAAAGGCTATAATTAGGAATTACCTTATTTGCATACACATGAATATTAATGAGAATAATTAAAAAATAGCAAAAATATACAGAAATAACGTAAACCTCTCAATTTTTATCCTACCAATATCAGAAAACAACTTCAAATGTAATTTAAATTGATGACAAAATACTCAGAAAGCTAAGTATCTAAATTCATACCCAAACAATGAAGTGTAAGTAAGATTGTAATGGTTTCCATGGTAACCGATCATTTCACAAATTTTGGAAATTTGACATCCAACTGTAATACTCCGCTAGATCTCGGTTATTTTTTATGAATCATGAAATCAATTGTTACGAACATAGATATGAGGCATTGCTTTAATAGTAAATATTACTTTTCTGATATAAACTAATTTGCATATGTATGAATAATTATGAGAACAGTAATAGATGTTGAAATTTTCGACAGACACCAGTCTTTCTCTTATAAAGCAAACAAATATGGAAAATGGTTAGCTAAAGTTTACTATGATCACTGAATATCACCAAGATTGTTAGATAAATAAATTTGGGACACATTATATAGCACTGATGGTGATATATCTGTTTCCTAGGCAACCATTCTAACCTCATTGTTCATATAACAGAGTGTTTACATACCTGCAACATACAAAGATATTACGGCCTACTTTGGCGATAATTATAAATGATATAAACATATACCCGGTAGTTGATGTATGAATCTTAATGTTTGGTTCACTTTATGCAAATTACCTTATTTGCATCCTCATGAATATTAATTAGTGATAAGAAAACAAAGAGAAACAATATTGAAAATAACATGTTTTGCAGTATGCCGAGCACAACATTACACCATGCTCCAAGTATAGCTTGCAATAATAAATGTACCTTTTGATGATGAATAAATAAATTTAATGTCTAAAACTGTTACCAAAATGACCATACACTGCTTCCATGGTAACTGTTGAAAGCCAAGTACTTATGATACCCCAAACAATCTTCTGTTATTGTTTTTAAAGTGTCAGTGATTTTAAAGCCCATAAAGCCTGGGTTGAATTCAGGGTTTCAAGACTGTTTCGACTTTTGATATACCATCATCTGTCGAGAACTGGTAATCCTGTGATGTGTTTTAAGACCCTTTGATTTGTCTGTCTTGCTAAGCCATCATCAGCCGTACCAATACCGAAGGGAACTGGTGTCAGCAGATTCTGCATCAGCTCACCTATATCAATCTGCATATTGGGTCTTTGTGAACCACTAATAATTCCTACAATTGATTCTTTACGATTAGAAGCTGCAAGGCAGAAATGTTTTTTCACATCTATGACGGTGAGCCAAACCGCCAGATTATGGTATATCAACAGTGAGAAACAGTCTTGATGCCCTGAATTCAACACAGGAAGAAACTGAAACAAGGATCATTATTTACACCAAGCATGCAAAAGAACAAGGCTACAAAATTGTTCATCTTCGAACTCCAGACAGTGATATATTCTTCATTCTTTTGTATTACCTTAACTGGTTTGAAGGTGTTACTGTCTTGTTTTATACTGGCTCAGGCAATCATCAAAAAATAATAAACATGTCAGAAGTTGCCCAAGCATACACAGAATATTACCGATCAGCACTTCTGGGTCTCCATTTGTACTGTGGCTGTGATTCTACAAGTGCATCCAATGGCTGAGAACATTTGAAAAGAAGCCAGTGTTTATAAAAACCGTTAGCAGGTTTGGGCAACTCTTGGGATGTGTCTGGAGATCTTGTGCAAGACTTGGATGAATTTACGTGTGCAATGTATGGCAACCTAAGATTTCACACTGTGAATGAATTGATATTGTTTAAGATTAAGGAGAAGTATGAAGATAAGCCAACAGATGCACTTCGCAATGCTGATATGGGAACATTACCCCCTTGTAGGGCCTGCTTAATACAGCACATCTGAAGAGTTATTTACCAGTTGATACTTTGGAAGAGATCTCTTTCCCGACCCAGACATTCCCCTTGTTTTAGAGAAGAATGTTTGTCAACATGTAACTCTGACAGTCAATCAACAGATATGATTACATTATGGTCTATAATAAGGGTATGCTCCACAGACATTCAACAGCAATGCTATCATCTTGACCTAGCTCTTATCAGAGTATTATCTGAGAAGATCCAATATAAACTGTTCCATTTTAGCCTCTAATTAAGGTATGCTCTCAGAGTCAGACCTTTAATTTATAAATTAGCTGATAAATACCCATGATGTCATTATTTCTAACATGAATATTCAGCTGGTAAAGGTTTTAAGTGAGATATCATTCATCTATTTTTGTTGAGTCGGCATACTCAAAGAAGCTTTCTGTAAAGGTGTTTTAAAGCAGAGTGGGATTAACCCTTTACTAGATGTATACATGCCCTTTAACATCTTTTAGACAGTTTTAGAATTGAAATTCATTTATTTATCACCAAAAGGTACATTTATCATTGCAAGCTATATTTGGAGAATGGTGTAATGTTGAGCTCGGCATACTGCGAAACATGTTATTTTTAATATTGTTTCTCTTTGTTTTCTTATCACTAATTAATATTCATGAGGATGCAAATAAGGTAATTTGCATAAAGTGAACCAATCATTAAAATTCATACATCAACTACCGAGTATATGTTTATATCATTAAAATGATTTATAATTATCGCCCAAGAAGGCAGCAATATCTTTGTATTTTGCAGGTATCTAAACACACTGTAATATGAACAATGAGGTTAGAATGGTTGCCTAGGAAACAGATATATCACCATCAGTGCTATATAATGTGTCCCAAATTTATTTATCTAATAATCTTGGTGATATTCAGTGACCATAGTAAACTTTAGCTAACCATTTTCCATATTTGTTTGCTTTATAAGAGAAAGACTGGTGTCTGTCGAAAATTTCAACATCTATTACTGTTCTCATAAAATTAATATTCATACATATGCAAATTAGTTTATATCAGAAAAGTAATATTTACTATTAAAGCAATGCCTCATATCTATGTTTGTAACAATTGATTTCATGATTCATCAAAAATAACCGAGATCTAGCGGAGTATTACAGTTGGATGTCAAATTTCCAAAATTTGTGAAAGGATCGGTTACCATGGAAACCATTACAATCTTACTTACAGTTCATTGTTTGGGTATCAATTAAGATGATTAGCTTTCTGAGTATTTTGTCATCATTTTAAACTACATTTGAAGTTGTTTTCTGATATTGGTAGGATAAAAATTTAGAGAATTACGTTATTTCTGTATTTATTTGCTATTTTTTAATTATTCTCATTAATATTCATGTGTATACAAATAAGGTAATTCCTAATTATAGCTTTTAAATCAAAGCACAATGTCTTAGCTTTAATTCGGTACCAGTTTTATACAGTTAGCACAAATACTTCCTGTGATATGGAAGATTTTTGCAGGTAGGATAGAAATTGAATAGTTTACACTATTTACGTTATTTCTATATTGTTTTTACTATTTTTAATGTTCTCATTAATATTCATGAGTATGCGAATAAGGTAATTTAAAAAACAACAACTGGAAATAAAAGCACAATGTCCTATCTCCAATTTGGTACCAGTTTTATAGGTTTTGGACAAAAAATGACTGTGATATGGATGATATTGCAGGTACGGACCATCATTACGAAAACTAGGGTGTTGCCATGGAAACGGTGAAAATGGTGCTTAAAATTAATGCTATGGTCCTCAAATTGGACATTTTGTTTCCTGGGGGTTTCGTCATCATGTTAAACTGCATTTGAAGTTATTTTCTGATATTTGTAGGATAAAAAAATGAAAGGTTTACGTTATTTCTATACTTTTTTTTTACTATTTTTAATGTTCTCATTAATATTCATGAGTATGCAAATAAGGGAATTTAAAAAAACAAATTAGAAATAAAAGCACAATGTCTTATCTTCCATTTGCTACCAGTGTTATAGTTTTAGGACAAAAACTGGCTGTGATATGAGCGAATTTGTAGGTATGGGTCATCATTACGAAAACTGGGGGGTTGCCATAGAAACGGTTAAAGTACACATAGCCTAAAAGAATTTAAGTTTGAGTACATTCGCGATTCTGATTCAGGACACTTTTCTGAACATTTTGGTACCCATGAAAAAAAGTCTAGGTGGGTGCACGATAGGCATTACTGGCTCCCTGACTACTATCAAACTAATCAAGCAGGTTTAAACAAGATGCAGCATGCATATATACTAATAGATTTAGCAACTATTAGGCAAAACCTACATAGAGTATGAGTATAATACTCTTAAGCATTTTACAGTGGGAAGAGTATGAATCGGACCAGCTAGAGCACACAGTCTGGGTTAGACCGTCTCATACACTCATCACAGAAACCTGTGAGTGGGCCAGCTAGAGCACACAATCTAGGCTGACCTTCCACGAAACCAAAGTATGCATATATTCGATAAAATAAGCAAAATAAAGTTAGACAAGCACAAAAACAACAAAGCAACAAT
Organism: Azorinus chamasolen; assembly: GCA_963576725.1. Taxonomy (NCBI): domain Eukaryota; kingdom Metazoa; phylum Mollusca; class Bivalvia; order Cardiida; family Solecurtidae; genus Azorinus; species Azorinus chamasolen. Next base: position 73,309,109 of record OY755246.1, read on the forward strand.
AATACACAGCACATCCACGCTTATAGCCCATTAACCCTTTCCATGTTTAATATTCATGACGTCATGAATATTAATGAGCCAACTATTTCAAGCATGATTTATAAGAAATTTCACATTGGCAGTCATGTAGATAAATATAATTTCATGAGCAAACAGAGCACACCCTGATCTGACGGCTCCTACAGGAGCCCTCTGATCTGGATCTACTCTGTTTGCATATGCATGAAAACGCGTTTATATTAGGGAAAGGGTTATGCATATCAAAATGGCAAAATAAATGGCAAAATAAAGTACTTACAAGCAGAAACAAAATGGATGCAAAGCAAAGCACTGAACATAAAAAATATTCACTATGCGCAGAAGGAACAGTGGCAGCTCTCTCCAAGTTACTACCACAGGTTGCTGTTCTCACCAGGACTGTGGTGGTATATCTAAAGTGATAGTGATTATTTTTTTAAAACAACTAGATCATGTAAATATGCTGGCCCCCTGTTTGTTGAGTAGTTTCGGGCGAGTGTTTGTTCTGTATGTGGTGTTTCCTGCATGACTCATTTTTGTACTTTTAACGTCGTGTCTTACAACTATCAGAGAATATGTTAAACGTAACTGTGACAAAATATATGACAACTCTGGTATTAATGTTTTTTGATCCATAAAAAATTCAAATGTTATTTCAACTAAGCTCTTATGATTTCTCTACACTCTATACTGCTCTACCTCACCATCTTATAAAAGATAAACTGATTAAATTAATAGAAAAAAACTTGTGCCAGAGAAAATAAAATGTTCCTTGCTTTTAATGTTCAACGTTCATTCTTTTCGAATTCTGAAGTTGAAAATTACACGATGTGGACTTGCCTTGACGCTTTTGGGATACCATACATCAAGTTGTTGGTATACCTATGGGAACAAAGTGTGCCCCTCTTGTTGCAGATTTGTTTTTATAAGGGGGGGGGGGTGCACGGTAGGCACTACCGGCTCCCTGAGTATAGTGCTGCTACTATTATATCTACCACAATGATGACTCTTCGAGATCATGAATTTCAGTTCTTCTTGTTCTGAAGAATACCGCTTAAGCCGGTGCTAGGGGGCGTGAGCAGTGTTGCACTTTTAATTACTGTTCATGAACAGACTCAATAAAACCGAGTCTGCAATTTTCTCTTTTTGTGTTGCAATTTTTGCTCTCGGGGGATCACCTCCCTTCAGAATTTATAATCTTCACAACAGCAGGTGTTAAAACGTCGCCCGTACTTCATTCTCTGTGTTGTTATACCTTCTGATCCTTCGAGATCATGAATTTCAGTACTTCTTCTGAAAATTGAATACCGCTTAAGCCGGTGCTAGGGGGCGTGAGCAGTGTTGCACTATCAATTACTGTTCATGAACATACTCAATAAAACCGAGTCTGCAATTTTCTCTTTTTGTGTTGCAATTTTTGCTCTCGGGGGATCACCTCCCTTCAGAACTTATGATCTTCACAACAGCAGGTGTTAAGTGCTTGTGTGGCGGCCGTAAAACGTCGCTCCGTACTTCATTCTCAGTGTTGTTATACCTTCTGATCCTTCGAGATCATGAATTGCAGTACTTCTTGTTCTGAAAATTGAATACCGCTTAAGCCGGTGTAAGGGGGCGTGAGCAGTGTTACACTTTCAATTATTGTTCATGAACAGACTCAATAAAACCGAGTCTGCAATTTTCTCTTTTTGTGTTGCAATTTTTACCCCCAGTGGTGTTTTTGCTACTGACCGTGCCAAGGCGGTACTATCTTTATCACCCTTCCTTTTGTTTGCCTTGCGTCTTTGTGCTTATGATTTTATTCATATACGGAGTGTTTGTCTCTGGTTCTTGTGTGTCTGTTGGTGTTTTCTGTGTTCATCTCGTGTGTGAGTGGGCGTTTGGGTGGGTGGTTGTGTATGTGTACCATGCTGTCTATCGGTGTTTTGATGGTGGTTGCGTCTTGTATGTGGCTTTGCCTGCTTGACTTTACTACTTTTCCAATTATCTAAATTCAAAATATCGTCTAAATACCTTGAAGTTTTATTAAAAGCATTAACAATATCGGTCTGTGTATTGGGTTTTAAGCTAAGCATAAAATCCCTCTCATAGCAATACAAAAACAAATCTGCAACAAGAGGGGCACAATTTGTACCCATGGGTATACCAACAACCTGGCGATATATGGTACCCCCATAACGCACAAATATATTATCTAAAAGAAAGGTAAATTATTCACAAAAAAGCCACTTCCGTATACATGTAGATAAACGGAGAAAAGGTGGATCAATCGCGATTGTGCGCATACTGTAATGAGGAACATTAGTTGTACATTTCCCTTTGCTACTAAGGATAGGTCCTTCTTTTCACAAAAGGTCATCAATATAATTTATTCATTAACCCAATGTAAATTTAGACTTGGTCGATATGTGCATCTAGGATAAAGCCATGTTTTTTTTTAAAACTTTTACTTTTATCAAGGGCAAACAACTAACTAATGTCCCTCATTGCCATTTACTTAGTAGTTTCAATTATGCTATCAACACCAAAAGTGTTCCTTTTCTATTTATATTATTTAGAAGTTGTTGTTTTTTTAAAAAATAAATAAAGATAACTAATCATTAACTTTGTTATTTCTTTTCTATATCCATTTTTTGATCTTATTACTTCCTAGCATAATTAATTCATATCAGCATCAGAAGACTAGCCTTTCGTATACTAGTATACTCGACATAAAAATGGTATTTTAACAGTGTTAATACTGTTAAGACTACTTTGCTTTCAATGCTCAAATAATAAACATTTAACACTTTAGTCAAAATATCATTTAATACTTATTTAGCAAATAATTAGGTTTACATTAAATGGCAAGCTTTGTTTTGCCGCAGCACTTATTCACTTTGCTGTACATGTATAGCAATTTCTAATTTGTAACTTCTGAATTACTTAAGTGAAGGCCTTTCACTTGATACAATGATACATAAAATCAGATCAAGGTCAAGGTCACTATTTCGAAAACTTTGCCGCTTTTAATAAACTTTAACATTGCTATAACTTCTGAACAACAAATGCTAGGCAATTCATCTTTGGTAACACAGAAGGCCTTAGTAAAGACCTTTCAGTTGATTTAAAGATATTTGAAAATTGGTCAAGGTCACTATTTTGACAAGTTGGCCATCATTGAAAAACTTGAACATTTTGTCTAAACTCCTGAACCACATATGCTAGACAATTCATATATGGTATGGAGATATCTTTGGTGAATGCCTTTAAGTTGATACAAGGATACATAAAATTGTGTCAAGGTCAAGGTCACTATTTTGAAAACTTGGCTGATTTTAACAAACTTTAATATTTTGTTATAACTTCTAATCCACGAACACTAGGCAATTCACCTTTGGTATTCAGATAACTTTGGTAAGGACCTTACAGATGACATAAATATACCAGAAATCAGGTCAAGGGCAATGTCACAATTTTGAAACTTTGGCTGTCATTAAAAAATTGTAACTTCTGAACTCCAAATGCTGGACCATTTATATTTGGTTAACTGAAACTGTGTTGAAGCGACGTAATAACATATATCAATAAAATCATTAGGTTAACACAAAAAAAATATCCGGCTTTGTATTTTCTGCTTGTCAAAACATTGTTTCCATGCAAAGAATACCGCAGCGTCTGCAACGCGTTTATCACCTTTCAGTCTTTCATTTTACGTAAACAATACGCATTTTGCTAGATATTCAGTTCATGCAATTGTATTTGAATTTCCAGTAGTAATGAATTATTTGTTATTTCAAATGTGGTACGCACGTACGGTCACTTACTATTATTAACCCTCAGCGCGTCCTGTCTCACATTTGCAAACATTATGGATGCCGAGCCACTCGGCGTCACATTAGGATCCAAGTTGTTTGACTCTGGGTTAAGTAATATCTTAAAACCTTGAACGAATCGGAATGAAGTCAAATTGTTTAAGATAAGACGTCGAGTTACTCATCATCTTTCATCTAGATCTACACTGTAAAGGTAATAACGATTTTATCTGAATCTCGCTAAATGTTAATATTTCCATTTTAAACAAAAACCAACATCAAGGATCGTATATTGGGACACAAATCACTTTGATCATTAAACGCCTGGTGTGATATACATGTAGTAGATTGTAGCGTTGTATATATGAGAGCGGCTGGCTAAAAGTTAGACTAGATTTAAGGAAGTGACCATATGAGTGCATATCGACCGATATTAACTAAAGGTCAATTATACAATTTGGTTAAGTTTTTCGGGTTCAATAACTAGTAAATAAAGAGCTCTGACATCTAGCTGAGAAGGGGGCGGTGGAGATCGCGAAGGTCTAGAGACGCGACCAGGACTAATAAATGCTCGCTAGCTAAGTGTCAACTGGCGAATGGTTGTAATCTACCACTACACTCCACTGCTAAATTACAACACGTCGATAGCTGTTTGTAAACGTGTATCTGATAGCAGTATTAGAGTAAACAAGCAGACCATCACAACACTTCCCCTTACCGTTGTGGAATTTCCTCTAAGATACTGGCTATTAGTAGCATATCAAGAACTTTACTCATCGCACGCTAATTGTCTACTGCACGTTTTGAAAGTTACTTTCCCTCATTTTAACCCTTCGTGTGTTCGAAAGGTCAACCAGCCATGAGCCTTATTATGCACATAGTTACTTGGCGTCTCATCTCCATACAAAATGTTTGCACTCGCCGGGGAACATGCAAAAACATTAATTCAAAGCTTTTTGCAGGCCACGAGTAACATTTTGTCTCATTAGAATATATACTGTTTTGAAATAAAAAAAAACCCAAAAATTTTCTCTCCGAAACGATTCTTAATGAGTTGTAGCAAGATGGGGGTTGACAGAGAAATACAAACAACGGTTTAATTTAATCTTTAAATACTCTATAAATCATTATCTTCAGCTCTGAACGATACAGGGGATAGAGATAGTTTGCGCTTAATAATCGATATATCAGTCGCTGTCTGTGTGGAGTTTAGACACTTTCAATGCTAGCTTGTATTTTGGCGTTCTACACGTAAATAACCCGGCTTGATTGATATCAACCACTAAAATGTCAAAGCTCTACTGCGTTAAAGCTTGGCATTTGGTTTGCTTTTAATTAGATTACCCAGAAGGGACTGTCAGCAATTAGTCTAATGCGGATGATATTTAGTATAAAGACCCGTGGTTCGGGTTTATTAAGTTTTTCATATTTTACACGACGTGTGTACGTGTATATAACAAGACCTATCATTTGTTTTATTAGAACAATATAGTTGATGACATTTACTATTGCTTAGATAAGCAATATTTGAACAGAACAGAACATGCATGTATTGTTTCGTTTTTAGCCGGAAATTCTTGGCTTATAGATTTGGCGAAAACCGAGCGGGCGTATGGGCAAGCGGCGTGCCTTCGGTAACAAAACTTAACATTGCTTATAACTTCTGAATTACTTAAACTAGACAATTCATATATGGTATGGAGATAGCTTTGGTGAAGGCCTTTCAGTTGATACAAGGATACATGAAATTTTGTCACGGTCAAGGTCACTATTTTGAAAACTTGGCTGTTTTTAACAAACTAACATGTTGCTATAACTTCTAATCCACGAACGGTACACAATTCGCCTTTGGTATGCAGATAGCTTTGGTAAGGACTTTACAGATGACATAAAGATACCAGAAATCAGGTCAAGGTCACTATTATATGCTAGACAATTTGCATTTTGTATGCGGATAGCTTGAGTGAAGGTCTTTCAGTTGATACAAATCGGGTACTCTCTTTGTCGCCCTTCCTTTTGTTTGCCTTGCGTCTTTGTGCTTGTGATTTTGTTCATGTGTGGAATGTTTGTCTCTGGTTCTTGTGTGTCTTTTGGTGTTTTCTGTGTTTATCTCGTGTGTGAGTGTGCGTTTGGGTGTGTGGTTGTGTGTGTGTATGCGTGTCATGCTGTCTATCGGTGTTTTGTTGCGTCTTGTATGTGGCTTTGCCTGCTTGACTTGACTCCTTTTCCGCATTTTTGCTCGTTCTTCGGTGATTTGATTTGAAGCATTCGGAAACTTGATCTCACTTGCATTGATTAATGCATACCTGTGACCATAATGAGACATACCCGTGACAATAATAAGAAATACCCGCGACCACATTGAGACATACCCGTGACCATAATGAGACTTACCCGTGACAATAATGAGACATACCCATGACCATAATAAGGCATGCCCGTGACCATAATGAGATATACCCATGACCATAATAAGGCATGCCCGTGACCATAATGAAACATACACGTGACCATAATGAGACATTCCCGTGACCATAAAGAGACATACCCGTGACCATAATGAGACATACCCTCGCGTCTCTACTTCCATATCACCGAGGAAAATCTTTTTTATCTTATATACATTAAACGTATTGTTATTGTTCTTTGAAAATAAGTATAGTAAGCTTTACTAAAGATGATGGTATAGGTGATTGTGAAGACGTCAATACATGAAGATAAGGGTAAATGTGAAATAGTGAATTCATGAAGATATAGATCTAGGTGAAGTGGAATCATAAAGATATTGGTTATGTAAAATCATAAATTTGTGAAGATATTGGTGAATGCAGAATCGTGAAAATGAAACCGTGAAATCGTGAATTTTTGACAAATGTTGTAATATTTAAGCATGACATAAAAGTCGCCAACAATTATAGTACGTTTCATGGTGTTTTGGTAAACTGCGTTGCGCAGTCTTTATGAAAAGACGCTACAAATTCCCCCAGATCAAATGATCATATCTAAAATTATATGACGTTTCCAATTTCTTCTTTCATTTTCTAAAATCTAATATGCTCGAGATGACAAGTATAGAGTGTATATCACTTAAGATCATAAAGCGCCTTCATCGTTATTAGATCAGGAGAATAGCGGTTAATTCTTTTGAACGTCGATCAATAGCATTTTCTGAAATGTGGGTTTTAATGTGAACTAGGGAACTATCAAAAACAATAAAACAGACATGGGGAATTGAAAGTATTACACGTATAAAATAAATCTGACCATAATACGATCTTAAAGATGTATTATGCGCATTGTTCGTATTAATCAATCAACACCAGAAGCTGTACATGTATACATACAATGAAAATAATGCTGACAACCCATTTTCCGACAGGATATATTTGTTCAGCTAAATATTATCGCTACCCGAATACTGCTAAATTCTTTAAAAGGAGCCTCCTTTTTAGAAACGGGGATTTTGTACGGAAATCAACAGGCATATTCTGAATGACTCCGATTCTATTTCGGAACAAGGCTTTGAATATTATTTAGGTTGTTACCACATGTACAATGGCTGACACTGGTTGTTGGCCTACATAATAGATTTTATTCAGGAAAATAAGGCAATATGCCCATCTTACCACATATAATTAACATGCAAATAAGCAATGGTGTCAATCAAATATAACGGTCAAATGGATCTAACTCTTACAGGTACAGCGACTGATTATTTTCGGTATGTAAAATTTGAATCTTACGACAGATTCGGGCCAAATGCTGTTCCGTTGGTTTCCGTAGCAATCCATTTTTTCTTTTTTTTTCGACACAAGAAACCATTTCCGTGCTGTTTAGCGTTAAATATGTGTTACGGTACTTAGATTCCAATTCTGAAGTCAGTTCGAAACGCAAAATTTGCGAAATTTGCGCAGCATACATCTTTAATATCGCATATATTATATACAAAGATTGCTATATTTATCTCTTGGGGCAATTTTCGCATTGCAAAATGTAATTGTTTTCTCAACTTCAAAACCACCAAACCGAAGACGCAACATCTCATATGACCAGGCTTGGAACCAAACATGTGGGCACATGTCGCCTCCAGTGAGCTTCGTACCTAAGATACTCGCAGGTACATGGCTTCCCAATATTAGTAGCACTAATTTGACTAGAAAGAAAAAAGCTATTCGGCCATGAATTTGAAAACTATAATTTTTAGCATTTTATATGCCCTCAATTCGAAAGGATAACCATAAAAGCAATTTAATACAGGAAAACGGCATAAAATTGCCAAAAGAGACATACAATTAATATATACTGACACGAAAAAGAAACTGTGCACTTTTATATTTGAGATAACTTTTTTGCTATGTAGTTTATAGTTACAATTTTATCATCATGAGTGCAGAAAATAACACTCCACATTTTGAATTCATTTATGGACATTTAAAGTACATAGACGGCCTTCAAATTGACCGCAGACGATTATGCAACTTTTCGCTAATGCTACCCGTGCAGCCTATGTACAGGTACAGATTAACCCTGACCGATATCTTTACTCGTTGTGCAATCATAAATCACAGTTCACTTTTGAATTTCACTCGTAAGCAAGATGCCACGGCTTCTAGAAAACGAACGAATTCAAGCTCTTATGCAACTCGCAGCTGGCGTCAGTGTTTCTGGCGTCGCTGGGCAGTTCAACTGCCATCGAAATACAATTCGAAGTCTCCGACAACGTTACCAGCAGAATGGCAGCGTTAGAGATAATCGTCGATCCGGTAGGCCGAGGGTGACGACGGCAGGTCAGGAGCGACATTTGACGTTGACGCACAAACGCAAACGAATCAAAACGGCTACAAGCACAGCCGGACAGCTTGGCATATCTAGGGATACGGTTTTAAACCGATTGCGGGCCAACGAGTCCGGGCATTCAGACGTAGAGTTGAACGTTTTGCACAGAACTGATTACTGGAGCGAGATCGCTTTGGAGGGTGTAGTGTAATGGTATGGGGAGGAATAATGGGAGGAAGGAAAACAAACCTTGTTTTTGGTAATGGTAACTTAGATGCCCAAGGTTATGTTAACCAGGTTTTACACCCAGTCGCTGTTCCTTTCCTACACCAGAATCCTGGTTGTTTAATGCACGACAACGCAAGGCCACACACTGTTAGACTCACCATGAACTAGCTGCAAACAACGTTAACGTCTTACCTTGGCCGGCTTGCTCTTCAGACATAAATCCCATAGAGCATATATGGGATTTGCTTGGTCGGAGGGCAAGGAAAAATCATGTCATCAACATTGTCAATGACTTGTCTGCAGCCTTAGTGCATGAGTGGAACGCTATTCCTATTCCTGACGTCGTCATTAGACGTTATGTCAGATTCATGCGGTCAAGAATATTAGCATTGATACATAGACGAGGAGGCCATAACAGATACTGATTAATTGTCGCGAATCGTTACAAATATTCAAAATCAAAAGGCAAATTACAAACGGGAAATTACAAATCTGCAACTTTGGCTTTTCATCCCTGCGTTGTTCAGACGTTAAATACTTTTCGGACAATTATCACATCTAAAGTAAAAGTAAACCATCGCAAAGCCAATACGTTTTCGCACATTGTGGTACCAAATATACATATATTCAGATACTAGAAGTATAAAATAATGGCATTTAACCAACTGCACAGATTCTTTTCAATGTCGGTATACATTCATGTACAATTAAATACAAGTTATCTAACCTCTGATAGACAGAAGGATTTTTTTCTCTCCGTTGTTTGCCAGAATTTGATTCTCAAAGCTACTTACTATGAGTACTTCTAAGCAAATGGACAACGCGATTATTCAATACATTGGCCTCAAAGGCTTATCACCTAAGGAGATTCATGAGGATATGGTAGCTACATTACGAGTCATTTGTAAATGACAAAGGTTTCTGCCAGATGGGTCCCAAAACTTCTGAGTCTCGACTAGAAACGAGTTCGGTGCAACATGTCCAGGGAAAACCTTGTTTGGGCGGGATCAGGAGAAGTTTCTTAAGAAATTTGTAACTGTTGATGAAACATGGGTTCACCACTTCGAACCTGAGACAAAACAACAGTGAAAACAGTTGAAACACTCAGGATCACCACCCCCGAAAAAAGCCTAGTCGAAAACATCCGCTGGGAAGGTGATGACCACTGTTTTCTGGGATGCGAAAGGTGTGCTGCTAGTGGATTATCTTGAAAGAGGGCACACTATTACCGGAAGGTATTATGCTGACCTCATGAGGCAGCTTCGTGACAAAATCAAGGAGACAAGGCGTGGCAAGCTGCCATTAGGTGTGCTCTTCCATCAGGACAATGTTCCAGCACACAAGTCCACTGATTGAGCATCCACCATATTCACCTGATTAAGCACCCTCTGAGTATTACCTATTCCCCAAGATGAAAAAGGAACTCAGCGGGCGCCATTTTCGCACTGATACGTGAAACAAGCTGTTGAAGCATTTCTTGAGGCAAAGGTGCCATCTTCTACAGGGAAGGTATCCAAATGCTCCAACACCGCTGGACAAAGTGTGTAAGCTTGCAAGGTGACTTACGTTGAAAAATTAATGAAAATATTGAGGTCAAACTGCTGCTCCCTGTCTCAGGCCACGGATTTATCATATTTAACATATTTGACCATATAAGAAAGCCTGATTTAGAAAGCAAATCAAAACGAACGCATGAGAAATGCTGAACTTACAGTATGTTCAATTAAATGTTTTTTTGTTATACATGCACTTTACCACTGTATTTGCTGTCGCGGTTGTTGTAGATTAGTCGGAGAGGGGATACGTTTATTTACACTGTTTGTCTTTTAGGATGGGGATGGAATAAGGGTGAGGTTGGGCGCCCATAAACCGGTTTAAACCACCGGTGACTTTTGTCACTGACCGTTCCAAGGCGGTACTTCCATCTTCCTCCTATTGTATGTTTGTTTTGTCTTTGTGCGTCTCTTGTTGTTTTTCTACCTATGTACATTTGCTGTTTCCTTGTGTTGCTGTTCGGGCGAGTGTTTGTTCTGTATGTGGTGTTTCCTGCATGACTCATTTTTGTACTTTTACCTTACTGCATTTACGAATAAATTTTTTGGCTCCTTGTCGGGGAATCACTCGGTCTCTGATAAGGGGGCCATTTAATGAACAGGTCTCTGGAGGTAACTGTGTGACTCACAACGTTTTCCCTTCGCATCTAATGAGCGTGAACATCGCTTTGTGCACAAGCCATCTTCATCTGAGCGTACCTGTACAATCTTACCGATATTCCACCGACTGTGTGGCATATTATCATCTAAAATAAGTACTACCGGGTGTGTCACCAACCATACACTTGCGCTTTGGTTTTACCCATTTGCTGTGTACCTGAAGATTTTGGAGATATTCCTTCTTCCAGCGACACCAAACTCGTTCGTCAGATACTGAATGCACCTCCGTCTCATTCTAGCGTACATATCAGTGCTTTGGAAATTGTCAGGAGGAGGAAGAATAACATTTGACTTCTGTAAGCAAATGATTTGGTTTCAAGGGTTCTACAGACTTATTGACTTTTTGAACTGCCAGATACCTACTATTCACAACTGATGCTGTTTCACAAAGCAATGCCCGTTACTCTTCATCACCAAACTAAGCAGATCATTTCGATCAGAACGGATCTGTCGTTTGCATATGCACTTAGAACGTTCATTCGGAACGCAGTCTTCATTCAGAAGAAATTGATTGATCTGGCCTTCATCCATCTCCAAAATGGCTTCTTCAATCTCTCCTTTTGTACCAACAACTCTAAGTCACACATTACAGCCACCATTTCCATCCTGAATCTACAAATAACTCCAACTAACTTATTGGTGAGATCAGGTGGCTGTTCAGGGATTCTCCAGCAAATACAGCGCTGCAACCAAAGACCACTCTGATTTTGACATTTTTTGGGGGGATGATACACTCCATTGTGAGGAATGTACCAAACTTTGCCATCACCTCTGTCTGTCTCATGGTTTGGAATCTGCTCTGCATACCTCTTACTAATCATATCCCCATGAACTGTTGATCCTCAAGAGATAAAGAAACTCTGTCACCCTCTACAAAGTCAATGGCCATCATTCTAAGAATGTCTTGCCGGATTTATGACCCCTTTCACCTTATTTCTAAGGGAGACAAAACCCTTGTCTGTACAGTGAAGGGTAATCTGGTATCAATGGTGGACGAACTTCGCAGACAACAATTCGGTGACCCAGATTTCTATGGTGATGTTATCTACAAATTTAGGAAAATTCGTGGTCATATCCATTTTCACGATTTGTTTATTAAACGCATTAAAACTTTTTAGGAAGAAATCATATTGTGCACACTGCATGTTTGGTGATCGATCCCTTTTACAGTCGGTCGCTACGCTTCCCTCTTTGCTTGCAGAATGACAGGCCGAGGGTAGTACTCTGTGATGGTATAATCTTAAACCCAGATATGTGATGCTTACCAGACTCATGTATTGCTTTTTCTCTGTCGTGCTCTTAACGGCTTCCCTGCAGTTGCTCTGTCTACAACAAAGTCATTGAGTACATATTATGACGGGCTTTCGCACTTGTTATGCTTTGTACTGTGATTACTGTCTTCTATGTTGTAGGGAAGTCCGGCGGGGCTTATTTATTGATAATGTTTTTTTTAGCTATGATGACTTTGAGATAAGTATGAGGTAAGGACGTCCGTAAACCAGTGGTGGTTTTGCCACTGACCGTTCTGGTTCCAAGGCGGCACCCTCTTTGTAACCCTTAGTTTTGTTTGTTTGGTGTCTTTGTACTTATGTGTTTGTGGTTTTCGTCTAGTGCATGTGCGTGTTTGTGTGTGTTCGCCCTTGCGTTTGTGTTGGTCAGGTGTTAAGTGCATTTGTATTTCCATCTCCTCTGTGTGTATGTGTGTGTATGCGTGTGTGCGTGCGAACGTGTGTGTGTGTGTAAAGTGCTTTCTATCGATGTTTTGCTGATGGTGGCGTTTTGTGTGTGGCTTTTCCTGATTGACGTTACTACTCTTTCTTTACTAAGTCTACATTATCTTCTTCCCCATCTAAATATCATTTATTTCTATGACTGTAAATATAGCACCACATGGTTTGGTGTGTTTTCTAAATGTTTATATTTGACCATGAATAGCTTAAACACATTTTCAAGGCTAATATATTGAATACTGCTTACCGGTGCTAGGGGAGTGAGTAGTGTTGCACTTTTAATTACTACTCATGAACAGAACAGGTTCAATGAAACCGAGTCTGCAGTTGTTTTTTTTCGCATTGCTAATTTTGCTTTCGAAGGATCTCCCACTTTCAGACTATATTCCAATTCTAGAATGTTTGGTGACGTGGTTAACAAACTTTGTAAAATTATTGGACATACTCAGATTCGACAAATGTATTAAAAGGTTTATAAAAAGGATCATGATCCTATAGTACTACAACATACTGCATGTCTTCTTGTCAACCCATCTACAGTTGACATTCGCGCTGTTCTCTTTCAATGTAAGCCGCCAGGAAAGCTTTACAACCACTTTTGCAATAATAACCAGAATTGCAATAAATTTATTGCGAAACTGGTTGGGATGTAAAATGGGTCAAAATTTAAATGTTTTCGTTATACATGCACTTTACCACTGTATTTGCCACCGCGGTTGTTGTAGATTAGTCGGAGAGGGGATACGTTTATTTACACTGTCTGTCTTTTAGGGTGGGGATGGAATAAGTGTGAGATTGGGCGCCCATAAACCGGTTTAACACCCCCAGTGACTTTTGTCACTGACCGTTCCAACGCGGTACTTCCATCCCATTATTTGAATATTCATGAATATTAATGAGAACATAAAAATCGAGAAAAAAATCATTAAAATCAACATATAACGATGATACATGATGTCATGTCTTTGTCATTATTGCTATTTAACAATTATAAATTACGTTGAAATAAAGGTTAGACAGACTGCTACTGAAAATAAAATGTATGCAGTCATACCAGCTATATATTATGCACACATACGTCTTAAAGTAAAGTGGGTGGGGTAAATGAACACCTAAACAAAACTTTCAGTTCTGTTTAAAGTAACTAATTAATTCACTATGTTTTATGGATATTTCTTGGTTGGTATAATTAACACCATCGCAAACACATGTTAGTGTGTTTTAAGCTACTTTGAAGCATTTACAGCGAATAGATTTGCATGGGGTAAATGAACACCTAAGCAAAACTTTCTGTTCTGTTTAAAGTAACTAATCAATTCACTATATATTTATTGATATTTTCTTGGTTGGTACAATTAACACCATCGCAATCCAGTTATTGCATGAAACCCTGGCATGTTCAGGCAGACATCTTGAGATAACTTGTGGAAAATACAATTTTGTTTTTCCCAGCCATCATTCAGTGCCTAAAGGTCCAAGATGGTATAGATGTATTAGTACAAACAGTACAACAACATCTTGGCATTTGTCAACTGTCCAGCCTTGGCCCCTTTCTGGCGGTATCCAAACCATGTATCCACCTCGTCATGAGTTGATGGCAGATGGGACAATTCATGTCTACACTTGTCTTGAATGACGATATTCAAATGTATCTGTTGAATAGTGCAATACTGGTATACAAAATCAACTCTGTGTTTCTGTCTTCTGCTTCTTATTTTGTCATGTTTGGCCGCTTTAAAGCAGGCATACTCGCACCATTGTCCAACGTGTAATTTGAAAACACCCAGGTTAAAACATTGCAAACAGAAGAAGAGTACATGACAGCTAATATCTTAACCTGGAAAGTTGGGAGCTATCTCTTGATGTTATGGTAGCTTGTTCCAGATGATGTTGACAGCAGAGTGGAAGAACTCAGGGCTTTTTTCGGTTGATTTTATAGCCGTTTTAAGGCTATATTCCCAATGGCAAAAAGTATGTATTTTTCCCAATTTGAAGGAAAAAATTCCCAATCAAAAGACTTAAATGTAATAAAGAAGCAAAAAGTATTCATATGTCATCCAATTGCCCATTTTTGAGATCCACGAGGTATTTGTGCATTCTTTGAGTGGAACAGATCATCATTTAATGGTGTAAAATGCTAAAAGATTTGTTGCAAAACTTATTTTGATATGTTCTACTTTCCCAATTTTGTTAAAACGATGCAAAAAATTCCCAATGCTAGGGGTACGGGTCATGTTCCTTAAAATGGTCAGAAATTTCCCTGGAACTATTCCCTCAGGAAATTGGTCCTGCAAAACGAATCTTAAGGAATGGCCTCTTGTAAGGGCGTCAGAAGGTGGGGCGTCAGCTTCAATAAAATCATTTACAAACTATAGAACATCACGGCCGTTACTTGTTTCTGCCTCTGTTTGAGAAAATCGTGTTGAGCATGGCACCAACGCTGAGCACTTGTTTTGCAATATTGCAAAATAACAAATATGGTAGCTCTACATCGGATAATCTCCACACGCTTTGCCATGGCCTTGGTGTGTGGATCCAAAATAAAAGATGTGTACTCCGCCTGCAGACTGATCAAGAGTTTCTAACATGCTTCCTTGGTTGATTTTGGGAGGATCCAAGGTTCCTGCTTAGAACGGATGTGTATCAATTTGCCTCCTTTATTACCATATCGACTCGGGATTTTTAAGACAATTTAAAAGACTAGTGTCCCATGTTATTTTACCTTCTTTGTTGTCTTCCGTTTCATGCTATGGACAGTATAACTGGTCTCTATGTGTGTCTTGTTGGTGATAAGCAGGACCTAGCACTTTTCTGCATTGAACCCAGTCTCTTCCCTTTGATGTCATTCTGGAAGATGTCTGCATCTTCTATTGACTCGGCACAAAAGTGAGGCGTCAGCAAAGAGTCGACATGAAGAGTGTGGTCTGTTAGGTCATCATTACATGCGAGGGAAAGGAAAGGACTGGGAACAGCACATTGATGAACACCGGATGCTATCGGTACTGACTCAGAGGAAACACCTTCCAGTGTGACCTGTTGGCTGTTGGATACAATTAAGCATTTTGCAATACACATCATATTGTTGGAGCTTAAGCAGAAGATGTCTTTAAGACACTTGGTCAAACGTTTGCGTCAATAGATAGGACTGGTCCAGACCTGACACAAGGTCATTGACCATGTTGATTAGTTGCGTCTCACAGAAGTGCTGCTTCCTGAGTCCATGCTGGCATGGGTTGGTGATGTAATGGTAAAACCTGGTCACTGTGTATGATGTATTCCAGAATCTTACATATGACAGAATTTAGGGACACAGGCCAATAGCTTGATTGGGGTTAGTCTTCACCATTGTCTTGTATATAGGATTAACATGAAATCTTCCAATCACTGGGGACTTCATCCTGGCTGTAAGGCCTGGAAGATCAGAACACGAGCAGGAACCAGTGAATTTGCCGGCTCTTTCAAGAACCTTGATAAGATGGTGTCTGGACAGGTAGCTTTGTGGAGATTAAGGGCATTAAGAAGCTTACAGATACCATTTATCGTGACATGAATAGGAAGGGCATTCGAATAAGGATACTCTCAAACGACACATGAGAGAAAGGTCCTCATGTGTAGAGACAGATAACTACTGGTTCAGTATTTTAACTTTGATTTGTGTATCAACATTGTTAATGTCATCATTCTTCAGTGGTGCTATTCCCGAGCTGTCACATCCCTTGCCTTGCTCCTAACAAAAGTGTAAAGCTTCTTACAGCTGGTATCCTGTCACTAAGTCAATCAAGCTTGAGCTTGCGCTTCTTTGCAAGTTTTCTGTAGTCCCTTGTATATGCGCCAGTCCTTCTGTACCTTGGTCCTCAGCACTTTTGTACGCACATTTCTTCTTTCGTGAGAAATGGCGGGTGATTGAGTTGCACCAGTGCTGGCTGAACCTGATAGATGTCAACTTAGAAGGGACCAATGAATATTTCACAGAGTATAGATACGCAAAGGGACTGATATTCCAAGTGTGCTGCAAACTCAGCCATTTTGATGGCCATAGAACATTTGTTAACCTCTTTCGACGGGTGGACAAGATATAGGGTATGCTGCCTTCGTCAAGGAAAGATATGTTTGTCAGTATTATGACATACTCACTTATTCCAGGTATTGAGGTATGTCTGATAATTAGTGATTGTTTGTGGCAATAACATATAGATTGTTGTCATCACGGATATGGAAGGTTACTCATAGCCAGCGGCACTGAATATGCTTATGTCGCGGTTGTTGTAGATTAGTCGGAGAGGGGATACGTTTATTTACACTGTTTGTCTTTTAGGATGGGGATGGAATAAGGGTGAGGTTGGGCGCCCATAAACCGGTTTAAACCCCCGGTGACTTTTGTCACTGACCGTTCCAAGGCGGTACTTCCATCTTCCTCCTATTGAATGTTTGTTTTGTCTTTGTGCGTCTCTTGTTGTTTTTTCTACCCATGTACATTTGCTGTTTCCTTGTGTTGCTGTTCGGGCGAGTGTTTGTTCTGTATGTGGTATTTCCTGCATGACTCATTTTTGTACTTTCATTGTTGAGTTAGAGTGGGTACCTATGGCCAGTAAAATGGCCAATCAATATCCGGGATATTCATGTCCCCACAAATGTAGAAAGGGTTTTGTCATGGGCACTGCTGATGTAGGTAAAATATTTCAATTCATTATATAATTATATAAAAACATCGCCATACTCACAAGGAGCTATGGTGTTTCAATCGCTAATGATACAGACAGCTAATATTAGACATAGTGTACAATAAAACATACCAATATTACATTGAGATTATTGCAATAAGAGACTAATCTTCTGGCGTTTCATTATCATCTCTAAATGATACATCTGCGTGAAGAGGTACTATAATTTGCACAGATTTGCATCAAAGTTATATACATAAAGCATGATAATGTACCGTACATGTATTTAAAACAATATTTTCCGAACTTGCAATCATCACAGGTCACTCAAAACTTCCTGAACGGCGCCATAAATATTTCTATACTTACTGTGGAGACATTGATAAGAAATTAAATGCAAAAAAATATTGAAATTGTCAAAAATACGGCTTTGTTATACTATTATAGAGATTTTATTACATTTTTGCACTCATTTGACCTTTGACCTAGTTTCTGGCCTTCAAAGAAGGTTTTGGCAGTGGCATGGGCCAAAATCATAAATGATTAGTATCTGGCAACACAATTATGGTATTCAAACATTTCTACTAAAAAATGCCATGGACCTCGAAAAATAAGCGACTTTTTACACCTCGGATGCCCAACTAACAACTGTGTGCTCCAAAAACAGTAATATCAATTCCAGCCTTACACAGTAAGGCCTTTATCCACCTAGATAATGAACTTTTTGTTACTGCTTTATGTGGTTTCACAGTACCAACAAACAGTTTATTTTCATCACCTCGTATGTCTGAAGTTCTTCTAATATATTCAGTTAATGTGAGCATAAAACAGACTTTTGAATTACTAACATATCGACATATTTCAATTGGTTTAACATGAACACCTGGCTTTGTTTGTTTTATCAGTTCAGTTATATGTATCACAACCTAATCCTCACACATCTGAATGTCAGTGAGTTTAACAGTATGAATTGTTTGACATCTTTGACCAGACAACAACATGAATAACATGGCTAGTTTCTCTGATAACTCCAAAAGCGTAAGGTCACAGTTGTCCTTCATACTAGTTATATGCTTAACTACAATATTCACATCCCAAACCTTTTGATATTTAGGAAGAGACGGCCGTTGTTGAAAAACACCTCTCATGAATTTTTTAATCATTGGGTCATGCCCTAAATCCTTATAATGTAATAATTTGCAAAATGATGAAATTGCTGATTTGGCTGTATTTATAGCACTATAACCCTGTCCCTCGTGAAACATTTGGGTTAAAAATTCTAAAACAGTTATAACAGGTGGGTTAAATGAATCAGTTTGTCTCTGATTTGAAAATTGCATCCATTTTTCGAAATAACTCCTATAGAGTTCACATGTTGAAGGCTTCCAAGCCTTGATGAGGATGTCAATAGCTTGGCCTGATAGTCCCTTCTCTTCAAGCTGTTCCCTGATAAAACAAAGGCCCCCAGTCTCAAATTCTTTATGTGGTGTTTGCGATTGGGATCTTGGGGAAGGCACAACACATCTTTCAATGGAAGAATGTAAGATTGACTGCTGATCATGTGTAACAGGTCCGAAAACCATATTTGGGTTGGCCAAATTGGTGCTATAAGCACTGCAGTGTCCACATTGTCCTTCACCACTTTCTGTAAACAACGGCCTATCATACTGAAAGGTGGAAATAAATAACAAATGTTGTAATTCCATGCAACAGAAAAAGCATCCACAGCCACTGCTCCAGGATCCGGAGTCCATGAAATGTAGCTTTGAACTTGATTGTTGTAACTGGAAGCAAATAAATCGATATCAAAAATACCTATGCACTCTTGAAGTTTGGCAACATAATGACGATTTAACTGCCATTCCATATCCATATTAAAATTTCGAGACAGCCTGTCGGCTTCAATATTCTTTACTCCAGGAATGTGGCCCACACTTATCCAATTATCCCGTTCAATACTCCAATAGCAGATTTCTTTGCTGAGGTTATGTAATTGTTTAATTTCCCCCCAAAAGTTTCTGATATATGAAATTGCCACTGTGTTATCTAGTAATATTTGAATATGAGTGTTTGAAAGGTGATTGCAGTGTCATATATGCAGCCTTTAATTCCAAAACATTAATGTGTTCTGCTTGTTCTCCCACACCCCATAGACCTTGAGCAGTAACATTTTCAGTCTGGTTTACACCTCCCCATCCAATTTTACTGCTATCACTGGTTATAATCACTGCAGATTTATCTCTTGAGATAAGGCCATAAGCTGTAGGTACATAATTAGCCCAGTTCTCCAGAACTGACCTACTCTCTAAGGTCAAACTCATCTTACCATCATAATTACCCTTACATAACCTTAACTGCTCATCCTTTTCATGCTCTAAGTCTTTGTAGTACAGTGGGGCAAGTGGAGCTCCAGGTTCACATGAAACAATTTTGCCAATAATGCATGAAAATTCTCGAATAGAAAATTATTTTCTCCTTAATAAATCATGGCACCTTTTGCACAGTTCCTCACACCTATCAGGAGTTAATCGTACTGTCATGTCTACTGAGTTGAGTAAGAAACCCAAGAATGTTATTATTTGTACAGGTATTAACACAGACTTTTTCTGGTTAATTGTGAATCCCAAATTATCAACAAGCTCACACGTAGCTTTGATAGTTTGTAAACAGTCACGAAAGGTTGGTGCTTTCAGTAAACTATCGTCAATATACGGAGCAATACTGTGTCCTTGCTTCCTAAAAAAAGCATAAACTGGTTTTAATAATTTAGTGAATACCCTAGGACTAGAAGACAATCCCTGTGGGAGGGTTTTGAACTGATAATGTTGACCATTCCAAATAAATCTTAAATATTGTCTGTATGCTGAATGTACAGAAACCGAAAAATATGCATCTTTCAAATCTACCGATGCAAAATAATCTCCCTGTGATATATTGACAATAGCTGACCTAAAAGTTTCCATTTTAAAACGGATCTTACTCACATTGTCATTGAATGTTTTAAGATTTAAAATCATTCTAACACCATCCTTTTTTGGACGAATAAAGATGTTTGAATAAAACTCGCCCTCTTCCATTTTATCTACAGATTCAATGATTCCCAATTGAAGAAATTTGTATACTTCTGCTGTAATCATTGTTTTTCCCCGTCGTTCCAAGAAATTGTTTGTGGATAACTATGTTGAACAGGCATAGATTCTAATTCAATGCCATAACCTTTAACTGTATTCAACAGCCATTCATCGGACGTTAATTCTTGCCATTTGTCTATGCAGTTAGCAATTTTGCCTCCATAAAAGTTTTCTGGAGTATTCATCAACATTAAAAGACAGTTGCTTACAGTTACTTCCTTTGATAGGGGTGTTGCCTTACATGGGACCTCGGCATTTTCGCATTGCCCCACTTTTTGAATTGGGACGGCGACCCTTGGCCTGTCCATTTCTGTCCCGGTCGAATATTGTTGTATTTGCGGTACTCTTTCGAGTACCGTTGCCCTAAAAAAGGATTTGGTCCATGATCCTGTGACAACTTTTGTGACCTCCGATTTTGTTTTTCAATTTCATCCACTTTTTGGTCAAGGTCGTCCCCAAATAAAAACTCAGTGACTGGCGTTTCGCACTCTGTCACCTTCCTATACTTAAAGGGTACAGCAGGTCGTATTAAAGCTCTTCGCTTTTGATTTGTTGCATGGAGCCCCTGTGCCAGTGCCCGAAATCCATCCTTCACCAAGTCTTGTATTATCTTCGGGTCTCCTTTATTGAGCATGGTGTCCATGGCTTTCACTATTGGTACAAGGCCCAAACACATATATTTCTGAGCATTCTGAAGTCCCAGGTCTGCTGCTCGTTGATTCTTAAACACAGACCACAACTCTTTATTCACTTTAGGAACACGTATGTCCTTGCAGTTCTCAGGAGTTAAGTGTTTGTCTATCATTTTGGTCACTTGGTCCTCTGACAATGGGTTACTAACCGCATATTGCACAATCTTTGCAAGTTTTGGGCTGACTGCATGCCCATATTCAGCCTTCTGCTTGTACATTTCCTCCAACTCTTCTAGAAATGGATCTACAGTAACGGTTGCATCCACCTGATCTGGATCACTGGGGCTAGTGTGGCCATCCCCCGAAGAGAAAATATCGTCTATATCAGGCCCAATAGCTCCGGGTCCAATCACCATACCCCCTTGGTTACCTACACAGGCAGATTCCTGCAACTATGTAGTCTGCTTTAAAGTATTAACTGTCTGCATCACTGTAGATAACAGCCTCTCTTCACGCCTAGCATTTTGTTCTTGTAAACATTGTAGCAGACGAATTACCTCACTTCCGCCCAAAGCTGAATCGCCCTCCAAGTTTATAGCTGCTTGTGGGGAACATGTGCTTTTACCCTTAGCCTGATTGTCATAATTATTGTTGTCCGGCAGAATTTCTCTGTTCACTTGTGAATTTAATGCGTATTTGGTATGCAAAAATATTTTGCTTTTTTTTTACTCTGCACCTTTCCTGCATGACTCATACTTTTCCATTTGTTTTCTTCACAAATTTACATTGGGTAAATGCTCCAAAATGCAACTTATCTGTAACTTTTATTTTTTCTCATATTTCATGCCTTATTATTTTGACAGAGAAATTATTTTTGTTATGATGATAGTATCATATGCAAACAACTTTGATAAGACTAAGAAACCCAATAAATTTGGTATCTCAACTAAAATCAGCTTGTTTACCACTGGAAAAAACATTTATTCAGTTTTTAATGACTTTTAGGCAAATCAAACATTGATATCTGTGTAAAATTTAGTAGAAACTATTTTAAAAACAAATTGATCATTAACTCATTACCTGATAGAAATGTATTTGACCACATCTGGAAGATGTTATCTTTAAAAAACATGCTGAAAAATGGAGCATTTGATCCTTAGTAGCCAATGTTCCAATTTACATCATGTTTTTAAAACTATTGGAAAATGATTGTTTATTTTTTGATGTTTTAAGTATCATTTAAACAAAAGAAAATGATAGGAGTTCTTTTCATTTCAAACATATGATAGAATTAGATACATTTCATGGTAAATGCTAAAAAAGTGATAGATATTTATTTAAGTACTACACATTCTGAGCGCCTTTGATATATGCATTTGATTGGCATAATGATGAACAAATAAAGTCTAATCAAATATTAATTGCCTTATTAGTTATTTCTTTTTTATCACAATGCATCTTCTTTCACAAGACAAAATGTATTTTATGGAATTCTATTTTGCAAATGAAATTAGAATCTATGCTGAAACCTTACTGTTGCATTAATGTGCTTTCGTTTGTGAAATACATATTTGAATCCCATGAAATATATTTCCTCTTTTACATGCTACAAGGCACAGGAAGATTTTAAAGAAAAGCTAAACACACATTATATTTTAAAATTTAATGGGTTTTTTTTGTTTTATTGTCTTGAAAGCCATAGAAACATGTGTTCTACTACATGTAAAAACTCAATAT
The DNA here is from genome assembly GCA_963576725.1 of Azorinus chamasolen. Classification (NCBI taxonomy): domain Eukaryota; kingdom Metazoa; phylum Mollusca; class Bivalvia; order Cardiida; family Solecurtidae; genus Azorinus; species Azorinus chamasolen. Next base: position 73,332,026 of record OY755246.1, read on the forward strand.
CAAGCAATCCAAACTTTTATTTTAAAAGGTTCTAAATTTGATGCCATTTGATGCCTGCATCAAAATTTTACTTGTAATTATTGTTGTCCGGCAGAATTTCTCTGTTCACTTGTGAATTTAATGCACTTGGAGGTACAATGTTACTGTCCGGATTTCCCGGAGCTTCAGAAATCTGACCTTTCGCCAGTTTCCTCATTTCGAAGCTTCTCCTTGCTTGTAAATTCTGTTCCATTTCGGAACCCAATTCCATGTTATCACGTTCTAGTGAAAAACCAATCCACCTCAATCTGATCTGTTCCAACTGTACACGTTCAGTTTTTCTGTCCAAGATGAAGTCTAGAAACTTTACATTCCAAAACTACACTTTTTCACAATTGAAAACACATTAAATAAACTTTATGATGAAAATGATGTTAGAATTGTATTCTCTGACTATTCCCTCGGCATTTCAGACTCTGTAATGACCTTGACATTCAGCACCTGTTATCTCGTGGGAAGTCTAAGTCAGGAGGTAGTTCAATAAAATATGAGTCATGCAGGAAACACCACATACAAGACAAACAGCCGCCCGAACAGCAACACAAGACACATCAAATGTACATAACAATCAAAACACAGACGCACAAAGACAAAACAAACAAACAACAGGGGGACGATGGAAGTACATGTATCGGTTCAGGGGCGCATATCTCACACTTATTCCATCCCCACCCTAAAAGACGATGTAAATAAAGTTATTACCAGTCAGAGTAAATCCTTGAAATTTGATTGGTCAGTTTGCAAAAAAACTGCCGGGGATACAGAACCGTATTCGGCGGCTTCCACGGATGATACAATATTCAAATTTGACGCGTGACGTCTTTCGTTTTTGTTTTTAGCGTCGATTCGAAATTTCATATCGTTCTTCCTTGCTCCATTAATTCTGGACGGATAAAGACCAAATAATCGATAATAAACGTAAAAAACTGTTCATCATACGTTCCTCAATTTGACACTATCAACTTCTCAGTACAACGTGTAACCGTTTAGACTCAAATGTTTACAAATGAAGTTTGAATTCCTCTTTCGAAATTGCCCTGAGACGACGTCATATTTGCTCTGTGATGACGTCATACTTCCTTGTCATATCGTCATATGATATTATAGATCAGTATCCACGCTTATAAAACTTTTATTTGAGTCTGAGTTCGTTCTCAAGTTTTTGATTGGTCAGATTTGAGCCTTTGGCTCAAATCTGACCAATCAAAAGCTTGAGAACTCAAATCTGACCAATCAAAAGCTTGAGAACGAACTCAGACTCAACTAAAAAGTTTTATAAGCATGGACCCTAATGTCCGTTTTTTAATTCGGTAAATCGGATCTCTGACTGGTAATAAATTCGTTACACGGTAATTTGGCAGGGTGTACGGGCTGGTATGACCCGGTTAGACCACGAATTCGGGATCTAACCCGTCCAGTCATCATAAATTATGGGAATGTGTAACTAATAGTATCCACCTATCGCTAGTGTACTCAATGATTGAACTTCAAACAGAGTAACTGTAGAAAGGTAATAAAGGGTACGACAAATGTCCGACTAAACCTTTCTTGTCAGAGTACATGAAAAGAAGGCAGCGTGATTGCCAACTGTAAAACAGAACTAAAGGACCATATCATTTTTAATGATTTTTGTAACATATTTGATGCATCAAGTGAGAAAATGGACATGACCAATAATTTTACAATTTATTAAATCACATAACCATAAAATTCAGGATGTGAAATACCGTGTCACAGGAGCGCCTTAAGATGACATTTGTACTTAATAATAATTGTAATAATAATAACGACTATATTTAACAAGAGAACTCATTTGACCAGGTCAATCTACCATGAGGCCCTCAAAACATATATACAACAAAACACTATAAACAATACCCCGTCAGTATTGGAATGTAAGCTTTTCCAATCGGGGATCTAAGAATTAACAAGTGATTATTAAAAGTAATTAAACCATCGCCTGCTGCACATGTCATCTGCTTCTTTTTAAAAGTGTCCGAACTCACCTAACGTTGGGAAATAATTGACCCAGTGCCGTACACCATGGATCCGGATTAGACGTCGAGTTATTCGGCATCTGGTCTGGTTCCAAGCTGTTTGCAAAAGCTATTTTGTCGCGAACAGCAGGCGAAGGATAGGGTCACGCACATAATCTAACTTTAAAAGCATAGCCAAGTGAGCCGTGCAAACAGCCTTGATCATTGCCATCTGAGCCGTGCAAACAGCGTTGATCCAGATGAAATATATTATGATTTGGCATTAGATATGGATCGCCGTTGTTAGATACTAAAATATTTTAATAATTAATTTTTAAAATGATAAATATTTTAAGAATTATTTTTAAAATGATTTTTAAATGCACAACTTTTAACGTTGTCGCAAACAGCTTAGTCGCCTCACTTCTCAGGAACAGGATCCAGGCTGCTTGGCACTCAAAAGTACACTGTTTAACACTCAAAATATGTGATATACATAATAGCCTACATTGTGAAATATGAAACTAGAAGTACGAAACGTGCACTTGATTCAACGGAAATTGTTTAGCCTGGTCCACTGCAGATGAAATCTTTTGGATTAATTCTCCACTTACGAAAACACAAGTACCCCCCCCCCCCCCAAACCCCCCAACCCCCCAAGACTTGATCTGACTCAACCGTCTTAACAACGGAATTTTACCAATTTTGCGTGTTTCCGTAGATTTAAATAGGTTGTAGACCGTTGTAACCGATACGATGATGACAGGTCATTCAGTCCTGGTATTTAACCAGACCAAAATGGCGAGATGTGTACAGAGCAAAGATGCGTTTATGGTAGAAACACAAATTTTGGAGTAATGGAACGATGTTTTTATAGAATTATGGGCTGCATTAGCATTTCCATTGTATTGCAAAGGTAACACAAATAGTGAGTTTTGTTACGGAAGTTTGTTTATTCAATTTCGACAGGAAAGTATTCTAAAACTCACGTTCGAATAATTTTTGTACGATTTGCTACCGACAGAATAAGTGACTCGGACCTTTCGAACCATCCTAAATTCGAACCAAGATTTATGGTCCCAAAGGTTTTGGAGAGATCGGGGTTTTACTGTAATTAAGAAACGCCCGAGGAAGATTAAAGTAAACAGTGTAATGTACATTACATTCAACTGCAAGCAACGAATTAAGAGTAGAAAATAAACATGTTCAGCAAGCTTGGTTAAGATTGATGAAACGTGATCCACATAGAGAGCGGACATGGCCGCCCGCAGCCTAGCGTGTGTGTTCAGCAAGTCTAGTGAAGATTAGATCAAAAGCATTCCATTTAGATAGCGGATAAGGTCGATATAGCTAATTTAGACATTTCAAGGATTATAGTATTGAAGTACATGGGACGATATGACTGGTTATTGAACTTGACTACAATATTATCACCACAACTATTTTAGCAAGTTTAGTGAAGCCTGGATGAACATTATTTTATCTAGAGACCGGGTCGCCTCCTACTGCCGCGTGTGACCCCATAATAAAGAACACCTGTCGCTCCAAACCAATCGCCTGCCCTTCGCTGCCCACCGTCCGCTGCCTCCAGCCTGCAATCTGACGCCCGCCGCAGGTGTTCCATTTATCCTAACTCAATATCAAGCAGGAAAAGCCACACACAAAACGCCACCATCACCAAAACACCGACAGAAAGCAATTTATACAGCAATTTATACACATTCACAAACACACACATACAGGAGAAAGCCACATACAAGACGCAACCACCACAAACACATCGATAGACAGCATGTCACACAGACACAAACACACACGCACACAACAAAACACAAGCACACACACGAGAAGAACACAGCAAACACAAACAAACACATGCACAAAGACACAACACAAACAAAGGTAAGGGTGACAAAGAGAGCACGGACAGTAGCAAAATCACCACTGGGGGTTTAAACCGGTTTGCGGACTTCCTTAAAGTCACCCTAGCTAAACAAACATTGTAAATAAAGGTATCCCCACCGGACTTCCCGTCAAATACTACTGTGTACCTATCAGACTATAATAGGCACTATATATACCAAGGGCTGCATAGAAGGTTCGCCAATAAGGGAATAAAAGCACTGAAAGGGGTGATTGGTTTTGTCAAAATGTATGCATGGAGATGAGTATGCTCGAGTAGTCAATAGATTGAGTAAATGAAAAAAGTAAAGTCAAGCAGGAAAAGAAACACACAAAACGCCACCATCACCAAAACATGGATAGAAAGCAAGTAACACACACAAACATGCCAGCATTCATAAACCGAGAAATTGCAACGAAAACGGGTTTCTCCGATATCTTTTTGTGAAAAATCCCCTAATGCACTTTTTTCAGCGGCTAGCTGTCTATTTTCACTTTTGTTCTAGTTTTCCACCAATCAGAAACTACCTTACATTGGAATTTGCATATAAGAAAATCATTGATGCAAAGCATCAAACGGCGCGTATTACTGAATAATAATCAAACCTATTTTACATGTATATAATATTTAAGTAATGTGAACAAAATGTCTAAATGTTTTAGATCTACTCATATGGAAACAGGTCAAACCGGCCCCAAGTCAACCGGCCTCAAGTCAACCGGCCTCAAGTCAAACCGGCCTCAAAAAAGTCAAACCGGACCTCAATTTGGTCAAACCGGCCTCCTCTTTTGGCTGGTCAAACCGGCCCCACGATTTAAAAAAGGGCTTCTAATATATATCTTTTTAATAATGGAATGTTTTATTGATACTTTTATTACTTTTTTATCACGAAATATAATGTTCAAGAAACCTGTGATGAGGAAAATTTCCATTTCTGCATATAATGTAACCGAACAATTAACACTTTTCTAAGACACACACGCTAATTAGTAATGTATGTGTGCCTTTAATCTAACCGAAAAATGAACACATTATTATATTTTGCTACAAATACTAATTGGTATGTTATGCATGTGGCAGTAAATGTAAGGTACTTAACTCTTTCCCTGTGCTATGCTTATTTCAATACATACCGAATATCCAAGGACAAAATAATTATAATTAAATATGGAAGGCCATTTTAAAAAACTAAAGGAAAACATCTTTCAAATTCCATTAGAAAGCAGAGCAGACCCTGGCCAGACGGCTCCTAAAGGCGTCGTGTGATACCCTGTTTGCAAATGCGTGAAAACACGTTTATATGAGGAAAAGGGTTAAATCAAGGTGTTAATCCCATTTATTATTGTTAAAGATGAACACTAATTGCTAAGGGATGCACGTGGCGGTAACACATAAATGTCAATCCCTTTGTTTTCAGTGTCGGGTTCCGTCAATAAACAGGCTACATTAATTTTCGGCGTTTTTGAAGAGCGATATTCTGTCCAGTGATTGTTCCACCTGAACAACACGGACAAGTCTAAGTGCTCTACAGACAGATTATTTATGCGTGTTTTATATAGGATGTATTTAACAGACAGGTTAATTATATGTGTTTTAGAGTATGTATGGTGTTCTATGTATATGTTCCATGCTCATCAAACAGATAATTTTTAACTCTTCAATCCATGGTTATTTATGTTAGCATGCAAGACCTATAATATTCCTTAGCAAACAGAGCATACCCTGTAATACTCAGAGCCATCTGGTCTTGGTTTCCTTTGTTTGCATTGATAATAATATATTGTAGTCAGCCCTTTACTCCATAAATACGCCTTTCTACGCCTTTGCAAACAGGTTTCACATGTTTTCTATATTTCACATGGTTTCTATAATTTTCTGACCAGGGTCTGCTCTGTTTCCTTACAGTATACTAATTAGATCTGAATCTATATTTTCTGCCTAAAAATGAAATTAATTAATATCGAAGCATCGAGTAAAGGTTGAAAAGAACTTAAAACGAATACACGTACGTTTATATGAATTCTGGTTCTGAAAAAATCGAAATTTTCACTCGATATCATCATTTTACAACATTTGAAATAGATAGATAGATAACTGGTGATAATATAACTAGAAGTAATAAACTTCAACAGTATGAAATATATGAGTATAATGTAATATAATATAATATTATAAACGTATAATGTAGTAAGAAACAATATGTAGACAAAATATAAAAAACAATATCAGTATTAATTACTCTCAAATACAGTTTTATAAATGTATTTGTCTGAATGTAGTAAATATTTGTTTATTACAAATGTAAACAGATCCATGAATTTGAAATCACTACTAAATCATTTACTGGATTGAGAATAGTTCTATCAGATTATCAAATAGTCTTATTAGGTTGCTACAGATGAGTATCATGGCAAATCCAACAATCTAAAAATAGAAAATATCTCCCAAACGGTCGTGTTCTAGTTTATGGACTCTTGAAGATGAATGAACTTATTTGTGAGCAATATATTCATACGCTCGAAAAGATATCAGTTGTCTGTTAAATACTTTCACATTGCTTAAAGCAGTGGTCATAATTAGAGGAGTTTTACTGTATTACCGTTGACACGCTTCGTTCAATATATACGGTACTACCTGACCGTATTTCAAATGTTTCAATACACTTTCTTTAGGAAAATCTACCTTTTTATGGGACTGTTTCATGGACCAGCTTAAATAGATCTGGGTCTTCATAGCTTAGGACCAGTGTACTCAATAGTGTACTCTATAAAGGTATACATTTTAAGTTACGTTTATAAAAGCATTACTAGAGTTTAAAGGGTTAAATAGCCTTTCCAATAGTTCAGGTTTTAGGCATCATCATTTCAAATAACAACAACAGTAACAATATCTTCATCATCTTCATCCTATTAACCTATAGCATGTTATCATAGGTATTTGCTTCATCATTTAAGAATTGAATGAAAAAGGTATAAATAAAATCTTTTTAATAATAGTATCAAAAACCATTAAACATACGTCTGATAAATTCTCATAAATATATAATGTTATAATTACAATGCATGTATTATTAATAAATAAGTAATAATTATTAAAATACAAGCAAACTGGTCACAATTTATACCCATTCATAACCAATTATCTTTCTTACCACCTCATGGTTATAATTGGTCAGCATTAAATTACCAGTTTGATGAAACCACTAACTTTAACTTTAAAACTTTTAGTAGAAGAGGAAGTTTTATCTGCTGTGATAATCTTAAGGGAGGGAAAGTCTCCGGAAATGACGGTGTTTATAACGAACATATCATGCATGGAGGTCCCTTGCTGGCAAACCTTTTTTCGTTTCATGTATAGTCTCAATTATATCCCGAAGAAATTGAAGGAAGGGGTTATTATATCTTTATACAAAGGTTCGGGGAAGCTCTATGAACGAGTGCTACTAAAACGTATTAAGTTGAGCATCAGTAAATCCCTTAGCCCACTTCAAGGCGGGTTTCATGAAGGTATGGGGAGCTTAATGACATCTATGGTTTTGCGTGAAAGTGTAAAGTATTGCAGGGAAAACGGTAACACGGTCTACATTGGTTTCCTAGATGCACGTCAGGCATTTGACCGCGTGTGGCATCATGGTTTATTTTTCAAACTGTATGAGCTCGGTATTCCGCATAAACTCTGGCTAAATGTAACTGAAATGCATAGGGATATGTTTAGTTGTGTTCTTCACGAAGGCCTGGCATCATCTTGTTTTCCTGTTCTACAAGGCACGAGACAGGGGGTGTTTCCGTAACACGGTCATCGACGGATAGTCCAGAGATATGTGAATAATATTGCGTTTTGATTCCCTGCATGACCTATGGATATCGATCCAAGTTTCAAACCAGCAAAGATACTTCTTTTACATTACAAACCGTAACCCTTGTTCTTCATAACTTTGCTTTTAGAGGCAATAGAAGGACAAAATAAAAACCAAAGCAAATCGGAGACATCAAGCTTGATTATGATATAAATTTTAATAATAATTATATATGATAACTTATGAATATTAATGAGGAAGTATAAAAAAACTCCGCTTTTTTAGAAAAGGCAGCTTGTTGGTTCGTCTTCGAGGCCTATTAATGCACTAAAAATATTGAATTCAGGTTTATATTGCTCGTTGGGGTCCTCAAAAGTTCTCATTTAGACCAGTGTTGCAATATCAATCCTAAAATTTCCATTTTTCCGTTTTTCAAGTTTCACACCGATGATGTTTCAGCTAGGTTACTTATGGAAAAACATTTCATACGGGTATTTAACCCAAACTTAAACAGAATTTGATAACGTCATTTGGCGCCGTCTTTATGACGTTATGACGTCGTTACTGCGGCGTTACCGAGTAACGTCATTGCTATGTATTTATTGTTATTCCCATGATGAGTATTAACGAAACCGGTAGGGAATAAAAATGTAAAGCTACACCAGTGGTGTCAGTTTATCTTTTATATAAACCATATTATATATATATCACGAATAGAAAAGGTCAATTACTGGAAAATCTCTCTTAAGTTATTGAAAGTGCATATTTGATTGTTTCCAAGTCTTACTTAACTGCATTTAAAGCTATATAGTAGAATCCCCTCTCTCCGGAGAGAGGAGGCTGTCGACCCAGAGGGACACGATAGCCCTTCTCTACAATAGATAGGGTCCAAGGGTCCTGAGTGATAGTGCGTCACATTTATGAAGGGTCGGATCGGAAAGGGCAGAAAGGGCGAGTCCCTAGGGCTAGAGCCTAGAAGGCCCATAACCCTTAGGGTGGGAAGAGAAGGAACCCTGAGATGCCAGTCCCGAGTTAGGGGAAAGGGAAGGGTCCTAACCGGCTCTTGGCCGGGCTCCGCTGAGGGGAAGAATAGGATCTGGTTGTCTTACCTTTCTTTGGAGGTCCCGTAATAGGCTTACATTCAACCTTAGGGATTTTCCAAGAAACGCAGACTGGAAGCGGGAGGGTTCCTGGTAGAAGCCCACAGCTCGTCCTTCGACATGTACTGCAGACTAGAGGAAGGTGTCACGGCGACAGAGGATCATATTCGCTGTCGATGTGAGCCCTTGACCCAAGGCCAGTTGGGTATGAAAGGCACTTAGTAACCTCGGATTCAAGCTCCACAGAGAAGGCCGCAGATAGGAGGTCAATTTTGAAGCGACCCCAATATGTTGGCCCTGATGCAACTCCCGACGCTAAAGAAGTGTGTGTGTGTGAGAGAGAGAGAGAGAGAGAGAGAGAGAGAGAGAGAGAGAGAGAGAGAGAGAGAGAGAGAGACATTGGGAGAGGAAGGCATGCCCACCCTGGGGCTGTCGGAATCAAGTGACGGGATCTGATCAAACATCCCAGGCCGACTTTCAATTGAAGCCGGAGGCCTGAGAGATAGATACCCAAGGAGCCCTTGTCCACCCAGTAGCAGGGCTGGCACTAAAATCTTTGTCCAGGTCAGGCAAACGGGAAATAAGTCCTCTGGAAGGAGAAAGAGACTCCCTAAACTTAATTAGGTTAGGGAGGTCCATTTTTTGACTGACACTAGCACGGAAGAGAATAGAGGACTCCTGTGAATAGGATTCGGGGGTCTAGGGCAGACAAGAGGGTGGGATGATTCTAAAACAATCTTCACACGCCTTCTCCATAGACAAATATTGATGTTCAGAATTCTCCCTCCAGAGATGAACTCATAACATACCCTGAGTGGGGTGTAAGCCAGAACGGGCTTGTGGAGGGGGAGCCGAGAGGAAATGGGAATGGGGATCACTGAAGGGGGGGGGGCACGGAAGAGAATAGAGGACTCCTGTGAATAGGATTCGGGGGTCTAGGGCAGTCAAGAGGGTGGGATGATTCTAAAACAATCTTCACACGCCTTCTCCATAGACAAATATTGATGTTCAGAATTCTCCCTCCAGAGATGAACTCACAACATACCCTGAGTGGGGTGTAAGCCAGAACGGGCTTGTGGAGGGGGAGCCGAGAGGAAATGGGAATGGGGATCACTGAAGGGGGGGGGGCCCATGACCTTGCTGGTCAGGTCGCCAGTAAGGTGAAGCTTGCTGGTTCCCAGATATGAGTGTCGGCTTGCAAGAGCGACCAGCCGGCGAATCTGAGGAGGAAGACGTTGTCTTCTTAATGGTAAGACCTCGATCTGCGCCTGCGATGAATGCGGCGCGAGTGCCGATTCCCATTAGAAGAATAAGAAGGGTTTAGCGCCTCCTACTTCTAAGAAGACGAAGAGTAATTGCAGGGTCTAGATGACCGAGAAAGTCTAGACTTGGCCAGAGCAGATTCCAGATTAACTTTCACCACTGTAATGCGATGTAGAGACAGTAGAAAAGATTGGACTGGTAGATTTACCGGTCCACTTCGGTATACCGGACCGGGACACTGGAGGACTGGTAGAGAGCAAACTTGGGACACCGGGCCAATGAATACCCAGTGACATCATTGGGCCGGGGTTCGGTAGACCGGTCTGCCGGTGACGTCATGAAACAGAAGCACAAACACCAGGACACCGGGGACCGGGGACGAATAACTGGGCCTAGATTAACCGGGACCAGGCAAAATTCTCCAGACAACAAGCAGACCGGGAGACCTGGCAATAAGAGGACCCGGGATCAGAACAAAGGGCACCATTCAAGAGGTAAACGGGGCAGCAGTTGGGTGCCGAGCTGCAACTAACAACTGGGAGAACAGGGGCTTGTTGACGAAAGAGATTTTAAAGAAGAAGCAGGCTTCGTCTGAGCTTTAAAGGACAGTGATTTGTCTGTGGCGAGGGAATCGCTGACCAAAGAGAAGAAAATTTATTCCGTCGATCAGCAAGCTCCCAAGTCTCCCCTGTCCAGAGGGATGAAACTCGACAGGGAGCTGACACACTTTATGAGTTGTCCAGTCTGCCACGAAATATCCGCAAGAAGCCTTACGTTGCTCTGGCATGCTGTGGTAAATAATCGAGCAAATACATAAGACATTGCGAGTAATTTCAAAGTCACCCAAGGCTAATATGGGTAAACATAAGCTGATGATTGTTTCTATTGTATTGCAAAACACTCATAAAAGTAATATTCTTCATAAAAACATGCACGTGGCTTAATTCCTCCGCTGTATTTTCTTACAAGAAATGTGTTGTTCACATACATGTATATTGCAATATAATAGAAAAACTTACTTTCCTATAACAGTTTACATTCTCATTAATATTCTCGATTTTGAAAATAATTATCTACATATTTATATACATGAACATCAATATCTCTGTTTCAGTCAGTATCAAGCTCTGTACTGGTTAACTAAAATAATTTCACAATGAAGAAAATATTCCAAAATAGGGAATTAATGTAATACATAAATACTTGAACTGCTCTGATCTAATATTTCGACCACTAAGAGCCTTTTTCAAAGATTATCATGTCGAAATACACGTCATATTTTTGTTACATGCATTCAGCCATAAAATCAAAATCAAAGAGAATAACATTATTCTCTTTGATTTTATGGCTGAATGCATGTAACAAAAATGTGACGTGTATTTTGATATGATAATCTTTGAAAAAGGCCCTTAGTGGTCGAAATATTAGACCAGAGCATTTCAAGTATTTATGTAAAATAATTTCAGATAAAAAGAACAGCTCATTCAAGTGTGTTTATTTTTACATCTCAATGATATTCATAAATATGCATTAATATTCATGAACCCAAAGTAATGATCCTCTGCTCTTGTCAATTTTTGTTTAATATCTTGTATTTTACGTAAAATAAATAATAGAAAAGATAGTACACTCGAAACAATGCTAAATATAGTGCCCATGTAAAATTGCTTTTTCACGCACGTTCTATGCAAATTAGAATTACATATCATATTCAATCTATATGTCTCTGCTTTACTTTGGTTCATGTCTTGTCCTTCTATTGCCTCTTAAAGCAAAGTTATAACGCATTTTCTTAATCAAGGTAGTTTCAAAATTTACCTCCGGTTACCGTAGAAACCGTTTGATAAAACATAGCTGGGACACAATTATTTTGGGAGAATGCTCAAAATGTATTCTGAGGACCCCAATGAACAATTTAAACCTAAGCTCAATATTTTTGTGCAACAATAAGCCTCTAAGACAACAAGAAGCTTCCTTTTCTAAAAAAGCGAAAAAAATACTTCATCAGTAATGTTCAACAGTAATCATATATGAATATTATTAAAATTATATATCATAATCAAGCTATATGTCTCTGCTTGACTTTGGTTTTTGTTTTGTCCTTCTATTGCCTCTAAAAGCAAAGTTATGACGCATTTTCTGAACCAATGATGTTTCGAAATTTACCTCGGGTTACCATGGAAATCGTTTAATAACACATAGATGGGACAAAATTATGTGGAGGAATGCTTAAAATGTGTTCTGAGGATCCAAACGAACAACTTAAAACTGAATTCAATATTTTTTGTGAATATAAGCCTCTCAAACTCCTAACAAAAACTCCCTTTTTTTACTAAAAAATGCATTTTTTAACTTCCTCATTAATATTCATAAGAATGCATTTATGAATATTAATAAAAACATATTCAAGCTATATCTCTCTGCTTTACTTTGGTACTTGTTTTGTCCTTATATTACCTCTAAAATCAAAGTAATGACGCATTTTCTGAACCAATGTTTACATTTGATACAGAATACATTAAACTGGTTCAACTGGTTGAACCCCTAACACACAGTTTGATTGGCTGTGTTACAACCCGTTTTGTAGTAACGTTGCAAATTGTAGTAATTACTACAAAACGGGTTACTACACTTTGCGTGAAACCCTCCCAACCCGTTTTGTAGTAACGTTGCAAATTGTAGTAATTACTACAAAGTGGGTTGGTATGCCAAATTCAATATGTAGTAAACTCCTATTACACCGAGCATGGTTGTGTGACTGCAACCAAATTTGGGGTGGTCCTTCATATTGACAATATCAGAGTGCACAGTAAAAATATTTCCGATACCTTGCCTACTTAATGAAATAGAGTCAAAAACAGTTTACTACATTTCGTATGGGACCTTGCGACCCGTTTTGTAGTAACGTTGCAAATTGTAGTAATTACTACAAAGTGGGTTACTACAGTTTGTTTAAAAACAAGACAACTCATTTTGTAGTAATTGTGCATAAATATTAAATGATATAATATAAAATGATTAAATATTATATAATACAATATATATAATATATAATTTAAAAAAAAAAAAATATCAATAAAAAAACAATACCATGAAATTCAATTTTCAATTTCAATTTCAATCAATTTTATTGCATTAAACATAATACAATGTTTATAGCAACTATTGTCAATTACAGATGGATATTCACAGAAATGTGGTGACACGTTAACAATTTCCATTTCTTTTCAGAGCCTAAAATAAAGTTCAAATACTTTCTATCAAAAAGATTCTTTACATTTATAATATATCCTGTCCAGCCTACGTCGATTTTCCGTCGTCAAGTCCAGCTTAATTTCATGATTGGGTCGTTTCTCCTGTCAATATTGCTGATCGTCCTTGGTCACGTGGTCAAAAGGTCGGTCGTCACGTGGATTGTGTCGATTTCTGAATGAATGGGTAGTTCATGTGTGTGTAAAGTTGCGTAAGTTGGCCTTATCTGTGATTCATGACGTATTCAGTATTTAGTTGTGGAATTATTGAAATCCTGTTTGGGTGAGTATTATTTGAGTTTATAGTTATTTGCCTGGTTTGCATTATCAGGAAGTCGCAATGTGTAATCGTGATACATGTGCATGCTAATTCTACATAGTATTTTTTGCAAAAATGCCGTCTGCTACAGAAATAAAATGACTTTTTGGCATATGTTCATAATATATAATATATATAATATAATATATAATATTTTACTACAGTTTGTGTTAAAACTTCACAACTCACTTTCTAGTAAACTTGCATGTATATGAAATGATATCTTATAAAATGATAAAATATCACATAATATTATATAATATATATATTTTTTATAAAAAAAATTATAATCGATAGGAAACCATACCATGAAATAAAATGACTTTTTGGCATATTTCTATAATATATAATAATATATAATATAATATATAATATTTTGTATTATGTATAATAATACTAATATAACATATAACAAAATGTTATAAACAATAATAACGTCGCTGAATGTAGTAATTACTACAAAACGGGTTACTACAATTTGCGTGAAACCCTCCCAACCCGTTTTGTAGTAACGTTGCAAATTGTAGTTATTACTACAAAGTGGGTTACTACAGTTTGTTTAAAAACAAGACAACTCCTTTTGTAGTAATTGTGCATAAATATGAAATGATATAATATAAAATGATTAAATATTATATAATATAATATATATAATATATAATTTTAAATAATATTTTTTTATCCATATAAAACAATACCATGAAATAAAATGACTTTTGGCATATGTTCATAATATATAATATTATATAATATAATATATAATATTTTACTACAGTTTGTGTTAAAACTTCACAACTCACTTTGTAGTAAACTTGCATGTATATGAAATGATATCATTTAAAATGATATCATTTAAAATGATAAAATATCACATAATATTATATAATATTATATAATATATATATATTTTTAAATTTTTATAGAAAAAATAATAATCGATAGGAAACAATACCATGAAATAAAATGACTTTTTGGCATATTTTTATAATATATAATATTATGTAATATAATATATAATATAATGTATTATGTATAGTAATACTAATAACATATAACAAAATGTTATAAACAATAATTACATCGCTGAATGTAGTAATTACTACAAAACGGGTTACTACACTTTGCGTGAAACCCTCCCAACCCGTTTTGTAGTAACGTTGCAAATTGTAGTAATTACTACAAAGTGGGTTGGCATGCCTAATTCAATATGTAGTAAACTCCTATTACACCGAGCATGGTTGTGTGACTGCAACCAAATTTGGGGTGGTCCTTCATATTGACAATATCAGAGTGCACAGTAAAAATCTTTCCGATACCTTGCCTACTTAATGAAATAGAGTCAAAAACAGTTTACTACATTTCGTATGGGACCTTGCGACCCGTTTTGTAGTAACGTTGCAATTTGTAGTAATTACTACAAAGTGGGTTACTACAGTTTGTTTAAAAACAAGACAACTCATTTTGTAGTAATTGTGCATAAATATGAAATGATATAATATAAAATTATTAAATATTATATAATATATAATATAATATATAAAATATATAATTTTTAATTTTTTTTTTATCCATATGAAACAACACCATGAAATAAAATGACTTTTTGGCATATGTTCATAATATATAATATTATATAATATAATATATACTATTTTACTACAGTTTGTGTTAAAACTTCACAACTCACTTTGTAGTAAACTTGCATGTATATGAAATGATATCATTTAAAATGATAAAATATCACATAATATTATATAATATTATATAATATATATATTTTTTAAATTTTTATAGAAAAAATTATAATTGATAGGAAACAATACCATGAAATAAAATGACTTTTTGGCATATTTTAATAATATATAATATTATATAATATAATATATAATATTATGTATTATGTATAGTAATACTAATAACAAATAACAAAATGTTATAAACAATAATTACATCGCTGAATGTAGTAATTACTACAAAACGGGTTACTACACTTTGCGTGAAACCCTCCCAACCCGTTTTGTAGTAACGTTGCAAATTGTAGTAATTACTACAAAGTGGGTTGGCATGCCTAATTCAATATGTAGTAAACTCCTATTACACCGAGCATGGTTGTGTGACTGCAACCAAATTTGGGGTGGTCCTTCATATTGACAATATCAGAGTGCACAGTAAAAATCTTTCCGATACCTTGCCTACTTAATGAAATAGAGTCAAAAACAGTTTACTACATTTCGTATGGGACCTTGCGACCCGTTTTGTAGTAACGTTGCAAATTGTAGTAATTACTACAAAGTGGGTTACTACAGTTTGTTTAAAAACAAGACAACTCATTTTGTAGTAATTGCGCATAAATATGAAATGATATAATATAAAATGATTAAATATTATATAATATATAATATAATATATATAATATATAATTTTTAAAAAAAATTTTTTTTATCCATATGAAACAACACCATGAAATAAATTGACTTTTTGGCATATGTTCATAATATATAATATTATATAATATAATATATAATATTTTACTACAGTTTGTGTTAAAACTTCACAACTCACTTTGTAGTAAACTTGCATGTATATGAAATGATATCATTTAAAACGATAAAATATCACATAATATTATATAATATTATATAATATATATATTTTTTAAATTTTTATAGAAAAAAATCTAATCGATAGGAAACAATACCATGAAATAAAATGACTTTTTGGCATATTTTTATAATATATAATATTATATAATATAATATATAATATTTTGTATTATGTATAGTAATACTAATAACATATAACAAAATGTTATAAACAATAATTACATCGCTGAATGTAGTAATTACTACAAAACGGGTTACTACACTTTGCGTGAAACCCTCCCAACCCGTTTTGTAGTAACGTTGCAAATTGTAGTAATTACTACAAAGTGGGTTGGCATGCCTAATTCAATATGTAGTAAACTCCTATTACACCGAGCATAGTTGTGTGACTGAAACAAAATTTGGGGCGGTCCTTCATATTGACAATATCAGAGTGCACAGTAAAAATCTTTCCGATACCTTGCCTACTTAATGAAATAGAGTCAAAAACAGTTTACTACATTTCGTATGGGAAATTGCGACCCGTTTTGTAGTAACGTTGCAAATTGTAGTAATTATTACAAAGTGGGTTACTACAGTTTGTTTAAAAACTTGACAACTCATTTTGTAGTAATTGTGCATAAATATTAAATGATATAATATAAAATGATTAAATATTATATAATATATAATATAATATATATAATATATAATTTAAAAAAAATAAAAATTTAACCACATAAAACAATACCATGAAATAAAATGACTTTTTGGCATATGTTCATAATATATAATATTATATAATATAATATTTAATATTTTACTACAGTTTGTGTTAAAACTTAACAACTCATTTTGTAGTAAACTTGCATGTATATGAAATGATCTCATTTAAAATGATAAAATATCACATAATATTATATAATATTATATAATATATATATATTTTGAATTTTTATAAAAAAAATTATAATCGATAGGAAACAATACCATGAAATAAAATGACTTTTTGGCATATTTTTATAATATATAATATAATATATAATATTTTGTATTATGTATAATAATACTAATAACATATAACAAAATGTTATAAACAATAATTATATCGCTGAATGTAGTAATTACTACAAAACGGGTTACTACACTTTGCGTGAAACACTCCCAACCCGTTTTGTAGTAACGTTGCAAATTGTAGTAATTACTACAAATTGGGTTGGTATGCCAAATTCAATATGTAGTAAACTCCTATTACACCGAGCATGGTTGTGTGACTGCAACCAAATTTGGGGTGGTCCTTCATATTGACAATATCAGAGTGCACAGTAAAAATCTTTCCGATACCTTGCCTACTTAATGAAATAGAGTCAAAAACAGTTTACTACATTTCGTATGGGACCTTGCGACCCGTTTTGTAGTAACGTTGCAAATTGTAGTAATTACTACAAAGTGGGTTACTACAGTTTGTTTAAAAACAAGACAACTCATTTTGTAGTAATTGTGCATAAATATGAAATGATGTAATATAAAATGATTAAATATTATATAATATATAATATAATATATATAATATATAATTTTTAAAAAAATTAATTTTTAACTACATAAAACAATACCATGAAATCAAATGACTTTTTGGCATATGTTCATAATATATAATATTATATAATATAATATATAATATTTTACTACAGTTTGTGTTAAGACTTCACAACTTACTTTGTAGTAAACTTGCATGTATATGAAATGATATCATTTAAAATGATAAAATATCACATAATATTATATAATATTATATAATATATATATTTTTTAATTTTTTATAAAAAAAATTGTAATCGATAGGAAACAATACCATGAAATAAAATGACTTTTTGGCATATTTTAATAATATATAATATAATATATAATAATAAGGGTAATCACACAAACTTAAAATGCAAGTAATGCCAAGCTCACTTGCATGAACGTGTGTAGCACTGTGTCCAATTATTATCCCTTATCGCCGGTCCTAATCGCCTTTTAAACCTTAACCCTTTCCAATTTTGGTTATATCTATAACAATTCTAAATACCTAATAAATATTCATTGACCAAATAGTTATAATGAAATATGGACGGTGGAATATTGTAGCATTTTAGAAATTGATCTATAATTTTTCATTAACAAGCAGGAGCCATTTGATCTGGGTCTTATCTGTTTGCAAATACGTGAAAATGCGTTTATATGAAGGAACGTGTTAAATAATCCATGAATATCCGTGTAAACAATGGCTATTTACAATGGCAACTGTACACTAGCTGGATGTTTTGGTATTGTAGAAACTGTAGAGTCTATTGTAACTTCATAAGCAAACACAACAGGCCCAGATTTGAGACGGATGCTACAGTAGAGCCATATGCTATGGGTCTACTGTTCTCAAATTCGTATTTATGTAGTAACTGATCAAAAGCGACTGTTCAGAGTAGACCCAGATCCGGCGGCCCCTTTAATACCTGCTTGATCCTCGGAGTCGTCTGATCAGGGTCCACACTTTTTTAGCTACTTGGACTATATAGCTCTGAATAGTTTTGTATTTGGCAAAACAATAACCCATATCAATTATAATTATTTCTTATAAAATAGCCATAATGTAAAAGACTAATACATGGTATCTTCTGTCATGTACTAAAAAAGTTAAAATAATTGCAAAAGGTTTGACAGGGCATTTCCACCAGATAAAAAGACAATGAATATTCATGTAAGATATAGTGATTTTATGAATACTAATTATCTGTTGTTTTATTAAGACATGTGGACAAGATATCAACAGAATCCGATCTATATCATTTTATGCACAAACAGCAGACTCCTATCTAATAGTTTCGTTTGGGTCTATCCTATTTGCAAAGGTATAGATGTGTGTCTATCTCCAGTAAAGAGTTATGCATGTAGTCGTAATTATCATTTCTTAAATATTCATTAACCCTTAACTCTATGAATATTCATGTAAGAAATAATTGCATTATGAAAAGTAATTAGAATTATTATTAAAATAGCATATGGTCACAGGAAGGTTTGGCCATGGCAGAAACTGGGCTTACTCTGTTTGCAAAGGCGTAGAACGATGTATTTATGGAGTAAAGGGATATTAAGCGGGTTATGCAGGTCCAGTCTGTGGTTTGGAAATATTGACAAATACTCTCCTGGGTCTTAGAAATTTTCAACAAAATCTAGGCCCATAACTCCATCAATGTTCATTGCGATTGGATGAAAACTCGTCAGATGCACAAGTGAACACCCTGAATAATATAATCACAAAGAGTCATGTTGTTTCTAGGATAAATGCTTTTAAAGTTGTTAAAATTCAATGTTCACAAAATCAAGGTCCATTACTTTGTTAATATGCGACACAAACTTAAAATTCTTATTTTCACAAACCAGCTTTAAATAACCTTGTAGGAGATATGGCCTAGACGCGAAGCGTGACAGACGGACCGACAGAATCGAGAAAAGCTATAGTCCCCCAACTACTAAATGGTGGGGGACTAATAATGAAATCATGAATATTAGTTATATTAATGGTTGTAATAGCATATGGACACACTAACGTTTTTGGTCATTGCAGAAACTGTAGAATCATTATCGATAATATATCATAAACAGAGTAGACCCTGATCAGACGGCTTAAACGGGAGTCGCCTGATCTGGGTCTACTCTGTTTGCATAGGCATAGAAAGGCATATTCATGGAGTAAAGATTTAAAATGCTGCGTTATGGTCAATTCATAATGTAAACTACAAAATTCTAAACGCTTTCTTTTCTCTTTTATATGATCTTTTTTGGTATATTTATTCGAAGAGCTTGGGTCTTAAAAAGTCTACGGCAAAATGGGTTAATAGTAAAGAAATTATAGTCAAAGTTTTATAAGGACAAGGGGGTCATTTGCTCTATATCGCTCACCTGAATTACGACTTGAACTGAAATTTACACACAGTTTGGATCAAGATCTGATACGAAATTAATGACTGGCTGACCAAGATCCAAGCTGCTTACAACTTGTGACAATTTTGTCTTAGGTCAAAATGCCTAAATCTGATCTTTTAGAAATTCAAGCAGAAGACAATTCTAAAGCAGACATCCTGGTAAGGTTTTGAAAGATCCCATGATTAACTGCGAGATTAGTTTTTATTGAAACGTGTGATAGAAAATTCCAACTAGTATTTGATTTTATTGTAATTATTTACTGCATTGTAATATATTATCTCCAGTCGGCACACATATATTTGATCGAAATTCAAAATGTCCATGTTTCATTTTACTGCAGACAACACTCTTGATTTACAGTCAACTGCGGGTCATTTTCATGTCACTATGTGTTCCAACTACCTTTTGCACTCTTAGCAATTAACTGTTTCAATGCCTGAGAATTGCCGTTATATTTCCGTCTGCTTCAAGTTTAAGAATGGACGTTTGTTCAATGTCTTTGCAAAAAGATAAACAGTGTGTCAAACAGTTTGGATCCTGATGAGAGGCCGAGCTACACGTCGTCTCATCTGGATCCAAAACTGTTTTGCATATGATATTACAGACCCGTTTATGGCTTTGAATGGGTTAATGTCTGCAAATATTGTCGCCTGCTTCATTTTTTCCTTCCATATCTATTCAAAAATAAATGTCAGAGTGAAAAACAGTTTTGACCCTGATGAGTGCCAAGTTACTCGGCGTTTCATATGGATCCAGAATGTTTGCAAAGCTTGTTATAAATGCTACGAACCAAAGCAAACGCAACTTGAACAAAACGCATACCTTTTTAGAGGGACAGCTCCTTTTATTATACTTAAACATGCCTTACCCGGCCATTTTACACATAATTTTACCCATAATTTCGGCGAATAATTTTTCTTCTATTGTAATTTGATGTGTTCGGGATATTCAAATATGTATATGTGTTCAGCTGAACATATTTTAAATGAGGCTATGTGTTTTATAATGTCCAAGCTGGTCTAAAACGGCCGGAAGTCAGTTTAAAATGATGATTTGTGTATGTACATGTATATATATACCTAACTATATTGATGCATGACACTTTAACAAAATATTCTGTCTGTATGTCATATAATTTATAGGAGACACACACTAAACGGGACACCTAAAGAAGATAGACATTAAGAAAGAGAGGGAGATTGCGTGCGTGCGTGCGTGCGTGCGTGCGTGCGTGCGTGTGTGTGTGTGTGTGTGTGTGTGTGTGTGTGTGTGTGTGTGTGTGTGTGTGTGTGTGTGTGTGTGTGTGTGTGTGTGAGAGACAGAGAGAGAGAGACAGAGACAGAGACAGACAGACAGACAGACAGACAGACAGACAGAGACAGACAGAGACAGACAGAGATAGAGAGAGAGAGAGAGAGAGAGACAGAGAGAGACACAGAGAGATATAGACAGACAGTGGCAGAAAGACAGAAAGACAGACAGACATAAAGAGAGAACAAGAGGGAGATGATGGCCCTGATATCGCTCACCAGAGTGCCATTGACAGCAGACATTTCTAACAGATAACTGCAAAAATCAGTGTTATAACCCTATCAGTGCTAAGCATGACTTGACTGAAATTAGCACAGTTTGGATTCTGATCTGATACATTTGTAACTTCATAATTATGAACTTCATAATTATGTGGTTTGTACAAGAGGGTTAATTGAAAGATTGGTATGTATTAAAAACAGTGTGAACAAACAGACAATAATTCTGAAGCAGACATCAACTAGAGTATAGTGCAGGTGAACTTCAACTTGACATCTCAAGATAACTAGCTGGCTAGCTAGTGGTTCAAAGGGTAACCTTTATACTGTAGAAGTCTATTTTAAAATATAACCCACATGGCAGGGCCAAATTTAACCTCAGAACATTGATATTAACACAATTCATAAAGGTATACTAAGTAAATCTATACACCAAATATCTAAGCTCTGGAACATGCAGTTTTTGGCAAGAAGATTTTTAAAGTTTTTCCTATGCCTAACTAATGAACCAAGCACTCTGTAACAGACAGCTGGTACAACAGTCTGCTTAAAAAAACTAGCCACCCCTGGGGCGGGGCCAATTTTGACCCCAGGGGCATAATTTATATAACTTTTGTAGAGGACCTAAACATGATGCTATATGCCAAATATTAAAGCTGAGAACCTTGTAGATTCAGAGGAGAATATTTTTAAAGTTTTCACTATGTTTCTATTGAAAACTTGACAACCCTGGGGCGGGGCAAATTTTGACCCCAGGGGCATAATTTATATAACTTTTGTAGAGGACCTAAATATGATGCTATATGCCAAAGATGAAAGCTGAGAACCCTGTAGATTCAGAGGAGAAGATTTTTTTTAAAGGTTCAAATTGTTGACGAACGACGACGAACGACGCACGACGAACGTCATCGGACATCAGGCGATCACAATAGCTCACCCTAAGCACTTTATGCTCTGGTGAGTTAAAAACAGAGATAGTGAGGAAGAGAGCGAGACAGGTAGACAGAAACAGACAGACATGCAGAGAAAAAAGAGAAAATGAGCGGGAGAGAGAGAGGAAGACAGAGAGAGGAAGACAGACAAACAGGCAGTAGTCAGACAGAGAGAGCTAGAGAGCAAGAGAGACATGCAGACAGAGAGACAGACAGAGACAAACAGAGAAAGAAGTGCAGACGATAAGACCATATCTGTCTCTAAATAAGACAATATACTCTTACTCGTCCGAAGGTGTGAAGATGAAAAATCAATGACATTATGAAAGTAATTCAGATGGAAGGGGCTTGTTTTGGTCTTTTTCGGAAAAACTTTTTAAAACAAGAGGGTGATTGGCCCTATATCGCTCACTTGAGTTACAGTAATATATTTTTTTAAGTGGACAACATTTCTAGCAGATCACAGAAACTTAGTGCATTGCTTTCTTCCTTTCACCGCTGAATCAACTTGAACTAAAATTGACACACAGTCTGGATTCAGATCTAATACCAAGTAACTGTCTGACCACGATCTAAACTGTTTACAATTTAGGTCAAACTGCCTAAAACTGATCTTTTAGAAATTCAAATGACAACAAATCTGAAGCAGACGACATTACAGATCTCTTTGGAAGAGCTTGCTTAAAGGCATGTCTAAGCTCCTTATATAAGTGACCCCTATATACACAGTATCCACCTGTGCTGATTGATTTCCTTGAGTGCTCCTGCAGTGTCCAGTCAGGGTCAGTGACCATATGAGATAAAGTTATGCAATTATACCTTGATCCAGGTAGATAGGCAAATAAAATGCTAGGCAATATTTAATGCCAGTTTTTGTGTGAAATGACCAATTAAAATATCCATAAAAATATTTTAACCCCTTCTCTCATATAAACCTGTTTTTACGCAAACAGAGTAGACCAAGTTTAAACAGCTCCTATAGAAGCCGTTTGATCAGGGTCTGCTCTGTTACAGAAATAATGTGTTCTTACGGATTAAAAATAAGAGTAGAACCAGATCAGACGGCTCCTATAGAAGCTGTCTGATCAAGGTCTGCTCTGTTTGCTTTTGACAAGATATAGATTTGATTTTACAGTTTTTATCAAAGCTTAAACTTCTCTTTATGGAAATGACGTGTTTTACGCATCAGCAAACAGAGTAGACCCAGATCAGTTTTTGTCAAAGCAAACGGGAAAGGGTTAATAGGCGTTTAGAAATAATTCTAGCTCTAGGTGTGAATATTTTAAAATCAGCCAATTAAACGAGTCAATAGTTTTTTTAACAATCTAAATTGAGAAGATTACTCATTTTTTGAGTAACATTAATTATTAATTTACAATAATTTTGATTAACTTAAAACATTATTTGTTTTCAAAATCAAATTAAAATAAATACAATTAATAGCAAGGAGAAAATCTTTATTAAACACCTAAATTTCAACTAAATACAATTGATAAAGACTATATTACATGACTCGCATAATAAAAAACTATTAAAATAAATGATCCTAATGATACTAAATACTTTTTTTCAATCGCATAAATTAACTGCAGAAACAAACATAACATTATGCAAAGACCTATGATAGCATCCAGTACAATTTGCAACGTTACTACAAAACGGGTCGCAAGGTCCCATACGAAATGTAGTAAACTGTTTTTGACTCTATTTCATTAAGTAGGCAAGGTATCGGAAAGATTTTTACTGTGCACTCTGATATTGTCAATATGAAGGACCACCCCAAATTTGGTTGCAGTCACACAACCATGCTCGGTGTAATAGGAGTTTACTACATATTGAATTTGGCATACCAACCCAATTTGTAGTAATTACTACAATTTGCAACGTTACTACAAAACGGGTTGGGAGGGTTTCACGCAAAGTGTAGTAACCCGTTTTGTAGTAATTACTACATTCAGCGATGTAATTATTGTTTATAACATTTTGTTATATGTTATTAGTATTACTATACATAATACAAAATATTATATATTATATTATATAATATTATATATTATAAAAATATGCCAAAAAGTCATTTTATTTCATGGTATTGTTTCCTATCGATTATAAAATTTTTTATAAAAATTTAAAAAAATATATATTATATAATATTATATAATATTATGTGATATTTTATCATTTTAAATGATATCATTTCATATACATGCAAGTTTACTACAAAGTGAGTTGTGAAGTTTTAACACAAACTGTAGTAAAATATTATATATTATATTATATAATATTATATATTATGAACATATGCCAAAAAGTCATTTTATTTCATGGTATTGTTTTATATGGATAAAAAAATATTATTTAAAATTATATATTATATATATTATATATATTATATTATATAATATTTAATCATTTTATATTACATCATTTCATATTTATGCACAATTACTACAAAAGGAGTTGTCTTGTTTTTAAACAAACTGTAGTAACCCACTTTGTAGTAATTACTACAATTTGCAACGTTACTACAAAACGGGTTGGGAGGGTTTCACGCAAATTGTAGTAACCCGTTTTGTAGTAATTACTACATTCAGCGACGTTATTATTGTTTATAACATTTTGTTATATGTTATATTAGTATTATTATACATAATACAAATATTATATATTATATTATATATTATTATATATTATTAAAATATGCCAAAAAGTCATTTTATTTCATGGTATTGTTTCCTATCGATTATAAAAAAAATTATGAAAATTTGAAAAATATATATATTATATAATATTGTATAATATTTAATCATTTTATATGATATTATTTCATATACATGCAATATTACTACAAAATGAGTTGTGAAGTTTTAACACAAACTGTAGTAAAATATTATATATTATATTATATATATTATATATTATGAACATATGCCAAAAAGTCATTTTATTTCATAGTATTGTTTTATATGGATAAAAAAAATTTTTTTTTAAATTATATATTATATATATTATATTATAAATTATATAATATTTAATCATTTTATATTATATCATTTCATATTTAAGCACAATTACTACAAAATGAGTTGTCTTGTTTTTAAACAAACTGTAGTAACCCACTTTGTAGTAATTACTACAATTTGCAACGTTACTACAAAACGGGTCGCAAGGTCCCATACGAAATGTAGTAAACTGTTTTTGACTCTATTTCATTAAGTAGGCAAGGTATCGGAAAGATTTTTACTGGGCACTCGGATATTGTCAATATGAAGGACCACCCCAAATTCGGTTGCAGTCACACAACCATGCTCGGTGTAATAGGAGTTTACTACATATTGAATTTGGCATACCAACCCAATTTGTAGTAATTACTACAATTTGCAACGTTACTACAAAACGGGTTGGGGGGGATTCACGCAAAGTGTAGTAACCCGTTCTGTAGTAATTACTACAATTTGCAACGTTACTACAAAACGGGTTGTAACATGGCTGTGCGAAGCCCTCGTACTTTCACCGGAGCATTTAAGCTTGTATTTGTCGCTTAGCTTTCTTAAATCTGTTATCCTACATAAACAGAATAAAGAACGTCTGGAGTCAGATTTAACATCCCTATAAACATATAAACACCCATCCCAACAAAGACAAAGAACTAAAATTAAAACAACACGGCAACAATAAACACGACTGGATGCGTGCATTACTCATAAATGGTAAGGGAATCTTCTCAAATAACTAAACTATTCTGATGTATTGTAATTAGACTTCCTTGATTTTATCTTATTTTCCTAATTTTTAAGAGCTATCTGTACAGAGAATTTCTCTTAAAATGAATGAACTTGCACATTTGGATGGCAATTATGATAAAGTACATGCTTCTTTGCTACTTATGAACGTTCAAATGACAAACTGTGTGTATCGCCTTGCTTGTATCCGCCCAAAGCTGGCTTGAGAAAATGCAGGAATTCTGAGTTAGGGCTTTCAATCGCGATGCACTGTCTCTTACATAGTTGGGCCCGGTATATTTATGGTAATAAGCATTCGAAAATCAAATGTAGGGTACAAAAATTGGCCGAGGTTTGTCGAATTGGTGCGAAGGGGTTTTAGGGCCAAGAAGTAATAAATGAAATGGTATTGGGTATTTTAGCTTTAGAGGTCACATCTCGAGCGGCTGATCGACAGAAACAAAATTCATAGCGTCGTCTCGAGTTGGTCAGCTCAGTTATTTTGAAAACAGGGCGGGAAATATCTCGAAAGCGAAGTAAATAACTGACTGATTGATGTGGCAGTCGACGATGAAAATACGGTCAGAAAAACAAGAATCACAGTTTCCGTTTTCAGCATTTTATCATTGAAAATAAAAATGTGCATGTGCGTACACATTATCATGCAAAATGTATCTGGAAAACTGAATTATTTAAACCTATTCAGTTTAAAGCGAAAACTTGATATATTTAGAAATCCACATGATGCTTGAAAGAACCAGCTCTAAGGAATAAGAATTTGAATTAAGCATTTTCTTTAGACAGGGTAACATTTGTGTTATTCTCAAATAAAACAATTATCATTATTTCAAAATTTAATAATAAAAAAACCTCATGGTTTGGCCTTAAGAAGTTTTTCCCTCTGTGAATATTTCACCAGTACACCGAAAATATCTTCGTTTCTTACATACATATCAATTTACGTGTATGCAGACAGGTGTGTGTACAAACTATCTCGACCCGTTTTAATCGTTTCTTAGAAAACAAGGTTATGCAATTGATAACAGTTTTTATTAAGGGATTCTTACAGGATTCTTAAGGAAGTAATTTCTCAGATGGAAAGATTGGACAAATATGTGCTGTAATTGCTGGATTTGCTGTCGAAGGATCTCCTACTTTCAGAACATGTGTACTTCATATCAGCAGGTGTTATAAGCGCTTGAGTGGCGGTCGTAAAAAGTCGCCCCGTGTTGTTTAACTTTCTGTTCCTTCGGCGTTGCACTTTTAATAACTGCTGATAAGGTTACAATATTTGGAATGACATGATAATTACTTCTATACATAAGTTAACTGTTTCCACAAATACTGGGTACGGGATTATAAATTGCGTGCACAATATACGATTGCTTTAACACTTTTCCTCATAAATACGTGTTTCAACGTATTTGTAAACAGAGTAGACCCATATCAGACGTCTGCTATAGGAGCCCTCTGATCAGGCTCTGTTTGTTAGTGGAATTTGGTAGACCTGTTTCCCTACTTTCTGAAATGGCTATAAAGCTCCACTTTCCATATTTCATTATAATTATTTTGTTCATGAATATTCAGTTGGTATTGAAATTTGGAATAAACATAGAACAGGAAACGGTTTAAGAAACGAATTATTTCTTCTAAATCAGACAAAAGGTCAAGATGTAAAACAAATATCTAAGGCATCCAAAATGTTACAACATCTGGGATAATATTGTTGAGTCATTTATAAAAAGATGTAAAAAGTAAAGTACCTAGTTATAGTCTACTTTCAGTCCGAATGACCGTTCAGCCGACTGTACATTTACTCCCCTGGTCATTGAGTCATTGGCCTACAATATTGAGCACTGCTAACATATGGCGCAATCATGCAGCCGCAGTACCGGCGAGTGACATCGGCCACATATCTCATTCAGCTTTTGATACTTCTCTAGCAGCAGATAACAACAATGCCCAATACATGTAAATTCAAATCACATACACAAAGGCAAACTAAAAGAATAATTTCAAAGTTATTTCTTCTGAATCTAATTTTCATTTCACATCAAAGGCAGTAATGTGCACAGCTACATAACGTATCAATATAAATTCAGAAACATACTGAAAAGATACCAGTAAATGTCTGTTAAAGATAAGAAAAATATCCCAGTTATTTAAGAGAAAATAACATTAAAATATGATACACAAAGAAATCAAAGCAACACTTTCAAACTGATAGTAAAGCCATGAGAATGTTTGTATAAGCCGGTTTTCATGTTTGTATAATCAGTGATATATGTACTAGCCGCTTGACATGTTTGTATAATCAGTGATGTACGCACTAGCCGCTTGTCATGTTTGTATAATCAGTGATGTATGTACTAGCCGGTTGTCATGTTTGTATAATCAGTGATGTATGTAATAGCCGGTTGTCATGTTTGTATAATCAGTGATGTATGTACTAGCCGGTTGTCATGTTTGTATAATCAGTGATGTATGTAATAGCCGGTTGTCATGTTTGTATAATCAGTGATGTATGTAATAGCCGGTTGTCATGTTTGTATAATCAGACAGACAGACAGACAATATCTTTATTTTCATCTCAGATACACAAGGTACAACATGAGGAATTTTTATAAATCGTTTTTAACATAAAATGAAAACATACATGTTGTCATGTTTGTATAAGCAGGGATGTATGTACTAGCCGGTTGTCCAGAGCATGTTGCAACTTGGTTCAATCCTACATGTTTTACTTATTCAGCATTTCTAATATACATATAGGACCTGAACTTTTAAAAACGACTCAATTATAAAGATTAATTAGTACTCCATTTACCCTTCCTAGCTCTGACTACATACTTAATTACTTAAACATGTGCTGAGAGTGGTGATGTATTAGTGTTAAGTATTTAGCAATATGCACAGCAAAAAGTAGATTGATGTACCTAATTGTCAGTGTAAAATACTTATGCATGTAGTTGAAATGTCTAACAGATGCATTTATCGTGTTTCCCCTATTTAACTCAATTTGTTTGCACTTTGGTTATTAGCCACTGAAACAGATTCTTATTTTCGTTCGTACTTTATAACAAGCGTGCTGATTTCTGATCCTTTGCTGTTTATTGGACCAGTATATATTGCCATTCGGTAAAATCAGATATGGTTACCTGTGTCTACCTTGCCAAAGGTGCACTGTAACATCGAATCATATAACCTACATACAAGTACGGAATGGTTTACTGTCTGATTCAAATTCACATTAACCAAACATCTGCCTCTCCTCCAGAGGATTTTACATCATTTATTGTAGAGAAAAGTGATACATGTAATTGATTCCGACAGATATGTCTATGGAATCAAGTTATACAGTGATTTTGCATGCGTGATTGTACGTATCGAATTTAAATTCAAGACAGTTTATCGATAAAACGCTTGTAATGATAAAAATGTAAAATACTTGCAACTTGGTAGTTGCAAGTATTAATTAATCAGACGAAAAACAGAAACATAACATCGTTTCAACACCCTTTAGCGATCACCTAATTAATAACATCGAGTTAAATAAGTAACTGCTGTCGAATATTTCTGAGACGTTTTCGGCTTCTTTATTACGTTTTTATTACTAACTTTTTTCTGCAGCTGTGGTAACACACTTTTGTAAATACTCAGGTGGTCGCTCTGGTTGCTGTCAAGCAAAGTAACCACCCAATCGGTCAATTGATTTATTACCAGAATCTTACAATTCCAGAAACAGTACGGCGATAAAATACAGACGGAACAATTTGCTTGTACATCTTATGGTTTTTAAAGAGTCCGTGTGTAGTGAGCAGCTCAATATAATCGCCAAAATAGAAATTAGGTGTATGTGCGTACTCGTTTGCAATCGTACGTCCGTGTAGGCCAGGCGAAATTACTACAACCAATAACGCTGTGTTTTAAATTACCAGTTTTCGGTGTAATTTGTCAAATATCATCAGTAGACTTCACATTTAGACATTACTTGTATATGTTGTGTATATACTTGTATACAACAATGAGGGTTTTCAATGCATGTACATCTTAATCAAGAGAAGAGTAGACATTATGTAAAGGACATATAACATCACCATTCTTTATAATTTCCATTCTCTTATAATCATTATAACAAAAGCATCCCTAATAACATTCCCCTAGAGGATGTTTTGCTTGCGCTAGATATCGACATGCTTTTTGCGGCTACCTAAGTTATTTGTATTCAATGGATATATACATGTATTGTAAGAATGAAGTAAGATGAAGAAGTACAAGTACATCTTAAAACCCAAACGTATTGTGTAAAAGAAGTAGATCTACGTATATTTCATAAAGACATTTAAAGTGTTATGTCTCATCCACAGACTGCCAGAATGTGTTTCATGCATATTGCACACACTTGTTAATGCTTAATATAGACCAATCGATCATAACACTATAGTCATTTGACCCTTTACCTCATGAATATTTACGTAAGAACTTTACGTAAGAAATGATGACTATGAATATTGATTTTTGACCATGGCAGAAATATATATTTTTTATAACCAAACAGAGCAGAATGGCATAGGGACCATCTGATCAGGGTCAAACCTCTGTTTGCAGCTACAGAGAACAATGAGAAACCCAAATTCAACTTTGTTTGAGACTTGGTCAGCAGTTTCTCAAAAGATTGAAAGAATCGGAAATAAGTGTAAATTGTAGATATTACACGGATCCTTCCGTTTCCGGATTTTAGACTTCACAGAGAACGAAGGCTTTGTTACAACCACTTTTGCAATAATAACCAGAATTGCAATAAATTTATTGCGAAACTGGGTCCAAATTCGTATTGCAATTACTTGACAACTTAAATGTTTATTGCGAAACTGGTAAGGATGTAACAAGTGATATAATTTGTATTGCAAGTTTTTGACAATCAGTTTCGCAATAAAACCCAGAATTGCAATAACCTTTTATACATTGGAGAAACGAGTTATTCATGCTTTGGCGGCAGTTGTTAACAGACGCGAACATCTTAAATGGACACATCCAAATGCCAGAAATGCCTAAATGGGTTTATCAGCGCATTACGAAACCAACCTTATATCGTCTGTTTCTGTTTGAACATTGGGGATTGACAGCATAGTCCCAACCACTTTGGCAATAAATTATTGCGAAACTGGTTGGGATGTAATGTAAAACGTGTCTAAATTTGTACTGCAATTACATGTACTTGACAAACACTTTTACAATAAAAAACCAGAATTGCAATAAATTCTTCTAGATTTATGATTTAAGTTACCGTTGCATTTCGGGTAGTTGCTAATAGTTGCAAACATCTGAATAGGACATACCCGAATGAAAACAAAGCCGAAATGGGCTTATCAGTAAATTAGGAAAACAACCATTTATCAGTGTTTTCTCTGTTTGAAACCTGCTGGATTGATAAATTAGTCGATTATAGGATTGTTTGTTTCGAAGGTAGTTGCAAACATCTTTCCAAAGCTAATTCGGATAATATGGAAGCCTAATAGGCTTATCAGCCATCTATGAAATTGCTCCAAAACTATCTGTTCTGAACTTATATATTCGAAAATTGACAGGAACGATAACAATGAAAACGAATTGGCCATAGTCTGCTAGATAAGACATCTTTTCAAGAATTACAAAATGTTTATTGCGAAACTTTTTGGGATGTAAAACGTGACAAAATTTGTATTGCAATTATTTGACAACCAGTTTCGCAATAAAACCCGGCGGCAGTTGTAAAAAGATGCGAACATCTCAAATTGA
Source organism: Azorinus chamasolen (assembly GCA_963576725.1). NCBI lineage: Eukaryota > Metazoa > Mollusca > Bivalvia > Cardiida > Solecurtidae > Azorinus > Azorinus chamasolen. The sequence goes on from OY755246.1 coordinate 73,364,182, forward strand.
CACATCCAAATGCCAACAAATATTCTGAAAATGGTTAGTAATTCAAACTGCAACACTACTCACGCCCCCTTGCACCGGCTTAAGCAGTATTCAATTTTCAAAACAAATAACATCAAAACTAATGATCCCGAAGGACCAGAAAATATAACAACACTGAGAATGAAGCCTATATGGGCTTATCAGCACATTATAAAACCAACCTAATATCGCCTCTTTCTGTTTGAACATTGGGGATTGACAGCGTAGTCACAACCACTTTTGCAGTAAATTTATTTCGAAACTGGTTGGGATGTAAAAAGTGTCTAAATTCGTATTGCAATTACTTGACACCAGAATTGCAATAAACTTTTCTACATTGGAGAAATGAGTTATTCATGTGTTGGCTGCAGATGTTAACAGACGCAAACATCTCAAATGGACACATCCAAATGCCAGAAAAGCTTAAATGGGCTTATCAGCGCATTATGAAACCAATCTTATATTGTCTGTTTCTGTTTGAACATTAGGGATTACCAGCGTAGTCCCAAAACACTTTTGCAATAAATTATTGCGAAACTGGTTGGGATGTAAGATGGGTCCAAATTCGTATTGCAATTACTTGACAACCAGTTTTGCAATAAAAACCAGAATTGCAATAATCTTTTCTAGATGACAGAAATAAGTTAGGGTTGCGTTTAGTAGTTGCAAACATCTTCAAATCACATGCCCAGATGAAAACAAAGCCCAAATTGGCTTATCAGTAACGTAAGAAACCAATCAGTTACCAGTGTGTTCTCTATTTGAATAGTGTCTGGAGTGTTAAACTAGTCGATGATAGAACTTTTTTTCCGAAGGTAGTTGCAATCAACTGTTTAAAGCCAATTCGGATAATATGGAAGCCTAATGAACTTATATATAAATGAACTTATATATCAGATAATGTACGGGAATGATACCATTGATGACAGAACATTGATTTTTTCGAAGTGCAGTCAGAGATATTGTAGAGAAACGAAATACTTTATTGCGAAACTGGTTGGGATGTCTTATATTCTGAAAGTGGGTGATCCTTCGAAAACTAAAGTAGTAATTCCAAAGGAGAAACTTGCAGAGTCGGTTTTATTGACTCTGTTCATGAGTAGTAAAAGTTCAAAACTACTCAGGCCCCCGAGACTTAACGCTTTTCAATTTCATACCAAATAACATCGAAATTCATGATTCCGATGGACCAGTAAATATAACAACACTGACATTCTGGTTAGGCATCAGCCAAATTATGCGTTTAAATATTAAGTAATGAAAGATGCATCTTCAAACGTATTGACATCCCAACCAACCAGATTTCCATTCAACTGTGTTTTTGCCACTGATCGAACAGACTTGTTTTCATTGTTTTATTCCTCCTCACATGTTTCAAACATATAAATTAAACAATAGGGCCATGATGGCCTTGATATCGCTCACCAGACATTCAGAGACGAAGCTTGTTAAAGTACTCACTATGTTTGTATAGAAAACTGGCAATCCCTGTGCGGGCGTCATTTGCACCCAGGACCATAATTCATATACATGTTGTAGAGGGCTTCAAGATGATGCTACAGTTGAACTTCGATATCTCGAAATTGGATAACTCGAACTTGGGATAACTCGAGGTAAAAACACGGTCCTTCCAAATTTACATTACAGATTTGTCCATATCGGGAAACACGTGTGACAGCTTTATACAGGTCCTAAGTAATGCTAACCCTAACCCTATAGGAGCTTTCAGCTTTACTGTAGACCTTTATTTATTTATTATCCTCCATTCACGGAGAGCACAAAATACAATGTGAAACATTACACATACAATGAACTCAAAATAAATGATCATGTACATAACGTCATAAACAGATCAATATAGAAATTGTATAGAAATACAATTTCCCAATTATTCCCAGCACATGCATATCACCGGCTGTCCTCTCTAGCGAAACGAAACCTAGAAGATGAGTAAGGTGAATGCATGCACGACCGTAAATTACGTAGAGAATAAAATATCACTGCATGTATATCTCTCGTTATCCTGTCTAGCGAAACAAGCGAAACATAGACGAGGATCACAGGAAAAATATATGCCAGCCTATACATTGCGAATAGAGAAACAAACATTTAAAACAGGTTAAGGAGGTTGAGGAAAAAGAATACATGTATATCAATAATCATACTAGAGACTGTGACGAAGAGTATAACGAGGATGACGATGACTATCGCCATCATCTTCATCCCACTCATCATCATAGTCGCTATCAAGTTACATAGCCATTAAAATATTAACATACATTTGTGTACAAATGGTTAATGGTAAACCTAAAACAGATTTAAGACGACGAAGAACAAGGAGACATTGACAACGACGACAACGACGATGGTAATAATGATTATTCACATCGTCGTCCCCGTCATTGTCATCGTCCTTTATCTATGTCAACATTATGCACACTACGCTGAACATTTGCAAGGTTGTTAACTGCATTACGTTTGTTTAACCCTTTACCCCATAGGCTATTTTTAGATACAACCTCTTTGAGTAAATCTACCGAAAAGGAACATTAACTAGAGAAAGGGAAATTCCTAGAATCCCGTAGTTTGAAACCATTGTGATAAAAAGAGCATTCGCTCCTACAGGAGCAAACGCTCTAATTGTCACAATGGTTTCACAAAGTGACTTTTACAGGGTCGTCAAAAACCATCAAAACGAGGGAAAGGGTTAATACAATTTAACATTACACTCAAACAGTACATACTGTATCACTGTCCCACAACACCATTCACAGCACATGCTAACGTAACATTCGGTGAAATGTCTGGGTAACAACTTTCAAACACTGTTCGCGGTTTAGGTCACTTTCGATGAGGTGACATAGACCAAACGTCAAATGAGTCACTTGATCACGTGCATTTAATTGGATGAAATACCGATATGTTATAGGTCCACACAGCTCGTAAACCTTACACCACAGACGCTCTCTCAAGTTTTCATTTCTGTTACAGAACAGCACGATATGTAGTGTCAGATTCGAGACTAGGTCTCCGCATTTGTCACGTGGTTGTGTAAAGTTATTACAAAATAATTTACTAAGTAACATGACTGTACTCTGGCATTCGGGCAACATATGTGGATATTGCTGAGCAAGCAACCAGATTGGCGATGGGGATAATACATTACAGCAGTTTTGCAGATAGGCCGAGAAGCAACCCTTGCCTAGCATATATGTATATCTTACATTTGACCCTTTGTTATCAACGCACTTTCTAATCATTCTTTTCCATTGCAATCTTGGTGGAAAATAACCTGTGTTAATAAATTGGTTGACTACTTCCAACAAATTATATTTCCCCAGTAATCTATAAATATCAGGCATAAAACCCTTTCTCTTGTATGCCGAGAAATGGTATTGCAGCAATCTATTCATAAATATGTGTTTAACCACGTGTTCTGTTTGCATATTACATAACTGACCAAAGAAAATCAGCTTACGATAATCTATCATACTTTCTAAATTCCCACAACCTAACATGCTGAGTGCAAGGCTTGCGCTGGTATATTTTGGTAGGCCTTGAATGATACGTAAGCACATACTGTGACAACGTTCTATGCTACGTATTTGAGATGAAGATATATCATTCATTAGTTCACACCCGAATAGGGCCTTTGGGATTACTGCGGACATGTATACTTTCATTGAAGTAATTGGGTTCAAACCGTTCCGATGGAGCCCGCACCCAATTAGCCCAAAGAATGCTTGTCGTAGCTTTGTAACAGTCCCCTCACAACAAGGACCGCAGTCTAGCCATTTATCAAGCTGCAGCCCCAGATGTGTGTAGGACTCTTTTTCTCCGATAATTTCTGGTCCTAAATGCCAAATCCGGGTACTTCTATTTGCCGACGTTTTGTCCTCGTTAAAAACAACAACTGCACACTTTTTCGGATTATAATCATATCGCCATCGGCATGAGTAACTATAACATATCTCCAACATCTGGTCCATAGCTTTTTTTGACAGAGTAACCAAGCACATATCATCAGCCACTGTGGGACTGGCAAAGTTACTGTTAAATATACAAAAACCTAGACCGGAGGCTTCTAATTCCCGAATTAAGCCGTCAATATAAAGAAGGTAGAGTTTGGGACTACTGACGCCACCCTGTCTTGTACCCCTTAGGACCGGGAACCAGTCTGACAAGTACCCCCGGAACCTCACCCGGCTTTCTATTCCTTTATACATACTAATAAAGGCTTTATATATTATGGGGGGCATATTTGTATCATACAGTTTGCTGAATAGCCCATCGTGCCAAACTCTATCGAAAGCTTGTTTAGCGTCTAGAAAGCATACGAACAGTTTGGATCCATATTCCTGTGCCATGCAGACACTTTCTTTCAAGGAAAATGAAGTCATTGAACAGCTTAAGTTTCTTTGAAAGCCACCCTGTAGGCTCCTAAAGGCAAATGGTTGTCTTTCATCTATCAGTTTAAGCAGAATACTTTCATACAAACGAACAAATACAGATGATAGTGTTATGGCTCTGTAATTGTTCGGATCAGTTCTGGATTTATTACCTCCCTTGAACAGAGTTATGATTACGCCCCTTTTCATTCCCCGGGGTACAAAGGAATACTTAAGCATAGCGTTAAATAGCTTGCATAATAGACTTCTCACGATGTGTCCGCCAAACAACAGATGTTCATAAGAAATACCATCGCCCCCGGCGGCCTTGCCCGTTTGCATTTATCGAGAATATTGTTAAGCATGTCATACTGTATTTTACAGTCCGAGTTATCCGTTGGAATATCACGAAACATGTCCGAATGAAGTCGAGACATTTTTCGTGAGATTTCATGGTGAGCTTTTCCGTCGTAATCTGGTTTACTTTCGGAGCTGTACAATGTCTTAAAGTACACTCCCCAGTGACGGGCTAAGTCCTCACTGTTTCTGACTAACTCGCCATCAAAGTTTATTTGGCAACCTGCATCTGTACATGATGCTGTTTTTCTACCATTAACCAGGTTCCAAAATAGTTTAGAATCAATATCGGCAGAATTATCGATTTCCCTATTAAGAGAAATTAAATACGCGTCTACAGCCCGTCTATGTAGTTTCCGAAATTCTGCCTTGGAGTTCTTGTATAGAACATAAGACTCAGCGTTCGAACCTCTGGGTCTGTCGGCATTAATCCATTGACACCGTAGTCGGCTCATTTCACGATGCAAGACTGTTAACTCATTATTCCAATACGGCTTAAGAAAACGCTTGAATGAAGCTTTTGGAATATATCTATCGGCAGACTCTAAAAGGACACTTACTAGGCCAGTATATACATTATCTATGTCAGCACTTGTGGAAATATCCATATTTAATATATGTTCCATGAACCCACTACAGCTTAGGTAACTTTCATAATCATGAAGATTAGCAGGCGTTGCCTTTTCCCATTTCAGTCTAGGCTCAGTGCTACATTTGCCAACCTTCGAAAAATGAGGGATAGTAAGACTACAAAGAACTGGACGATGGTTAGACACATTCAAAGCATTGTCATCTGCAATCTCACATGAGACAATCCAGTCTACAAAATCACGTGATATCAGGATATGGTCGATCAGTGACTCATATTTACCACAATACGACACAAATGTAGATCTCGCACCTTTGCAAATGTCAAGAGTTTGTAATGAAGCCAAGTTATGATTCAGTAGCAATTTTGTTAGAAGGCTACTTCTTTCATTAACCGTCTTTTGAAATTGACCCGAGTTTAAATGTGCGTTTAAATCACCCATTACAATAACAACCCCTTTCTCTGAATAACGATAAATAAGCTCAGACAAAAGGTCTATATAGTCTGTAAATTTGCCTATAGGATGATTGCAGCTCGGAAGGTATGTTTGGAAGATATATATATAACATTCCTTCGTACATTCCAGCTGTACACCAATTATTCTGTCGTCGTCAATATCTAACGGCACAATCCTGCTACTGTACTTCCTGTGCCACAATATAGCGACACCGCCTTTCCGTACTGTACAGCTGCTCGACGCAACTAGGTCACGGTCGCATACAGCACTGCATTTATACGAACTGTTGAAGTTGTCGAAAAAATGCAGGTCTGTTTCGCGAAGCCAATGTTCAGAGACGCCACAGACGTCAATATCTTTATGCTGTAGCATATCAAAGGTAGCTGCCACTTGAGAATAATCCAGAGGCATTCCACGACATAAGATTAAGACTATTCATGATCAAAATACAGGTATGGATTATAATCATCTATGTCGGACCTACCGTATAGCCTAACTGCCTCGTTTGTACTTTTACCGGCTGACCTATTGACATAATGCCCATCCGACGGCGGAGATCGGACATTGCCGTTAACCTGGTCTGACCTACTGCCATTGACAACACGTGATCGAGTCCGATTACTTCCTTGCATTACAACCCATGGTTTGCACCTGATGCGTCGGGGCCAGAAGAACGGATTGTCTAGCCACATGGTCTGATCATTGTCATATACAGTAAGCTTAGCATATGCCGAGTCAAACTTTGTGTTACGGATTACAGTCACTTTCGACACATTTAGACCCCTATTCGTCACGAATCGTGAAATTTTACCGTCTGTGATAGCGCTTTTGAAGCCGCCGATAAAAAACGACCTTACCCGTTTTCGAACGTACTGACAAAAATCATCATCATCACCATCATCTCCATCGCCAATAGCCGACCCCGGTATGTCGCCCGAAACGCCATAGTTAAAGAACTGGAAGCCACTATTAGCATTTAATGAGTATTTTGTAACCCTAGTTGGTATTTTGTAATGACCATTTTGTGAAGGGTCTGAACCCATTTGTTTAGCTTGGTCAGAACCAAAAGTTGGACACTCATTATATGTGCCCTGATACTTGCTCATGTATTTGCTTCACAGTAGAACCTGTTTTACCCGAACCAGAGTGAGTCACCTCCTTAATCTGATTCTGCATTGATCCTTGCTTAATGACGTTGGCAGAACCCTCATTAATTTGCCGGACTGGAGGACATATTGAAGGGGTCTGATCGGTCGGGCGATTAGCAGGTGAATCGGCTGACATACCAGACCTTGGTTAATACCTAGATTGCTGTACAGGTGACTGTATAGCTTTATTATAAGATCCGGAATTTCCGGCTGTGACGTCATTTAACTGGGGAACATTCCCTGCCAAATTGCTATCTGAAGTATCACTGTTACCCCGTGCAGGCCCCGCAGACTCACCGGGAGCACCAGCCGTTACTTCAGACACCAAACTTTCCGACTGCCCTTTCTTCACCAGAGTGCAAAGATCAATTACAGACCCATTAGACGAGGGGGATTTTAGAGCAGAGGGCAAGTTACCCGTGCGTACACTGTGACCATTGGCTTCCGCCTTGTTTTGAGAGCACAGATCAATGACAGGTTCTTGAGACAGGGCGGGATTCGGGGCATTGCGCGACGTGGACTGTTTACCACCTTTCTTAAAAACCTTTCTTCAAAGTCACAGAATCTAATCTATTTGACATGTTTGCAACAGCGCAGTCTACATTGTCCTCTACTGATCGAAGATTGGCATGCAATGACTTCAAATCATTCTTCATTTTAGTCATCCCCGAACCTCGTTCTGTCTCAATTCTTTGTACACATAGCTTAATTTCATTCACCTGTTTTGATAAAGACTCTCTTATATCATTTAAATCACTTTTAAGACTTATTGCAGTTTCTTTGAGTATTTTAATCTGTTCTGTTCTGGCAGTCTCATTAGCACTATACTTTTGCTTAAAGCATAGCAGATCGGCTCTAAGGCCAGAAACTTCATCATGCAGCAGCACGTTGTCACTATGGCTTCTCGGTCTAGCTGGAGACTGGGTCTCGGTCGGTGTCGCTCGCGAGACCGAAGACCGAGCCGACTTTCTAGTGCTCACTAATTCGCGCATCTCGCTGCTGAGAAATTCGTCGCCATCTATCACAGACAAAAGTGTGAATATCGCGACACAATTTATCAGCTAGAAGGTCACCATGTCTTGTCTTAATGCGTTTTTTGAGCTCACTTGACGTATACGGACAGTTTTCCTTCTGTTTGATCAGCTCAAAGAGATCAGTCCTAACCGTATCCAATTTAACTTCGCATTCACCATAAACACGCTTAAGTCTCCCCGTAAATAACACCAATGGGAAACCACGGTACAGAACCAAAAGTTGCTGCAGCTGCGTATCGGTTAGCTGGGACACGTGGTGGCTGAGAGCGCCGTCAACCGGTGTATTCTGGGACGCTGACTGAAGCCTCTCGAGGACTTCCTCCACGTTGACCGTCGGGGCCTCGTCTTGGCATCTTTGACCTGCCGTTAAAATCGAGTCATTCTCTGCTAGCGTCAACGGAGCCATGACGTGATAGGATGGCGTATACCCCTCTTCGTACAACTCGTCGACTGTATCCATTGTTGTCCCGGCCCTTCACTAAAGTACCGTTAATAACACCAGCCTGGTATAACGTCTACACACAATATAGACACAATGGGTTGTCGGTGAGCGAAAGTTCACTGCTATACCATTGACCCCAGGTGACCGCCGATGTCGTATTGCATACGTTTCTTAGATATATATAATATACCAGAGTCCAATTAATTCATAAAGTTTATGCATAACCACCCTTTCTGCAACAGTCACATTCTCGATAAGTCAACAAGTTGCGAAAATGTAAACAACCCTACTCCTCATACAATTAATCCCTTGCAGGATATAGACGTATTGCCTCTATAAATGGATGTAGGTGGATAAATAGCGCGCGATTCAGGAAACAAAGGACGTCTCCACTCCTTCACCAAAAAGTCAATTTCTGGCAAAACGACATTGAATTAAAGGTCACTTTTTACAACCATGGAAAGTTAGATCACTTATCTCTCTATCCCATGTACTTCTGTTTGAGCATCCATACAATATTATCCTTTTAATTAAATAGTTTTCCTTCACAACAAATTACACCACTTTTCACCACGCGCAAAACTACTCAGGCCCCCGAGACTTAACGCTTTTCAATTTCATACCAAATAACATCGAAATTCATGATTCCGATGGACCAGTAAATATAACAACACTGACATTCTGGTTAGGCATCAGCCAAATTATGCGTTTAAATATTAAGTAATGAAAGATGCATCTTCAAACGTATTGACATCCCAACCAACCAGATTTCCATTCAACTGTGTTTTTGCCACTGATCGAACAGACATGTTTTCATTGTTTTATTCCTCCTCACATGTTTCAAACATATAAATTAAACAATAGGGCCATGATGGCCTTGATATCGCTCACCAGACATTCAGAGACGAAGCTTGTTAAAGTACTCACTATGTTTGTATAGAAAACTGGCAATCCCTGTGCGGGCGTCATTTGCACCCAGGAGCATAATTCATATACATGTTGTAGAGGGCTTCAAGATGATGCTACAGTTGAACTTCGATATCTCGAAATTGGATAACTCGAACTTGGGATAACTCGAGGTAAAAGCACGGTCCTTCCAAATTTACATTACAGATTTGTCCATATCGGGAAACACGTGTGACAGCTTTATACAGGTCCTAAGTAATGCTAACCCTAACCCTAACCCTATAGGAGCTTTCAGCTTTACTGTAGACCTGCATTAAACTGTGAACTAGAGAGAGTGTTAAATAAGAAATCGGATAACTCGAACCTCTGTTATCTCGAAAAAAAATGTATGATCCCTTGAAGTTCGAGATATCAAAAGTACAAAAATGAGTCATGCAGAAACACCACATACAGAACAAACAGTCGCCCGAACAGCAACACAAGGAAACAGCAATTGTACATAACTATAAAAACATCAAGAGACACACAAAGACAAAACAAACATACAATAGGGAAGTACCGCCTTGGAACGGTCAGTGACAAAACTCACTGGGGGTTAAACCGGTGAGTAATATGATCCATTCCACCAATATATGTATGCTAAAAATAGCCACTGGTCAAGCAATTAATCTGATTTGACATAGACCATTATAATCTCACTGACAAGCAAAATATTGGAATAGCAGGCTAGTATATAAAACTGGCCACCCCTGGGGTTGTGTCAGTTTTGACCCTAGGGGCATAATTATGTCTCCTCCATTTAGGCCAGAGTTGGCTGTTTGTCCGTCCGTCCGTCCGTCTGTCTGTCTGTCTGTCCGTCACAAACTTTTGTCGCGCGTATCTCTGAAACCAGTTGGGCTAGAGTCACCAAACTTCACAGGAATGTTCACCAGCATGAGTTGTTATGTACCTGGGTTTTTTAATTGTCTCCCCCTGATAATTGTTATTGCCCCTGATATGAACACTTAAATTTATACAAACTTTGTGTCGCCCGTATCTCTGAAACCAGTAGGGCTATTGTCACCAAACCTCACAGGATTGTTCACTAGCATGAGTTGTTTTGCACTTTGGGTTTTTGAACTGTCTCCCCTGTTAAATTTGGAGTTACTGTCCCTGATGATTTAAAATTAAACAAACTTTACTTAGTGCCGTGCATATCTCTGAAATCACTAGGGCTAGAGTCACCAAACTTCACAGGAATGTTGACCAGTATGGATTGTTGTACACCTATGATTTTTGAATTGTCTCCCCTGATAACTTTGGAGTTATTGCCCCTGATATGATTACTTAAAATTAGAGAAACTTTGTGTCATACATATCTTTAAAACCACTAGGGCTAGAGTCACAGGAATCTTGACCAGCATGAGATGTTGTTCACCTGGTCTTTTTGAATTGTCTCCCTCATAATTGTTGAGTTATTACCCCTGATATGATAACCTAAAATTAGAGAAACTTTGTGTCGCACATATCTCTGAAACCAGTAGGGCTAGTGTCACCGAACTTTACAGGAATATTCACCAGCTTTTGTGCCTCTGGATTTTTTATTTTCTCCCCCTGATAACTTTGGAGTTACTGCTCCTTATGACTTAAAATAAGAGAAACTTTGTTTTGTGTCGCGTGTATCTCTGAAACCACTAGTACTAGAGTCACCAAATACCCTTGTGTATTGGAAAGAGGATGGGAGGGGGGACATCTGTTTTTGTGAGAAAAACAAACCTCTAGTTTCTACAACATTTGTAGAAAACCTGAAGTTGATGCTGTGTGCCAAATATAAAAGCTGTGAACTTTCAAGTTTCAGATATGAAGTTATCACTATATATGTCTATAGACAACAAGGCACACATAGGGCGGGGCCAATTTTGACCCCTGGGGCATAAATTATATGACTTTTGTAGAGGACCTGAACCTGATGCTATGTGCCAAATATGAAAGCTTAGAACATTCTAAATTTAGGGGAGAAGATTAGTTTCCAAAGTTTTCACTATATGTCTCTGTTGAAAACTAGCCATCCCTAGGGCGGGGCCAATTTTGACCCCAGGGGCATAATTTATATTACTTTTGTAGAGGACCTAAATATGATGCTATATAAGCCAAATATTAAAGCTGGGAAAGTGCCATCTTGAGAGGAGAAGATTTTCATGCCAATATTGACCCAGGGATATAATTTATATACCTTTTGTAGAGGACCTAATGATGATGGTAAGTGCCAAATATGAAACCTGACGACCCTGTATATTCAGAGGAGAAGATTTTTAAATGTTCAAATTGTTGGCGACTGACGGCGCACGACGGACACCGCACGACACAGACTGGCGGAGAATGGACATCAGGCGATCACAAAAGCTCACCCTGAGCACGCTGTGCTCTAAAATGGATGCTATTTGGACAAACTCGTGTTTTTCTGATAAGTGTTCTATATTATCCGAATTAGCTTTAAAAAGACCTTAGATCCAGCCAATGTTAAAATATAGAAAACATTGTTATACATTTGTTGGAGTAGTGGTAGGAGGTTAAACTTGGGATCGGAAGGCCACCGGTTCGAATCTTGCCATCGGGCTATCATATTTTTTCTGAGCAATAAATGCATCCCACGTTTGCTACTCTCCACCCAGGTGTATAAATGGGTGCCTGTGAGGGAAATAAATCGATTGACCATGACTGCCGAATGTTAATGGCCGGCATATAACCCAGTGCTAAGGCGGTAAATTGTGAAGTCAGGAGAATATGTACATGTATAAAACTCACCTTTATCTTTAGATGTATATGGTTGGTTTTCAAATTTACTTATAAGCCCATTTGGACGAATTTGGACCCATTTTACATCCCGACCAGTTTCGCAATAAATTTATTGCAAAAGTGGTTGGGACTGTGCTGTCAATCCCCAATGTTCAAACAGAAAGAGACGATATAAGGTTGGTTTTATAATGTGCTGATAAGCCCATTTAGACTTTTTTGGTATTTGGATGTATCCATTTAAGAAGTTAGTGTCTGTTTACAACTGCCGCCAAAGCACGAATAACTCATTTCTCCAATGTAGAAAAGTTTATTGCAATTCTGGGTTTTATTGCGAAACTGGTTGTCAAAAAATTGCAATACAAATTGTGTCACTTTTTACACCCCAACCAGTTTCGCAATAAACATTTTGTAATTCTTGAAAAGGTGTCTGATCTGGCAAACTAATACAAATTCGTCTTCATTGTGATCGCTCCTGTCAATTTTCAGAACAGATAGTTTTGGGGCAATTTAGGCTTCCATATTATCAGAATTAGCTTTAGAAAGATGTTTGCAGCTACCTTCGGAGCAAACTAAACACCTGCCGGTGTTCAAACAGAGAAAACACTGATAAATTTATTGAGAAGCCCATTTCGGCTTTGTGTTAATCCGGGTATGTCCTATTAAGATGTTTGCAACTATTAGCAACTACCCGAAATGCAACAGTAACTTATTTCTTTCATCCAGAAAAAATATTGCAATTCTGGTTTTTGTTGCAAAACTGGTTGTCAAGTAATTGCAATACGAATGTGGGCCCATTTAACGTCCCAACCAGTTTCGCAATAAATTTATCCAGCCGGTGTTCAAACAGAGAAAGCACTAATAAATGATTGTTTTTCTAATTTATGATACGCCCATTTGGGTCTTGCTTGCATATATTTGTATTTTCTATTCAGATGTTTGCAACTATAATTTTCACAATAAATTTATTGAAAAAGTGGTTGGGACTACGCCGTCAATCCCGAATGTTCAAACAGAAACAGACGATATAAGGTTGGTTTTATAATGAGCTGATAAGCCCATTTAGGCTTTGTTGGCATTGGATGTGTCCATTTAAGATGTTCGCATTTGTTTTCGTCTGCCGCCAAAGGAGTTCCAATGTAGGAAAGTTTATTGCAATTCTGGGTTTTATTGCGAAACTGATAACTTTTTACAAATCAAATTACCATCTTTTACCACCTCGACCTAGAGTTACATTTCGCTACTTGAAGAAAAACATTTCTAATTTTCATTCAGATTATGTTCTTGTTCCTGCTGACAAGGCATCAAACAATGGAATCATTATTTGAAGATTGTATTATGTTGATGTTTTAAAGAAGGAGCTAACTGATTCAAAAACTTATATAACAGTTCAAACACCTGAAAAAGATATAGTCTCGGAACATGTAAAAATGTGCAATAATTTTAAGTCTGGTCCTAACATAAAACAACATAAACTTTCTACTTTGTACTGGATTCCGAAACTACATAAAAACCCTTATAAGGCTCGTTTTATTGCCAACTCTAGCTGTTGTACCACTACTAAATTATCTATACTTTTGACGTCCTGTCTTACTACGATCAAAGAACATGTAAAACGCTACTGTGATAAAATATATGAAAATTCTGGTATTAATGTTTTTTGGTCCATAAAAAATTCAAATGATGTTTTAACAAAACTTGAAAATGAACAGTATAACATTTCTTTACTGAGCTCTTATGATTTCTCTACACTCTATTCTACTCTACCTAACCATCTTATAAAGGATAAACTTATTAAATTAATAGAAAAAACCTTTCCCAGAGAAAACAAAATGTTCATTGCTTGTAATGTTCAACGTTCATTCTTTTCGAATTTGAACATTACACAATGTGGACTTGCCTTGATGTTTGTAGATCTCTTACCTTTCTTTTAGATAATATATTTGTGCGTTATGGGGATACCATATATCGTCAAGTTGTTGGTATACCCATGGGTACAAATTGTGCCCCTCTTGTTGCAGATTTGTTTTTATATTGCTACGAGAGGGATTTTATGCTTAGCTTAAAACCTGATACACAGACCGATATTGTTAATGCTTTTAATAAAACTTCAAGGTATTTAGACGATATTTTGAATTTAGATAATCCTTATTTTGATACTATGATTTCTTCAATTTACCCAAAAGAACTGTCTTTAAACAAAGCTAATCAATCTGACATTAATGCTTCATTTTTAGATTTGAATCTTTCAATTACAAATGATAAAGTTTCGTCCAAAGTATACGATAAAAGAGAAGATTTTAATTTTAAAATTGTTAATTATCCTTTTCTAGATGGAGTGTGCCACGTTCTACATCTTATGGGGTTTATATTTCTCAACTTATTAGGTTTGCCCGAGCCAGTTCTTTGCTTGAAGATTTTAACAGACGTAATTTAGTTATAACTGATAAACTTCTTAAGCAAGGTTACAGATATCACAAACTTCGGAAAACTTTTTCTAAATTTTATTATCGAAATTTACCTCTCATTAGTAAATATAATTGCAATCTACGGACGTTACTGCGACAAGGCATTTCTCAACCAGAATTTTATGGGGATGTTATCTACAAACTTAGGAAAATTCGGGGTCATATCCATTTTCATGATTTGTTTATAAAACGCACTAAAACATTTAAAAAGAAAGGTTATGATCCTATTATATTGCAACGCACTGCATGTTTGGTTATCGACCCTTTTACAGTCGGTAGCTACGCTTCCCTCTTTGCTTGCGCGATGACAGGCCGAGGGTAGTACTCTATGGTATACTCTTAAACTTGGATACAGGATGAGCTTACCAGACTCATGTACAGGGTGTCCAAAAAGAAAGTTTACAGTTTCATCCCCCTATAACTTTGTCAAATATTGAACTATATTGGTGAAAAATACATCATTTTAAAGCATACATACTCAAGTTTTTATTACGCATAAAATTTACGCGCTTAAATATGTAAGGTCGCGACGTGATGACGTCATTCAAAAACCTGTTATTTCACGATGTGGCGTCTGACGTCGTATTTTTGTCGTGAAAAGTTATTATGAAATTGAAAGTGTTACCGATGTTCAAACAAAGTTTAAATATGCATATAAAAGTGTGAGTGTGAGTAGAGTGAACATCTACAAGATGATAAGAAAGTTTGAAGAACGTGGGGCAGAAAAAGATTCTCCAAGGTCGGGTCAACCATAGACCAGTAGTAGTAACAAAAATGTTAGCGTGCTCCAAGGCATGCTGTAATAAAATCCTGAAAAATCATTAAGGGGCACATCATCAGAGACCGGTATTTTCAAATCTTCTGGGCATAATATAATAAGAAAGGGTTTAGAACTTTTCCCATACAAAATACAAATCATGCAAAGTTGATCCATAACTGATAAAATGGAAAATAACAATTTGTCGTTGGGCTTCTGACGTCGTCGAGAATTATGCGATGCTTTCCAAAATATTTTTCTGTGGGGCTATCTGAAGTCGTTAGTGTACAACTAAAAAACTAACGGACAAATCTAATCTCCAGCGAAACATTAGGAGAAAAGTTAAGCAGAGCAGTATAGACACATGTGCCAAGGTAATCAACTGTTTCAAAGAAAGTGTGCGAGAAGGGAAACTGCAAATGGGCAGACATCTTGAAAACGTCAAAAACTAACTGAATTGACGTCTTGGGCAAAATAAGGAAAATTTAGCAAATTGTAATTTTTCTGAAAGATATATGAGTGTCAATCTTTAAAATTGATACCAGCTAAAACTTGTATCTATTGTCTATAAATATGCACATTTTCATTGTTATAACAGCACATTCAGTTATTATACATAGGCACTGAAACTGTAAACTTTCTTTTTGGACACCCTATTACTTTTTCCCTGTCGTGCCCTTAACGGTTTACCTACAGGTGCTCTGACTTCAGCAAAGTCATTGAGTACATATTTGACGGATTGTCACAGTTATTATGCTATGTTTTACATGTTGTCCTGTGTTCACCGTCGTCTATGTTGTGGGTAAGTCCGGCGGGGATACCTTTATTTACAATATTTGTAAAGCTAGGGTGACTTTGAGAGAAGTGTGAGGTTAGGACGTCCGTAAACCGGTTTAAACCCCCGGTGGTGTTTTTGCTACTGACTGTGCCAAGGCGGTACTCTCTTTGTCACCCTTCCTTTTGTTTGCCTTGCGTCTTTGTGCTTGTGATTTGTTCATGTGTGGAACGTTTGTCTCTGGTTCTTGTGTGTCTTTTGGTGTTTTCTGTGTTCATTTCGTGTGTGTGTGTGTGTGTGTGTGCGTTTGGGTGTGTGGTTGTGTGTGTGTGTGTGTGTGTCATGCTGTCTATCGGTGTTTTGGAGGTGGTTGCGTCTTGCATGTGGCTTTGCCTGCTTGACTTTACTACTTTTCCATTCAAAGAATTGCAATACAAATTATGTCACTTTTTACATCCCAACCAGTTTCGCAAAAAACAGTTTGCAATTCTTGAAAACGTATCTGATCCAGCAGCCTATGACACATTTGTCTTCATTGTGATCATTTCTTCCAAGTTGGTAAGTTCGATGTTGACTGATAAGCCTATTAGGCTTCCATATTATCCGAATTGGCTTTAAAAAGTTGATTGCAAC